>JAWRVZ010000109.1:187500-385000 GCA_037043235.1 Rhodeus uyekii | reverse complement strand
ATTGGTTCAGGGGGTTGGGGAATGAGTTACATGTTGAGGTCATTGTGTCTCAAGTACCAGAATCTATGTGTAAACAATTGAGAAAAACTGTAATAATAATAGTAGTAACAAATAAATATTTCTGTGCTCTGTTTGAACTCACACTGCAGTTCGTTCTTTAACTGTATATTGTGTTATTCTCAAATATATATTTTTTTAATTTAGTTTAATTAACATTAAAGCATGTATATGAATTGGAACAACATAACATAACCCTACACAATCTCATCTATTATCTCTTGTTATTAGCAGCGTTGGAGCTTAAATAACTAGAGACATTAAATGAAGAGACCTAAACTCTACAGACATTTATTGATGGTTTATGTTGTTGTGTGTAGCACCTCCTGCTGGATTTGTTTTAAATGTTAAGAAGTGGAAATATTAAATACATTCAACGTACTATTTCAAAATCAGAAATGTAATTTGGTTATCTTGTATATTTTACATCTGTTTCCTAAATGTGATTTTATGCTATATTGATTTTACTAAGCTGTCAAATACTGTCATCTATAAAACTATATTATTATTACACTTTTTCACTCAGTACTGCTGTATATCTTTCAGTTGTGTCTCTCTCACATTTATCGATATGGTTTTCCGTAAATGGCAGGTCAGGGTTTTCATGTATGTTAAATGTTATAGATTTAGTTACAAATGCAGAAAGCAAAGTAATTCCATATTCATATTCTATCTTAACAATAATAGAATATCTGTTCTCAGTCTACAGAGGGAGCTGTTGCTCTTATTATTACCATTAAGTGACTACAACTCTCAAAAAGTATTTTTTGTCATTAATAATCGCATTATAAGGAGAAGTGTGTTCAGAAGATGAACGCAGCGGATATAAAAGCGCAAGCACTGAAACATTGCGTCACGTTTGCTCTAGTTTGGAGCTGAAAGGGTTAACTTGTGTAATTGGATCAATGGCATAATGCAGAGCCCAAGCATCTCATTTCAGCAGGGAAGGCTCTTCATGCACGGAGGAAACATTATGGGTTAATGTTGACGATAGACCTGCTTTCTAAAAACAACCTGTTGGAAGTGTTTCTCCAAGATCCTGCCTCTTGGTAAATGTTTATGGGAGATATTATTTCGCTTGGTTGCCATGGTAGAAAGGGAAGGTGTCAACTTTTCTTCACATGGCGCTTTTGTGGCTCTGAATGCGGTGTGAATGTAAACGCTCTGGAGAGAAACCGATTCGCATCGAGTTTGACGACGCGGGACTTCGAGTGCATAACTGGATAAGATCAAAAACAACGTCGAGTAAGTGCATTTCTATGTTTGTGGACACATCTTTGGCTCTGAATTGTTTCAACGGTCCGGGATATAAAGGGAAGGCACGGTAAAGTACAGTTTTGTAACGCATTTGTGTTTGTAATGTTGCGGAAAGCGTACGAAGTTCGTAAAACATTAGTTTCCTTTGACTTTGAGTCATGCAAATGCGTTGAAATGTGATGAGGATTAATATCTGCAAACCGCACTGTCTCTTTAAATGCGCTGGACCTGTTGATTTAAAAGGAAAATCAGCATAAACATCACTTTTATTAGTTTAATTTCTTTATTAACGGTGTCCAGACAAACAGGAGAAACTGTATATCCTAAAAAGAGTTAGTTAATATTTTCATTTAGCATCTCGTGTGTTTTTAATCTCAATTTGCATTCGAACTTTTCTTTAAAAAAATAAAAAGGTCGTTTGTGTTGTAAGTAATGGTGAAAAAATCAATTGATGTCATTTTTCACAATAAATTGCATTTTTTCCCACAAATTGTTTATATCATCACAGTTTCCTATTGATGTTTTTTTTAAATGGTAAATAAAAAGTAGCAAAATAAGTGAAGATACGTGTGGGAGTTTTCATGTGTCCTTCATATAGCTAAAAGTGGGGAGGGAACAGCGGAAATAATACAGATGAACCCATGGGACATAAAAGTGTGACTGCAAAAGTTGAAGAAACACCCAAATATAGTTGCGTTCGGAAAACAGAATCTTTTTTTTATTTTTTTTTAATGTCAAACAGGATCAAGGTTCAGGAGAAATCGTTTGTTTTGTCTCTCACCAGATTGCACTGTTTATAAATAGTTTTTTTAAAATATAAAATACAGTATTTTCACGAAACAAATCCTTGTTTTAATTTGTAAGATGAACCCGAAAGTTTGATTGCAGGTTCCATGAGAAATGAAGTTGCTTTTGGATTAAAAAGTTTCTGCAAAAATGTCATATGTATAAGTTTAATCAGAGATTAGATGGTGCATTAAGTTTAGTTTAGCCAAGGGCTTCGTGCTCTTTAGTAATCAAGGATCCGAAGAGAGTTGAATTGCAGATCCGTGAGTCCTCAGGTGATCCGATTCTGCTTTATTTGTTGTCTTCCCATGAATTCTTATGGCTGATGTAATCATTTATTGCTTTTATTCAATCGTGGGGACGGCCCTTCATGGATGCCGACTGATCTTAAAGGGTTAATTCACCCCAAAATGCAATTTATCCCAGAATTGACTCTCCTTTAAGCCATCCTAGGTGTATATGACTTCACAATCGCAGTTATATTCAATAGTATTCCAAGCTTTATAATGGGAGTGAATGGAAACTGAGGTTTTGAAGCAATAAATTCATCCATCATAGAAGTAATCCATACAGATCCTGGGATTAATAAAGGCCTTTTGAAGTGAAACTATGCATTTTTGTAATCACTGGCAACAGTCATCCACGAGTTCACAAGAGAGTCGAGTTCTGGCGGAAGAGTGACCTCTGACCCCACACATGACGCAGGATGTTGCTCCTCTTCTATCATATCAAAATCCTCTGAGATTTCTCTTTAAAACTCCTTGTTGTAGACTTTTAATTCGTGACCAGCGTTTTGTTTTGCTTGATCTTCTCAGTTCTCACCCTTTGCTGACATCATACGTCTTACTTCGGGTCAGAGGTCATCATTGCCGCCAGAACCCGACTCTTTCGGGAATGCCTGTATGGACGTTACCAGACATTTATAGTTTATGTTTTAAATATGGTTACTTGTCTTACAAAAACCCATCGCTTCACTGCAGAAGGCCTTTATTGGAGTCGTAAGGATTACTTTTATGAGCTTTTTTGGACTTCAAAATCTCAGTCTCCATTCACTCCCATTATAAAGCTGGGAAGAGACAGGATATTATTTAATATAACTATGAAAGAAGACAGTCATGCACACCTAGGATGGCTTAAGGGTGGGTAAATTATGGGATAATTAATTTTTGGGTCAACAAAAGCCACTTTTTTTTTTTTTTTTTTTAAGTGCTCACTTTATGACTTTTGCTTGTCCAACTGTACGAACATGTTCCCCGCTGTCAGGCCCAGTGCACATATTATGATTTTGGGCTGTCCCAAACGAAAGATGGCCAATCGTAGCGATGTCTGTGGTCGTAGCTCCTACGTCATACAATGAGAGCGGTTCAAAGACAGCCTGCAATAATTTTATAACTGAGTCAGATCATCATGATCGCAGTGTGTTGCTGCTCCGACCGACGTCTACTGACTAGCCAATGACAATGCAGCATGAAATGTCGCATTGATCAACGCGATATGATCCTAAAACTTAAAACTACTTTCCTCAAGCTCCATTTGCAACTCTTTTCTGCGACTCTTTTTCCTTGCCACAACCCGTCCATATTTTCCTCTTTTGCTGCTGCTTTTTTTCAGCGCACGTAAAAACCATTATTGTCGGTGCGATTCCTGTTACTCTGTTTAGCACTAGCTCATGCTAATGATGATCATACAGTCTTCATGCATGTCGTACAGTGTGATTTGTAATGGTCTTATAGATTGGTGAAATCCCACCATCTGTGGCAAACATTAGCCATGTCAGACTGTACGGCATTTAAACACTGACACGTGCAAGACGTGAAGTTTACAGCTATATCATTGGCTTTCCTGTTGCTCAAACAGTAGAGTGTGGCGCTTGCAACGCCAAGGTCATGGGTTTGATCCCAGGGAAAGCAAGAACTGATTCAATGCGTTTCTTGCAATGTACACTCACTTAAAGCATTATTAGGAACACACACTAATACTGTGTTTGACCCCCTTTCGCCTTCAGAACTGCCTTAATTCTACTTGGCATTGATTCAACAAGATGCTGAAAGCATTCTTTAGAAATGTTGGCCCATATTGATAGGAGCATCTTGCAGTTGATGGAGATTTCAGGGCATGAAGCTCCCGTTCCTCCACATCCCAAAGATGCTCTATTGGGTTGAGATCTGGAGACTGTGGGGCCATTTTAGTGCAGTGAACTCACTGTCATGTTCAAGAAACCAGTTTGAAATGATTCGAGCTTTGTGACATGGTGTATTATCCTGCTGGAAGCAGATCAGAGGATGGGCACATGGTGGTCATGAAGGGATGGACAGGGTCAGCAACAATGCTCAGGTTGGCCGTGGCATTTAAACGATGCCCAATTGGCACTGAGGGGCCTAAAGTGTGCCAAGAAAACACCATTACACCACCACCACCAGCCTGCACAGTGGTAACAAGGCATGATGGATCCATGTTCTCTTTCTGTTTACGCCAAATTCTGACTCTACCATCTGAATGTCTCAACAGAAATCGAGACTCATCAGACCAGGCAACATTTTTCCAGTCTTCAACTGTCCAATTTTGGTGCAAATTGTGCCTCTTTCTCCTGTTTGTAGTGGAGATGAGTGGCACCCGGTGGGGTCTTCTGCTGTTGTAGCCCATCCGCCTCAAGGTTGTGTGTGTTGTGGCTTCACAAATGCTTTGCTGCAAACCTCAGTTGTAACGTGTGGTTATTTCAGTCAAAGTTGTCGGCCCGTCTGCCACCAACAATCATGCCACGCTCAAAACTGCTGAAATCACCTTTCTTTCCCATTCTGACATTCAGTTTGGAGTTCAGGAGATTGTCTTGAGCAGGACCAACCTCTAGCACTGAAGCAGCTGCCATGTGATTGGTTGATTAGATAATTGCATTAATGAGAAATTGAACAGGTGTTCCTAATAATCCTTTAGGTGAGTGTAAGTCGCTTTGGATAAAAGTGTCTGCCAAATGCATAAATGTCAATTTCCTGTAGATCAAACAGTAGAGTGTGGTGCTTGCAACGCCAAAGGTCATGGGTTCGATTCCCAGGAAAAGCAAGAACTGATTAGAATGTCAATGAAAGTCGCTTTGGATAGAAGCGTCTGCCAAATGCAGAAATGTCAATGTAAAATGTCGTCGTATGAGAAGTTGCACTGTAGTCTCTCAAACTTTTTCATCAGAGGTCAAATTTGATCACAACGGACGTTAGTCGGCTGTTGGCGAACATGTCAAACTAGCGATCAAAGACCTCAGATTTTGGCAATCTTTTAATATTCTCTTTTTTTCTCTCAAAGAACCAAAATCATACAATGTGAACTGGGCTTTAGACTAAATGTAGGAAACTATCTCTGTTGTGTGCGGTGCTGGAGGACATTGGGTGCAGAACAAAACCGCCTTTGTTTTCTTCATGCCTACACAGAGTGCAATGAGCCTTTGAGAGCAGGGCTATATTGAGCTGTCCTTATGCCAAATTCAGCATTCTTTGACTGATCCGTGTTCCTGGGAAGATGTGTGGAAGGAAGGAAAACGTGTGGTTTTTAGTAAAAAATGACTTTGATCATGGGCGCCTGATCTAGGGGTGTTGATTTGGTGTAAATAGACTTTCTGTTGGACAGAATTTGCGTTATGCTTTTGAAGAAATGTAATGGGTTCGATATAAGCTATTTGATAGGCTGCCTAAACAAGCAGAAGCAAAAATTAAACAGGAAGTGATGTCATAGAGATAATATTACTATTTTCTGCCAAAGGTTAGTCCGGGTTGTAGAATGTGTGACGACTCCTAAATGTGATGTTTATGAATTAATAATTGACTAAAAGCTTTAACTATGCTATTTATCTAAACAAAAATATAATATTATAGTGTAAATTTGGTAGTTTCCCAATACTGCATTGTCAGTTGTAGTCGTCAGATGTTTTGTCTGATTTTAAGCGTCTTAAAAATGTTTTATCTTTGATTTTAAATATTAATTCAAGTCGAATGTGTTCAAACGGCCACAAAACAGCGTCTTCTCTCCGTCTCCTGACCTAATGACTGAACATTATGGGATGTGCGCTAACCAGATGGGATTTAAACTTTGGAGACACAAGTTTGGTTTGAAGATGAAAAACACACCAAACACAAAGTTCTCTCCATTCCTGATTTCTAACACACACTCACAGTGTTCGGTGTGATCTTGTGTCTGTCAGAGCAGAAACTAAAGCTGATGATCTCTGTGTTTTTCCATCATTCATATGCAAATTGCATGAGTTTATTTAGTCAAATAAAACATATATTTACCCACACATTGAGCGGTTGAAAGTGGACAAATGTTCGACAATAAACACCAGGTGTAAACGGGAATGTGTTTCTCTCGTCCGCTTGTGATCCGATCAAACAAAACGCATATTAATACCAAGAACTAATTATCACTGTACATAATAAATGTGTAAAATTAAGTGAGGTTGGTGTAAATATTGTTAAATGTGTCAGAATTCTATCGGCCATCCTTCTGTTTAGATATTGTCATCTATTTATTATTAGCTGATTAGTTTCTTTTATAAATTTAGACATTAATGTTCTCAAGAGTTTCTGAAACGAGCATTAAGGAAAAACATTAACTTCCATCGGTTTGCTTTTGTCAGTCACTCATTTATGAAATTACGCCTGTAAAATAATCCAGGGCTTCTGTGGGTTCAGTCCTGCTTCCCTGGACGTGTGCCCAAACACTGGGCCTTTTCACGTTCCAAGTCCGTTAGGTTTCATAGTCCAATCATTTCACGCAACGTTTCGGCTCTAAATATTGAGGAAGAGCAGCAATTATCCAGTCCATCTTCATCCAATGAAGACGTGAATCCTCTAGAACTGACGAGGTGAGCGAGCCGTAATTAGAGCAGCGTGTCTGAACCTGACGGCACGCGGGAATGTGCTGTATGTCACGGGTGACGTCGCTTTCCAAACCTTTGTGCTCCTACAGATGTTCTCAGTCGTAATGAGCGGAAGTTTTGTTTCAGCTCATGTAATTAAATGCATAAATGTAGGTTAACTTGCTATAATCAAATGAAATGAATCAAAAAATATCAATTGTTTTCTAAATCTGCAGCATGTAACTGTATTTCAAGTGTAAAATGCTTTCATATTTGTTTCAGTGCCTGAAAGGAATGCTTTACGGGTTATAAACTGTTGTTCACCACCAAATATATTGATTTGGCTTACAGTAAAGCTGTGATTATTAATCTTTAAGGTGTAAAAGTGGTAAAAACTCTAGATGCATGAATATCTGGTTATGTGTGGGTGGATTTTGCTCAACATAAACATGCGTTTAGTGTGAACTATTACTTTAATACAATTAATCAGTACCAAAAAGACTAAGTGACTCACTTTCAAGGTGTGTATGACTTTCTTCTTCCAGCACAATCAGAGTTATATTAAAAAATATCCTGACTCTTCCATGCTTTACAAAGGGAGTGAATGGAGACTGGGATTTTGAAGCCCAAATGATGATTGGATTAGGGTTCAAAATCCCAGTCTCCATTCACTCCCTTTGTAAAACCAAGATATTTTCTTTTCATATAAGTTTGATTGTGTTTGCGAGCTAACCATGTATGTTAATTAGTTTTCCGGAGGTAATCATCGAGCTTAACTCGTATTGAACCTGGAAAATTCCTTGCATAAGGCGTTGACTTTCGGCTAGGTCAGGTTTGAGGCCAGTAGCACATGGCCGAGGAGTTTTCCAGCGTCCTCATGATTGCCTCCTCCGGTCTTCTGTGTGGCATTTCACTCTTCATATCAGAATGTGCCACCTTTGAGTGCCTTGGTTTATATTAACCCACTGCTTTCTTTACTGTACTGCCATCTTAAGTGGACCAGGAGCCGCTTGCTCTTCTCTGGCTTACTAAAACATAGCCTAACATCTCCTTCCTCTCACAGGGCCAGCGAAGAGCCGTGTTCTTGGGGAAAGCAGCATTCATTTCTAATATTCTCCTTTGCTTTTGGTAAGTTCCTTCTACTTGCATCTGTCTGGTTGTGCACCGCATTTCCATGCATCTATGCCATGTGTGAATTATTGTGCATCTCTTTTTTTTTTTTTGTGGTCGACCAGCATGGGTTTTCAATAATCAATGTCCACGTCTTGATGTCTGGTTAATAAGACTAATTGCTGACTTATTCACTCAGATCTTTTATATTGGCAAGTTTTGAACAAACACAATGGCAAAATCCCACTTCATTGACCAAAGTGGGCAGCGTAACCGTAAATATTCAAATGCGCTAATCTCAAAATGGCAAAATATTATATGGCTAATATATAGGTCAGTAATTCAGCAGGTCTTGCTTTTATAACTGTATTTCAAGTGTAAAATGCTTTCATATTTGTTTCAGTGCCTGAAAGGAAAGCTTTACGGGTTATAAACTGTTGTTCACCACCAAATATATTGATTTGGCTTACAGTAAAGCTGTGATTTATTAATCTTTAAGGTATAAAAGTGGTAAAAACTCTAGATGCATGAATATCTGGTTATGTGTGGGTGGATTTTTTATTATATTCTCAGTCTATCTGCCGTTTAGTTTCCCCTAACCATGCCGAGGAATAAGATCCTGTTGGAAAGGGCATGCATGGATTAATAGGCATTTTTGGAGTTGAAATATTCCAGGCGCTCTGTTGTCTTGTATACATTAATCAGATTAATGACTGTGAGTTTCCAGAGGGGCTTATGAGAGCTTCCACCCCTCCTTCCCATGGCCTCATTCTGCTCAGACGGAAGCCATTGTTTTCACGGGTCTGTCTGTGGTTGCAGGTTATCCAGTGTTTGTCATTTATTTGCTGACTTGGCCCATGAGCCGATTGGTTTTTCTGAAGGAGCTGACATGCATTAGGCTGTTCGCAAAGGTGTGTGTGTGTGCAGTAATCATACAAACAAATGCAAAATGCCACAAGTTGTGTTTTTAAAACCACATCTAGAGTAAACGTCGCTCTGGTTGAATCCAAATGTGCTGCCAGTCACTACTCTGCTTATTGTGGGCTGTTGGCACGGCTCATTTGTTATCAATGCCACTGTTAAAGCGTATGTTGGACCCCAAAATGAACCCTTAAATTTTGAAAAAAAAAAAAAAATCTTTTTTTTTCTGATTTTTAATCTTTTTGATTTGTTTTATTCTTTTTGCAGAGTTTCATGTTGATCTTTTCCATACAATGAAAGTGAAGGATGCGGTCAAGCAATAAAGCAGCCTAAAAACGAACCTTGTGCGACAACAGACTTTTATTCTTTTAATCTACAAGTATTGAATTGAGTTATTTTTCATCGTGTATTGTGCTAAACGGTCAAATACTCAATGTTATGTCAGAATGTCTCACTTCTCTCACTGCAATATATATGCACATTTTATGTTTCCCGGTGTGCACTTGTTCTTAGTATGATTTTTACATAATTTTTCATAATTTAGGTATTTCTCCTACCCTGATTCTAGCGCTCTGTTTGAAGGAGACATCTTTGCATATTAATTTAGTATTACATGTGGAACCCGTTTGATACTTTTTGCATGTTTTGCACTATTACAGCTGTCAAGGATTAATAATCCTGAAAAGTGTTGATTTCTAGCGTTATATTTATCTGTAGCGTGTGATTAGCATTGTAGCCGGTCACAGACATGAGTGCTTTCATCATAACTAACAGTGCAAACGCAAAGTAAATGAGAGATTCGTTGATTATAACGGGAGTTTTGGCCGTAACTCAGACGCTGATCAACTCGATTTGATTGACGGCTCCAGTGATTGTAAAGAGAGAGTTGTTTTATCGCGTTCTATAATTAGTTTAAGTAACGGATTATTGTCATCCTACTCGGAGAAACAATGTGAACTTGACCGTTTAGCAATAAACGATTTTGAGACTAAGAACGTCTGACTGTACGTGACTTGATTGTTAGAAATCACTGTTGATTTAGTTTAGACACTTAACCAGTACGTATCAACCGATCTGTAGCAAAGCAATTGTGACACAGCGAAACCTTTTTTTACTCCCTCATATGTCAAAAGCTCAAGAAATGTTATTACCCACTTCATAAACCCTTCAAGCAAACGTTAAATTTTGGGAAAGTCTGATGTGTCAGGATATTAGAGCCGTGCATTAGGTCTTAAAGTGACAGCATCCTAATATTCTCACCGTTTCCTGTTTGCTAATCAAATAACAAAATCACTCGCTGCAATCATTCATTAACTCATGCAGACGGCAGGTTTTTATCTGACAGTTGTTGAGCCCCAAAATGGTACTGTAAAGTTACAATTTAGTTTTTGCAGTCAGTGTTGCCAGATTGGGCCGATTCCTGCCCAATTGGGCTCCTTTTGGTCACGTCCGACCGGAAAAAAATGCATTGGGCTGATCGATTAAAAATTGGGCTGGTTTTTGATGAAAAACCCTCCCAAATTTCATATATAAATTACATTAAAACAAGCTTAACCCCCCTGTCAACAATCTTGGTCTTGGTATTTTCTTAAATGGGCGGGTTTTATGCAGTAGTTGGGCTGAAAATCGTCACTCCAATCTGGCAACACTGGTTGCAGTAGCTCTTAAAGGTGCAGTGAGAAAATGCTGTTGTAAAGTTGCTTGGATCGAGCATAACATCAAACATTTAGCCAGTCAGCATTAGGGGCGTAGCAAGAGGGAGATTTGAAAAGAGAGAGACTCTGATAGGGGAATATCAATGGAAAAAGAAGGGTTATGATCAGACAAGAGCTGTAGGACCTGTGCTAATATTAGAAAGGCTTCGCCCGCGCCAGAAAGCCTAAGCTGGAAGGCCTGAAAACGGATGCCAACGTTGTGTTTGTGCTCCTTGTGTGAGTAACACCGCCTTTGGGGTTTCACAGAACCAAGAAATGCTGTTATTGTAAGGATAAGCCGTAGTTAAAGAACTTTTGTGTGTCGTTGTCTGGATTTCGCTTCTGCTATGATAAACGGACATCCACTCTTGCATTGAGTGTGCGATGGAGACCAGCTCGTGACGCTAGAATAGGGAATGCGGTGTTTAGCGTCCGGGTTCGAGACCTGCAGTCTGTAAAGTGTATTTGGATTTTGGAGGACGAGGGTGGGTTTGATTGGGTGGATTTGAAATATCAACAGTTCTGGGAGATCGTGTTTTCCACCTTTCATGCAATTAAAATACATGTGTAAACCTGGTACAACATGACGTTTGCATGCCATGTAGATTTTCAATGACCTTTTCATTCTGTTCTGCATACAAAACTATCTTGTGGCTTCAGATGCCATGATAATGGACTAATCTATGCTACTTGTACGGTGTTTTTTAAAATATCTGAAGTAACAGCCATTGTGCTATATGGAAAAGAGTAGCACAGACATTCTTCAGAATATCATCTTGTTTTGTCATACAGGTCTGAAAGGAAGATGATTATTAATCTTTTTAAAGGCATACGCCATCCAAAAAATGAAAACAACCCTCATGTTGTTGTTCTTTTTAGTTTTTTGCAAAAGTGGGGGCCATTTTTGAGCCCATTGACCTCCATCGTATGGACAAAAAAACATGTTGTTCCACAAGTTATCTTATTTTTAAGTTTCACAGATAAAGAAAGCCATACAGTTTCGGTTTTGCATCCGCATATTTTTCTGCAGCATTATTCTCCTGGTCATCTTGAATATGGATGAGTTTAGTTGCTACATTTTGGTTCGTTGGCCAGTTGTGTGCCTGAAGAAATGCTCCGTTTTGTAGTTATCGAGCTTGACAGACTTTAGCATTGATCTTGCAAAAACATCTAAACATAGGCAGTCAACGACCTATGAAAAGTAAACTTCCCCAAAAGCCGGGCCCCTGACACTCTTACAATTTGTTGCACAAGTTGCTCAGAGGCGTTTATACAAATGGGAGTTCGCACATCTGTCTCCTCTTGGGGAAGGGGGTTGCCCGGTTCGAGCTGTTGCACTAGATTAAAAATAACATGCATGATCGGCCATCTGCTGCTGTCTATGTTTTAGTTCAGGATATTTTCAATACCATAAGCATTTAAGTCATTGCCGACATGCAATGGATTTTCAATTTTAAACCGAAGCTTTTTCAACCCAGTAATCTTGAGGATTTGGACGTGTTCTAGCACAAGGAAATTAAGTAAGTTCCAACAACTCAACAAAGTTGAATAGGTTTTGTCTTTGTTGTTCGTAACTGGCAATGTTGATTTAATCGGGTTTCGAATATCTGAAAGTTTTTCCTTATTCCTTGAAAGCTGGTTCTCAAGCATTTTGTCAGCAGCGGGAATCTGTTCATGTATTTGTGCCATGTTACGGCGTTTCAAAAGTCATCAGATAAACTATTTCTTTTGCTCATACTTGGGTATGAAGGAATGTTTAAAACGGTAAACATTAAACTGCTGTGCATAACTCAATCTGCACGTTTTATGCTGGGCGCCTTAAATTGTATGGTTTATTATTAGTCAACCATTTTACAGCTAACGGTACGTTATATCTATCGTTTAAAAGTAAAAACCGTATTGTACCATGAAAATTAATGGTACTTAATAATTTAATTGTAATTATACCATTCATGATAATTCATAGTGCGTTAATGTTAAAATATACAAATGTACAAGTATATTTTTAAATGTTGAAATTAACAATGAATAATACTTTTTATTAATATTTAGTGTTACAAATGGACTCCTATTGTAAAGTGTTGCTATTTCATATAAATCCAAACAGTCATGCTTACAAAGTAAGCAATCAAAGTATTGAAATTGGATGCGAATTCTCACACTTTATTTGCTTCTATGTTAGACACTACATGATTACTTAATGAAAATGCATGTATTACAGTGACTGAAATTGAATGCTTTTCTGATTTGTTTGTTTTCTCATGACACTAGCTTTAAATATATGCAGCTTCCCTGCATATCGAATGCATTAAAGGATATAAACTATTGCAAGTAGATGGTAGCAATCGTGACATTAACAGTTTGGGTCAGACACGTGTTTTTGTCACTTGTTTTAACCACTTTAGATATTAATGTTGTGTTATTTCAGCCTTGATGGCAACTGAACCATACTGCTGTTCTCCTCTAATGCAGCACCTAGTCCACAAATTACAGTGGAACCCGGTTATGTCGACGGCCTCGGGAGTTGCAAAAAAGCGTCGAGAACCAAAAGCCAATATGGCGATTTGTTTGAAGCGATCGGCATGCTATAAAAATGTACATACACTGTATATGTTTGCAACAACAAAAGGCAAATGTGCAGCAACTAACAGCAGAGACGTAACGGCTACTTTATGTTTATGTTGGGAATATACCTTTAAGACGGCGTATGCAGTTGTTTATGCTGTTCTGGTGTGAGCGCGCGCGGGAGGAGAGAGACGGCCGCTCTACCGCTGACTGTTATATAGCATAATCTACTGTTTCTACTTTCCTTCCTTCTTTTGTGATGTTTGCCGGAGTGTTTTCTTTTTCTGGTTTGTACTTGCGCTCTTTACATGTTTGAGAAGAGTGTGCTGGTACGAAACCCATCTATAAAGCTTGTGTGACCCATTTTCTTTAACATCTGGGTGATTCTTGATACAAACCTTTAATTATATTCTCCAACGTTGCAAACACAATTTCGCTCACAGCGTAAACAGTCACACACACACATAAACACATTCACTCATAACAGTCGTTTCGCTCGGATACAGTTCTGAAAGTATTGCACACGCGGTTACTATGGTTTCTTTACAAACTCTAAAATGCTTTGTTGCTTTTTGCCTTTAACGCTCTGCTTGAAAACAAATGCTTCTTACGATGTCTTTGTCGATGTCAATGTAATCTGGGAATTCCTGGACAGTGAAGGTGAACTCCTGCGCCGCCGCCTCCTAGATATGATCTGTAAAGCTTTTTTGCGTGAGTTCTTCTGCGGCTGCACGGGACTGCGCCGCAAGAGTGAGTGAAGCGTCAAGGGTAAACTCTGTACGATCATTAGGCTCAGGAATCGAGATAACCGATGTAAAGTGTCGACTTTGTCCCTCTTTTGTGCTCGAGATATCAGGGTTCGGCAACATAAAATAATCGACATAACCGATAAGAAAATGCTAAGAAAAGAGGGAGTTTGGTGGTTCCACTTCCAAAGACGTCGACATAATAGGGTTGGCGAGTTAACCGAGCTCGAGATAAGTGAACTCCACTGTAATTACTTTAATGATATGTAAACATATTGTATACATTTTAGTTGTCTACGTTTTAAATCTGTATCTGAAGTGTCCCGCTCTATGCAGTGTCAAAACAAACACCACGAGGCGTCAGTGAGTTTTTATTTCACCTCTAGAGGTCACTCTCGTACGGTCATGACGGTGGACTCTTTTAGGCCGCTCCCAACGCAACCCGGATCTATAGGTGTTTTTGCCGATAACTGATTGTTCCAGCAATTGGCTATCGGTGCCGATTAATTTGGAAACCCAATCAATCGGTCGCCGTCTACCACAGCTTCTCATCAACCACATATTAATACCTTGCCAACCACCTACGACACCCGTGCAGCGCCGACAAACCACCTATGACACCCACTCAGCCATAGCAAGACATTGTAACAGCCTAGCATTGTGATGATCATCAACCACATACATACTAACAGCCACTCACAACATCCTAGCAACTGGCTGAAAATAACAAACTCCAACAGCATGTTTCAACTACAAAGCAACGCCCTAAACGCATTCTGAGATCCTTAGCTACTGAACAGCAACACCCTAGATCATGGAGAGGTGTGCATGGGGAAGCATCAATCATATTTCCCCTGGAACATGTCTAAATTGGCTCCATAGTTTTTTGCTCTGGACAAGCACTGTAGTGTGTTGCCTGCCATCAATCTCTCATGCCGTGGATCTGAGAGTTGCCTGCTCTTCTGTGTGTTTTGCTGACACAGCCGTGTAATTACAGCCGTTGCGGTCACTCCTCTCCCCAGACATGCCCGTTTTTAACTCGGATCTCCGTGGGAGTGCGGAGCTCTTTTACATCGACGTGACGGACCAAATCAGAAGCACTGCTGTACTGAACAATAGAGAGCTACACAATGAAAGGGGGCCGCACTCCTCCCTGCTTATATTTCAGTTTCACAGCTCTAGAACCTCCGTGAACACGTCCATTGTGTTGATTTACCTGTTGCTAGGCTCTTTGGGCCATGGCCCTGACGGCGGGTATTTGGCACATCCAGTCAGAACCCAAAGGTCCTCTCTTCTATCTACTCTCAGCTGTTGGAAATTGTTGCCTGCTAATGGAGGAGAGTTATTAGGATCTGCTGTGTTCTCGCTCCAGCTCGGCGGGATCTCTGGGGCTTTGATTATTTCTGGAGTTCAGCGTGACACAGCTGCTCGCCGCTGTAATGCAGTGTGCCTTGCTCCATGGGAATGGGTGTGTCTGGCTTCTTCAACGCCTTGTGCTCATATTGTTGAATGCTTTGTGCTTTATTCCCCCTTCTATTTCCTTGTAGTTTTCGCATAATTCCTTGCGTATTTGTTAGCTAGCAACAGTTTGGGTTACACAGTAATGTGTGTGCTGAATACTGCACACATGTGAAAGTATACATTATGCAATTCAAACACAGTTTTTATCATGGGAGCTTTTCACACTTGAGGTTAACCCTGGGTCATTCTAAACCCGGCTAAACAAAATCCTGGGTTATCTTAATTCCCGTTTCACATGGTTTACAATTACTTATGGGTATTCATGAGCTGCCGTTTCATTCCTAAACGCTGGGTTAATGATCTTATTTGCATATTTATCTTTTCTAATAACATACCTTTTTCCCCCCCATTCCACTGGCCACTTCTCTTTTAAAAAAATCGTATGCAATAGCATGTTCCTGAATGAAAAACCGCTTAAGACTAGCAAATATTTTTTATATAAGAAAGCGTTTTTTTGTTTTTTTTCAGGCGCATTTTCTTTTCTTAATTGTCAAATTATAATGTTTGCTAACATTTTTATGTTATGCTGCGTCTCTTTTAAAAAAAATCTTATGCAATAGCATATTTCTGAATGAAAAACCGCTTAAGGCTATTGATTTTACACAAGAAAAACAATTTTTAATCAGGCGCACCATCCCTTTCTTTTCTTAATTGGGTTGCTGTATTGGCAACATGTCAAATTACAAATTGTCAAAAACATTTTTAATGTTTAAAAATGTGATTTATGCATTTAAACTTATGCAATAGCACGTTTCTGAAGGAAAAACCGCTTAAGACTAGCGATTTTTACACAAGAAAGCGAAACCATCATTTTCTCTTCTTAATTGTCAAATTATAATGTTTACTAACATTTTTATTTAAAACTGTGATTTCTCGTCAGTAATAAAACCATAACAAAACATCCAATTGTCTGAATCCAATTGTCTCATTTTCTGTTGCTGTTTGAATTTCCTGAAACTATGGTTTATTCAACACACTCAGTATGACTGTCCAAAACGTGAATATGAGGCACGCGACTGGCTGCCGTTTGCTAAGCATCTAGCCGTAACGTTCTAGCCTCGCATCGTTTCACACTGGACACGTTTGGCTAGCTGTGCTGAAAGTATGAAACGTTTCTTAAACCAAGGGTAAAAGTGGGGTTTATAATTACGATAACCCGGGTTTATTTGCAGTGTGAATGTAAACTAAAGGCAAGTTATTAGGCTTACAATATTAGTGACACGAACAAAACAGAATATTATCAGGTTAATCGCACAAAATTCATGTCCGTGACCGGCCTGATGGTGAAATCTTTCCTTTTCCTTTCCTGTTCACATGACTTGGCTTCATGAAATTTGAAGTATGTTTGAAATGTTACAACAAAATCATGCAGCAAAGTTGAAATAATGTGTTCTGTGTCCTACAACTTAAAAAAATAAAGCGTTCTATACATATGCTACGCCATTAGCGATGTGCTAATATTCTATAGCAATGCTAGTTCTCCAAACAACACGTACTGGTTTTAAATTAGCAACTGAGGTTCAAGTGAAGCTCTCGTGTCAGTGCTTCTCCTGGCATGTTTGTGGGAAATGCCATCATCAGGATCTGACTTTCCACTCACAGGGAGGAAGTTCAGGGGAAGTAATCCAAGCTCTTTTTTTGCTTGGGGATAAAAAAAAAAGTGTGTCCCAATTCGCCTGTTGTCGTACTATTCTAGTATAGTGTGAGTAGTGTCTTCATACTGGAAGAGTGCACTTTAAATACTCATGATGCACTTAATTAACCAAAAAAACTGTGTAATGTTGGATGATGCACATGCATGTTACATATTTTAGCTTCTGAAACTCAAACACTACATGGTTGAGTGCATAGCGGAGAAGTACACAAGTGTGTGGTGCGTCATTCAGGACGGAACTAAAGACTTCTCCCTATTTGCCCAACTGATCTTGAAGGATATGAAGTCACATGTAGATATGAATTGTTTAACTGCAACAAACAGCAGTCCTAAATGATCTGGGTGAAATTTGAGACGTGCCAAAACATGCAGTCTAACGTTTGAGCTTCTTCCTTTCTGCTTTAAAGGTTGCTAATTGTAGAAAAACAACTCGTGTTAGCATGCTAAATGTGCTAAGTTAGCATTCTAAGCAGTTGTGTTAAACTCGAAAGCATAATATGCTGATGAGAAATCATATCTCAACTTTTAGGCTGAATGGCAGTGAACGATATATCAGTATTTTTTACAAGGTGTGATGCGTGTTCGTTTTTGACTTCATAAGGCACATTATAGGGAATGACTTTTGCCGTGAATTACGTTTTTTCAGTGTGCAAATTGACGGCTATAAAAACGAATATAGTGAATGTAAAAGTTCGGCTCGGCTGTTTTTTTTTTTTCTTTATCAATGCACACAGTTTCTGACATAACTTAATCAAATTTTATTCCGGCAAGGAACAGGTCACAATATTCCTCGTTTAAATAATCCCCGCCCAAGGCATATGCAAAATAAAGTAGAGGGTCCTGCTAGAGTGAGTTAGTCGTGTTTTGAAACTGGCGGTTAAGGGAAGGGGCGGGACATTTCCCAAACACGCTCAAAGCGCTCGACCAATCACAACACACCGATCCAGCCGACCAATCAGAGCACAGTGTGCTTTTCAGAAGGAGGGGCTTCATAGAGACGGGAACTAAACGGAGCGTGTCTGACAGACTGGGAAGAGACTAGCAACAATGGAGATTATGCTAAATAGTTGGTGTTTGTTTGAACATTAAAGCATGAAAACCTGTTCTAGTAGAGCCCAAAAACAAGATCAAGTTTCAAAGTCAATATACTGCCCAACCCTACCTTTGTGTCACTAAAGCTAAAGATGTTACAAACCAGAAATTGAGCCACAAAACAGAAAAGCGTCAAAACTATGCACTTCACTACTCTGTTGGTTCCCAAGTCCCTCTTGAGGATGCTAATTTTCCATTAGCATAGCCAGTTTGGCCTGAATTGGAAGCAGATGCTCCTGCGAGGGCGATTCCTCTCCTTCCTCCCGTTTGTTGTGTCTGTTTGAGGAAACTATACGGCCTTGGCTCAAACAATATGACGAGAACACAAGGCCAGAAGTGATGCTAAATGTATACAAGCACGGGAAGAGCGTGAACAAAGTTTTAGATACGCCTACTTGTTCTGTTTGGACTAAATATAGTTTATGCAATAGCCAAAGCACTTTGTGCATTATTAGACGGGTTATTTTAGGTTGATGAATAAGTGTTGGAGAGGCTTTGTTTCTCCCATGCCTCTATGAGCAATGGACACTTGCATGTCATCAGACATATTTTTTGCGACATACCTTGCTCTTAGAAAAATAAAGGTTTTGAAAGGGGATTTTTGCAACAATGCTCTAGAAGGACCATTTTGGGCGAACATTTCTATGAACCATTTTTTGTTTTTTGTTTTTTTTTACGCTTTTGTCCAATGGAAAGGTTTAAGTTTCTTCACTGGATCACCATCTTCACCATCAATTATTTTTAAGAGTGCACACAGAAATAAAGTTCTATAAAACGGGATTTTTGCAGCAATGCTATAGAATAAATGTTTTTGGTTCCCCAAAAAACCTTTTAATCGGACAAACCGAAAGCAACTAGTTATGTGTGAGCTGTGCTTTATAATTTGCTTTTTGGATTTAAGTCTAAATATGTAAACGTTTATATGTTATATCCCAAAACCATAGAACAATGCTATACTTTTTTTTTTTTTTTACTTTATCCCAAATGTTTCCAACAATGTTTATCATCAGTTTTACCCTCGTTGTCCTGTTTTACTTTCTTAGACACATTGCATATAATCACATATATTATTTGCATATAATATATTTTACATTTATGCATTTGGCATAAATTCCATATAATCTAAACCCATTTGCATTTATTGACATATATTCCATAAAATATAAAGACATTTTGCATATTATTTGCATTTAATATATTCCATATAATATAAATACATTTGCATATATTCACATATATTATTTGCATATGATATATTCCATATATAAATATAATATATGCAAGTTATTTATGTATAACACCAAAGACACTTTAATATTATGTGTGTTTTATTATAAAGTTGCGCAACTGTTTGGATGGATTTATCAACCGAAAACGAATCATTGTTTTATAGCTCAACGCTGTTAGTCTTATTCTTTGAATCGCTCATTTTCACACGTTACCACAAAGAACATGTTTGTACCAACAGAGACGACCCTCTTTCATCAAGTGGCTAACAGCATAATCAGAGAGTGCTTTCTCCAATATATATTATATTTATATAATATATAATATATTTTTTATATAAAATAGCTTTCCTGTCTCAAACAGTAGAGTGTGGCGCTTGCAACGCCTAGGTCATGGGTTCGATTCCCAGGGAAAGCAAGAACAGATTAGAATATCAATGAGTTTCTTGAATGCAATGCAAGTCGCTTTGGATAAAAGCGTCTGATAAATGCATGAATGTAAATGCATCCATACAAGTAAAGAGTGTGCTTAACATTCAACCAGGAATAAGTTAAAGGGAGGACCTGGTTGACATTTGCTTTTTTTCATGCAACTCCACCCAGACTGGAGCAGAGAAGCTTCTGCCTCACCTAGATTGCTTTAGGCAGACACCGAGACGCTCAGAGGTGAGACTGGCCTACGCTGAATACAGGATTACTGCGCTGGCCTGATGTCTTTACCGTAGAGGCCAAGGAGTGTTGAGTCACGAGAGAGTCCTGGCACGACCGTAGTGAAATGTCTCTGGAAGCTGTTCCGTATGATTTGCCACCACTTGTTTTTTTGGGGATTGAACTTGAGGCCATGTGCCATGCAGAGCAGAGACTGGAAGAACTAGTTTCATTTGTCTGTCATTGGTTATCATATGCTGTTTGTGACTACAGTTGCTGGCTCGATTTCATATCGCAACCTGTTCTTCCCAGTTTGACAGACAGCCGCCATCATTCCGTGCTGTAAGGGCGACCCCAAAATGTCTTCCAACGGCGATCTGCAAGACGTTGGGAGCTGGGACAGCTTCTGGGAGGTAAGTTTCCCCGACCGCATTCACAGAGAGGGTTGTGCTGTGGCGTCCAGCCAGAGAGTTAGAGGCTTTAAGCGAACGGATCCTTGCAGAGCCGACGTTTCCATGAGCGTTCTTCTGTTCTTTAAGCGTGCTTGGTCAGGTCTGTACTTGCCTTGGAGAAAACTAACAAATATGAAGGGCTCTTAGATGGCAAAGCGAAAGTAAAGGGTTTATTTTGCCTAGTCTTGTTGACGGTTTAGGGTTTTTTCCCCTACATTTTTCATTCTTTATGAAAAGTTTCCTTTGGTTTGCACACTACAGGACTTAAAACGTTATATTCCATGTGCAACGCGTGATGTATAACTATTATGCCATGGCTGCTTTACGTTAGCACCTCTCAAACACGCTTAGGGCTGGTTGATGTTACATTTTTAACCCTGTAACGCATATCATCGTCTGTGACGCATATCATCAAGTAGTAATTAGGCTTGTCACCACATTAAATTATGAATTTAACATAACTTCGTAGGTTTGAAATTTTCAACATTACCACAATATAACTAGAGTAATAGATTAAACAACTACTGTAAATCTATTCATCCTTCACCGAATACATGCAGTACACTCACAGCAAGCTATTATGTACTATATAGGAAATCTTGACTACTTAATTGGCCTCTAGTGGAGATCATATGCAATTACCCATAAATGAGGAGCTTGAGCTGCTCCGAGTGCTGAACACCAGCGTCGGTGTCTGTAAGCTGCTCGTATCTCAAATATTTACTCGTATCTCAAAGCAGAATTGCTCGTATCTCAGATTACTCAAATGTCGGGACGCTCGTATCTCAAGGCATTACTGTATCATACTCTTTACTCCATTACAAATATCGTTCCACATTACTTTGAAAAGATGTAAGCTAATATTTATAATTTTCCTGTAGCTCAATCAGTAGAGAGTGGCGCTTGCAACGCCTAGGTCATGGGTTTGATTCCCAGGGAAAGCAAGAACTGATTAGAATGTCAATGTGTTTCTTGAATGCGATGCAAGTCGTTTTGGACAAAAGCATCTGATAAATGCATGAATGTAAAATAGTTGATGCATCGTACTTTACCTGCATAAATACAGTATACTCATGTAAAGCAAATCTCAGCTGCATGATTGTTTGTTTCATTGCAAAATGTTAATTGTGTATAAAGTTGGCTATATATTCACAATGTGTATTCTTAGCTATATAAATAAATTTGACTTGACTGTAATTTAGGAGTAGAATGCATAAATTTGTTATAAAATAAAATACAGCTGCTTGTTACTGAGAGATGCACATAAGAAAAGTGCTAAGTTTATAATATAACTGTTTTTATGTCACAGACGGGTGTACAAATAATTACATCAAACATATAGATTAATTGACAATGTCTAAAACCATTTTAAAAAGTGCCGTAAGCTGTGCCAATGGCTCAACTAATAGTTCTGACCTATTTAAATTGTAACATTGTTTCACTTTTAGCATTGTGGATTTTAAAAGATGTAAATAATCTGCAGGGCAATAAGAGCTATATTGAAAGCGCTATATAAATGCAATGATTTATTATTATTATTATTATTATTAAGACTTTTCAGATGGGATCATGCCGTAAATATTTTTTCGTTCCTCATTTATATGCATTTGAAATATAAATCATTAATGTATTTTCTAATAATTCAGCTTTAAACCTTTCACATGACACAACTTACCCCAATTGAGCACTTTAAAAAAACAGATTTGTCTTGAATGTCTCCGTTTATAGATGCTTTCTGCTCATTTCATTAGATAACTGAAATGGTGTTTATATCTCGTCTCTTCTTGTTTTGAGGGAAACGTGAGTTAAAAATGGCACAGTTTACTCCACTAAGATGGTTTATGCAAGTTACAGGAAGGAGCCGTAACGAATCGTAGTCTAAAATCTGTAATGATTAATGTTTATTAGACTGAAATGCTTCATTTACTAATATTCCTCGTTGTTAATTGTTGTGATCAGATCATTGAGTCGGTGAGTTAAGCTACAGAAATGAATCTGCGTGCAACCGTTTCGTCTGACTCTCTAACATGACTTTCTTTGGTTAGCCTGGGAACTACAAGAGGACGGTGAAGCGCATTGACGACGGTTACAAGCTGTGCAACGAGCTGGTCAGCTGCTTCCAGGAGCGGGCCAAGATCGAGAAGGGCTATTCCCAGCAGCTGAGCGACTGGGCCAGGAAATGGAGGGGTGTTGTGGAGAAAGGTCAGTGTGTCTTTGAGTCTCATAGGTCATCTTCTTAAAGTAGACACATTCTGTACTGATGAGCTGATAAGTGCCTCTGATAAAGAGTTATCAATCTGTTTGACCTTTCACTCACCCTATCGGTTGCACAGTAGTTTTGGGAAAAGAAGATATGTATGCAATGCTGCTTCTGTCATCTGACCTATCAGTTCATGTTGCTGCATGGAAATCTCATATCTCCAAATTCGCTACTTTTCTGTGTTGTCAAAGTTGATATTGTGGCTTTATATGGGGTCATTACATTATATTAATCAAGCTCAAATGGAGTTGCAAGGTTTTTGACCAGCAGAAGTTTGATGCATTTTCATCAACTTACTGGTTGAGTTGTTTGACTAAAATCTCATTTTATAAAAGATGAAGTGTTTCATACAGGCTATTAAAGACCATATTGGTTACTCGACGACAAATGCTAGACTAAGATCCTCTTCTTTGCTCCTCAAATGCAAGCAGAGATGGTCCAAATAGCATGCGGCATTTCATGCAAAATTGAGTTTTGAGGTTTACTCACAAGCTCTCTTTTATACTTTTCATTGGTTGGACATTTGCAAAACCAACAGACAAACGAATAAGTGACTACTTATGAAAAATATAACATAATGTGCACTATTTGTGTGCATGGATGTGTTTTCAGCACTGTCAAAATAACAGTAAAAAGTGAATTGTTATTGTTGGATTTGACAAATAAAACCTAAATGTAGGCGGTGTAAACAAAGCCAGTGTATCTTGTACTGACCTTAAGAAAAGTCATGGAAATGAGTGGATTACCTCCCAGCGAGAGCCTCACGCATTCAGTAGCCAAACCATGTGACCTTAAAGGGACAGAAACACTGGCCTATAGTTATAATAAGCAGGGTAAGACGTGCATCTAGAGAGGAGAATATTATACCAACGTGGGGGTGTTTTGTTTTGGGCCAAAGCAAGTATCCAGTGTTATGCGCTGAAAATGAAGGCTAAATTGTGTGTTCTGTCCTGCAGGCTCACAGTATGGGACTCTGGAAAAGGCCTGGCATGCGTTCATGAATGCGGCAGACAGGCTGAGTGAGATCCATATGGAGCTAAAAGAGAAGCTGGTCGTTGAGGACAGCGAAAAGATTAGGAACTGGCAGAAGGAGGCCTTCCACAAGCAAATGATTGGGGGATTTCGTGAGACCAAAGACGCGGATGAAGGCTTCCGTAAGGCCCAGAAACCCTGGGTCCGGAAACTGAAGGATGTGAGTCTCCTCTTTTGTAGGATCCGTTGCCATCTATTATATGAACGAAAGAGTTTAAATCCACTTTGTCAGTCTTGTTTTCGTTGTTCGTTCATGTTAACTGTAGTTCACAAATGAAGCCTAATTGGTTGATGATCAGTGATTATCAGGCTCCAAAAACAGGGTTCCTGCAGGTCTTAAGGTCTTTTAATTCAGCCTTTAATTTTGATTAAGGTTCCTTAAATCAGAGCTTAAAGTCGTGGCATTAAATGTTGCATGCGTTGCGAGAAATTACCATTTTCATTTGCATCAATTAAATCTTTGTCAATGTGTTTCAAACCTTCCCTTGACAAATATTTGTTCTTTTTTCTTTTCTTTTCATAAACTCACTTAATTTTGACTAATTTCACAGAAAACAAGACTTCATATGTTGCATCTCGAGTAAATGCTTCTTGATTTAAAAATCGTTAAATATTTGTACTGGAGAACAAGACCAAAAATACAGAGGAAAAACAGATGCTGTAGTTAAAGATATATTCATATTCTAGTGGTTGAGAGCAGAGCGACTAAAGCTAATTTGTTGTGTAAGAAAATAAATGAAATCTAAGATATATTTTGTCATCTATGAAGCGTTGCTTGCATTTCTCTCTAGCTACTTACATTCTATACTGAGAACATGTTGTGTTACCTTGACTTTATTGCTAAAAGGTCTTAAATTTACCTTCCGAAACCCTGAAAAACAACATTTGGCTGATCCATATCATTTGTTTGTGATATTCCAAGTCTTTTAAAGCAAGATGATGGCTTAGTATGAGAAACCGACTCAATCTCAACCACCGAACTGGTGTGGTCTAATATAAGAATGAGTAGATGATGGCAGACTCTTTATTTCAGCGTTTAAAGAGACCCACGTTTCTCTCCGATAGGTGGAGTCTACCAAAAAAAGTTACCACCAAGCCCGGAAAGAAGAGCGCACGGCGTTGACCCGTGAAACTCATGCCAAGGCTGACACCACCAAATCCCAGGAGGAGGTCCGCAAGTTCACAGATCGCCTGGAGAAATGCACCCAAGAGGCAGAGAAGGTACCGTGAGAAAGAGTACTGAAAGTTTTAGTCATTTTTAGTTTTGTGAGGATTTTCCATTAAGCTGGTAATTACTGTATGGGAAGCTTGTCAAAAAGCGTCCATGTCTAGGTGGAAGGAGAAGGGTTGGGGAATGACAGAATTTAAATAAAATGTAGACAAGACAAGGCTTGCTTGCTGCTAGTGCCAATAGTAAAGATCCTGTGAAAAATTATGGGTGTGAACATGTTGTTTCATTCACAAAACTACACTTTATGCCTTCGGTTTCTGCCTTCTCAAAGGTGTAAAGAGAAACGCCTCCTGATTTTATTTATTTAAAGGGATGGCTCACCCAAAAATGACAATTGCCATCACTTACTCACCCTCATGTTGTTCCAAAACAGCTATTGACTTCATTTTTGTTCTTAAACAAGAACATTCCTTTTGTTCTTTCATTCATGGCCAACGTTATAATAATAAAAAGTAATACCTTGAGATACGAGCATAATTCGTTCCAGGACGAGCTCGTAACTCGAGTTACTCGTATCTCAAATCATTTTTTCCCATAAGAAATAACAGAAAAAACATTAATCCGTTCCGGCCCTTTAAAAAAACTCTCTTATTAATGCTAATAACAATAGAAAAAACATGTTTTTAAATGCTATAGAGACACACACACACAAATTATAGTATACAAGGATTCCTGTGATATAAAATAAAATGTGGTTTTAATTTTGAGTTCTTAACTTTGATACAGTAGCAGCGGAGGAGGAGGGATTACGTAGATGCGTACGGAAGTCGAATATGGCGGAAAATCCATGCCTAAAAGAAACGAGTGCAAAACTGATGTTTGTGCGCTTGTAAATTACATCCGCGAGCGGATCACAAATCGACACGCGAGCATGACCTCTCATCTGCAGAAATGCACACACGTAAACATTCCCCACATGCGCTCGATCTTTCCTCGACTGCTGTTTTTGTTCGCGTGAACACTTTTATTCTAGTCAACAAACACGTGAAGTGAAGGACCTGTAAGCTGCTCGTATCTCAAATATTTACTTGTATCTCAAAGCAAAAAATGCTTGAAGGCGTGCTCGTATCTCAGAATACTCTCATGTCGGGACGCTCGTATCTCAAGGTATTACTGTACCTTCTTTTAAGCTGAAGAGAAGTAAGAAACTCATACAAGTTTGGCACAACATAAGGGCGAGTAAATGCTTTCATTTTTGGGTGAACTATCCCTTTAAAAGTCTTTTAGATAGTCATGAAATTCATATTGGTACATTTCATTTAGGCGACGCTTTGTACGAATGAAGAAAGTGGCACATCTTTCTCCTTTAGTTTCAACAACTCCATCAAAACCTTGTGAATATTCATCAGTCCATTAGAAGTATTCTGATCTTTGTTGGTGACCTTGTGAACCGTGTCCCATGACTTGCTTGCTTTATTTTTGGGATGCATTTCCTCAGGCTAAGGAGCGTTATGAGAGAGCCCTGGACGAGCTGAATCGCTGTAACCCACGTTACATGGAGGACATGGAGCAAGTGTTTGAAATCACCCAGGAGGCCGAAAAGAAGAGGTTGCGCTTTTTTAAAGAAGTTCTTCAGGAAATACACCAGCACATGGACCTCTCCAACAATGATGGGTTCGTATATTTCTATTATAGATTTCCATAAAATGGTTACGTGTTGCAACAACTTGCATCCCACCAAAGTGGAAGCCAATGCAAATAATAAATGGCAATTGCCTTGCCTAATACAGCTAAATCCTGAGATTAGATCGGCCCTATTTCAGAATCAAATCGGTTGCTTATAATCACTAAAAAGCTGTCTGTCAGGTTCTGGTGAGAGTTCAATTGAATCTAATGCTGCTAATGACTCTTTACACTAATCTACACTGAATATAGAGTACACACACATTGGTTTTAATTAGATTACATTATTAACAATCAATATTGAATTGCATTTACCAGACGCTTTTATACAAAGTAACTTGCATTGGATTTTGGATTCAAGAAACACATTGAGCAATGTGTTTGAGCAATATAGTATGCTGATTCATAATGTGCATTTCCCTTGTCTTTATCCACCAATTTTAGGTAATAATTCTCTCTGAGCTTGTTGCCTGTGCGTAATGGGATTGCCAACAGGATTTGGCTAAAATGTATTTTAAAGGTAACTTCCAATAGACCTTAATAGTGTCATATTTACTTTTTGACCGGGAAGGAAAGCGAGGCTGTGAGAGATTGAAGTGCAGTGTTTTCAGTGGATTGTGCTGTTGTGTAACAACATACCGATTGCTCAGCTGATTAAACATCCATACGTTATTTTGTTTTTATTATTACCGTATTTTTCGCCGCATAAGACGCACTTTTTCTTCCCCAAAAATGGGGGGGGAAAGTTGGTGCGTCCTATCCGACGAATATAAAGAGTCCGCGGAGCGCGGCCACGGGCGTAGCCGTGGTGATGACGAGTGGGCGGCAATGGTGGACTTTACAGTGATGACTGTGGCGAGGGGGGCGTGGTTCAGCGAGGTCTGCAGCGGGAGAGAGAGTCGGGAGACGAGCCACAGGTGTTTGTCAATTTGCACATGATCTACTTGCACACCGGAAGAGACCGGATATCTACTTGCGCACCGCTAGTCTCCCGACTCTCTCTCCCGCTGCAGACCTCGCTGAACCACGCCCCCCTCGCCACAGTCATCTATTCCCCACTTCCCGGTTTACACACAAAGTGAATAACCAAAGAGAAAAGGAACGGTAAATAATAATACACTTAGCAACCGTTTGACATAAGCAACAAACTGTTAGACACACCATACACAAGGTTAAAACACAATGAAGTAAACACACTTTTTAGTAATAAAAAACTTTAGTGACTTTTTAGTAACTTTTAGTAATGCCTTGGATGGAACAGAAGACAATGTCTTATTTGACACCAGTGAGGAAGAAAGTGATGACAATGACTGCGTGGATCTGCCCTTCCTCATTTCTGATAGCAGCGAAGAAGAGGAATTATTGGGGTTCGAATAAAAACATTACAGCCTTATTTTTGTTGCTTTTACTGACTGTTAATGAGAGTAAAGATGGTTCTTAATATGTTACATGGTTGGCATAAAATTGTTCTTAAACTGCTGTTAACTTTATACAGTTGATATAAAATATTTTACAACAGTATTTGGTTCAGAATCTTTTTTTTTTTCTAGATTTTCTTCCTTTAAAATTGGGTGCGTCTTATATGGCAAAAAATACAGTATTTTTTGCAAGTGATCTAGGACCTTTAATAGAGTGTGTGCCATTGTAAAGACTGTAAGCCTGTGGAGATTTAAGCTAAAAAATGCGATATTCTGATAATCCTAATAAAACAGTTATTGAGTGTAATGGATTGTGGACTTTTTTAATGAAATTATTTTCTTAGTCGACATTTCTCTTGACTCGCTGATTCTCTTATTCGCTGAGCAATGAATCCACCATTCTTATTTTTAATTGGTACTTTTGTTGAATGGAATGACGTAGTTCTAAGTGACATTTGCTAGTTTATTTGAATAGATTTTATCCATGAAGATTGAGAATGTTAAAATGCGAAATTTGGCATCCAACTGTTTCAAACAGCCTTGGTTTCAGGAGTCACGATGCTTAAAAATGCTGTCTATTTAGGGGACTCGTTAGAGTCTGAAACGGAGAGACTGACAGGCACAGATGTCGGCATAGTTGCGAGTTGTGCAATGAAAACTGGCGTGAGAGAAATGGGGCGCTTCGTCTCAAACATTTCTCAATGTCAAGTCCTCCTTTATAAAGGCCGTATCAATATCCTCAGGCTCTTGAAATAGTTTCTGGTTTATGTGTCTCATAGCTGAAAACTGAAATAAAGGAAGAATGTTAACCATTAATAAGTGCTTATTTGTTTTTTCCGTGCTCTCTGCTATCTTTTTGTTTACTTATTGAGGAATTCTGTGCATGTCGTTGACTATTAACCAGGGTCATTGCAAAAGAGCTGAAAGCTATGGCAACCCTGTGCTTTTATTAATCAATGAACAAATCTCCTTTCGTTTTGCGTTTCGGTGTTTCTCAATCTGCTGGAGTTACATATTCAGAATGGCAGCAAAAACACCCTTGAAACCTGTCTCTGCAGTTTTGCACCGTTTTGTCGAGCTGTAATTACAGGGCTGGTGCTGAGCGGTGTTAATCATATAGTTTAGTTTCATGTACAGGAATCTTTGTTTACTCGATCCCTCCCTCATTCTTTAAATTCCCATGGTACTTAATGTTCCCTGGCCCTTTTGTTCAGGTAGCAGAGGTGATGAAACTAAATTAGTACTTTTTTGTTTATTTTTTATGAAAACGTGAGCGGGGGTTGTCCGTTTGTCCGAGTCTAGTACCAATTTACAACTAGCTTTGTATCTTTTTATACCCATGTTATTACTGTACTTCAGTATTTTTCAAGCATCCGTTTCTTTAGCAGTATTTTTGTTTTGGGAAAACTTTACTTCACTACATACCAGAGCATAATACAGTAATACCTTGAGATACAAGCATAATCCGTTCCAGGACGGAGCTCGTAACTCAAATTGCTCATATCTCAAATCATTTCCCCCATAATAAATAATAGCCATTGACATTAATAATAGCCATTTTGCCTACTATGGAAGTCAATTGCTACCGTCAACCGTTTCATTACCAACGTTCTTAAAAAATAATACAGTAATACCTTGAGATACAATTGACAATTTCATATACAGTGGAACCCGGTTATGTCGACGGCTCGGGGGTTGCAAAAAGCATCGAGATAACCGATGATCGAGAAAACCAACAGCCAATATGGCGATTTGTTTGAAGCGATCGGCATGCTATAAAAATGTACATACACTGTATATGTTTGCAACAACAAAAGGCATATGTGCAGCAACTAACAGCAGAGATTGTAACGGCTACTTTATGTTTATGTTGGGAATATACCTTTAAGACGGCGTGTGTTGTTGTGTGTGCTGTTCTGGTGTGAGCGCGCGCGGGAGGAGAGAGACGGCCGCTCTACCGCTGACTGTTATATAGCATAATCTACTGTTTTGTCTACTGTTTCTACTCTACTTTGTGATGTTTTTCGGAGTGTTTTCTTTTTCCTGGTTTGTACTTACGCTCTTTACATGTTTGAGAAGAGTGTGAAACCCATCTATAAACCTCGTTATCTGGGCAGTCGTCAACCACTCTGAACAAAAAGTTTGTCCCTCTTTGTGCTCGAGATATCAGGGTTCAGCGACATTAAAGAATCGACATAACCGATAAGAAAATGCAAAGAAAAATAGGGAGTTTGGCGGTTCCACTTCAAAACATCAACATAACCGGATTGGTGAGTTAACGGAGCTCGAGATAAGCGGGTTCCACTGTACTTGCCAACGGCGATTTCTACTCTCATTTGGCGCTTGGCAAGTGTTAACTGTAGACCCTCAAGCACATGCATTAGGAATGGCAATGTTTGTCTTGGCAAACACCGTCAAAGTTGGTGTTGGCTGTATTTTTTTTGTAGCATACACTTCCTTGTGCACAAATAAAACCTGTCCTCACAGAGTATGTGGAAAATCCCCATGCAGATTCCGAGCCCTGTACCGAGACCTCGGCCAGACCATCAACGCAGCCAATGACACGGAGGACCTGAGGTGGTGGAGGAACACCCATGGGCCCGGCATGAGCATGAACTGGCCGCAGTTGGAGGTATAGTCTACGCTCGAAATACAAAATGCTGCTTTGTTTTTCATATTTGCTACATCCCAGAATGCCAGGAAAGATGTTTACGAGGTTCAAACCACACTACAAACTCTAACGCTGACATTAGCTTAAAGAAATGACATTTACGGACTCAAACGGTGTTGTGGAGTCGTCAGCCATAGAGCTGTTTTGGGCTCCGGGGGGGGGTGAATTTCTAATGGGCTGAGCGTGAATGAGCTGTTGTCTTTGCACGGCCCATGAGTGGGTTCTGGAATGTCGGATCCCTCTCCCTAATGGCAAAACCTTCCCTCCCCTTCCCACAACACAAATACACACAGTGGCAGTGTCAGCAACTCCATTTGTGCGAATGATGTTTGTACACAAGCAACTGTTTGTGTGTGTGTGTGTACGGATGTGTTGCTGAATCCGAGTGTCCGAAATCTTGAAATCCCCCCCCCCCCCCCCCCCCCCCCCGAATGTTTAATCGAGCAGTAGGAGAGTGACTGGCATTCACAGAGCTAAATCTAAGCTTCTAGTCCAGTTTGCTCAGGTAAGTGACACCTCCAGAGGAATCCTCTGGCATCCTCCCTTTCTGCCAGCACACTGCAGTCCTTTGTATGAGTCTCTCTCTCGCTCTCTCTCTCTCTATCTCGCTCTCCCTCTTTCTCTTTCTCTCCCATCATAATTCCCTGTCTCCCTCTGTCTCTCTCTATCTCTCTATCTCGCTCTCCCTCTTTCTCTTTCTCTCCCATCCTCATTCCCTGTCTCTCTGTCTCTCTCTCTCTCCCTCTCTCTGTCTTTATCTCTCCCTCCCTCTCTGTTCCTCTCTGTCTCTCTCTATCCCTCCCTCTGTCTCTCTTTCTTTCGCTCTCTCAGTCTTTCTTTTTCTCTCGCTCTCTCTCAATCTTTCTCTCTCAATCTTTCTCTCTCTTCGTCTCTATCTTTCGCTCTCTCAATCTTTCTCTCAGTCTTTCTCTCTCTCTCTCTCTCTCTCTCTCTCTCTCTCTCTCTCTCTCTCTCTCTCGTGTCTTTCAATTCAATTTCAGTTTTGGAAAGCTTTATTGGCATGACAAAAAAGATACATTTTGTATTACCAAAGCATTAAGACAACGTAGAAAATGGAACATATGAACATGGAACATTTGGTAAAATCTATGAGAGAGTGAAAAATTAAATAAGTAAAAATTATCTTTCTTTCTCTCTCTCTCTCGTGTTGTACAGGACGATCATCCAGCATGTGACTCTGACTATGTGCTGTTATGTCAGTCACATTATGTGACTGTTCTGTACTTTTGTTCTACTTTTAAATGAGTCTTTTTATTGATGGGGATGGACTGAACAAAAGCTATAGATACTAAACGTTTAGTATATGTTAAAAAGAACCACAACAAACAATTTGTCAGGAAAGTACCATACATTTTAGTTGCTGTATCCTTTGCCGACGAATCATTTGTTCTGGTTCTTAAAACCAACTCATTCCTCGCATGCGATTCATCTGAATCATGAACCGAATCACTTGGATGACTCACTCAATGATCAGCGGTTTATGACAGTGGTGTCTGCATTTTTAACATTTACCCAAAAAATACACACATTTGTAAAGTTAGAGGAGGTAAAAATCGGTTTATTTACTGGTGTTGGTAAAATATAAACCCACAACAGTTTCAGAAGTTGCTATTATTGATTTTGGTTACACTTTATTTGATAACTGTATTATTTTACAGTGTCTTTGTTACATATTTCATGTAGTTACTGTAGTCCTAACCATAAAGTCTGCATGATTACATGCAACTAACCCTATAGTAAGTACATGTAGTTAAGCAAAAACTCCCTACTTAAAAGCAAAATTGTACACCTTCAAAATAAAGGGTTACTCTTACACGAGTTGCATGTGATTTATGTATTTTCATATGCACGTTTTGTTTGAACAGGAGTGGTCCCCAGAAGCGCACCGATCCATCAGTCGAAAGGAACGAAACAGTCGTTCTGATGACGTGGTCACTCTGACTAATATCGTCTCGGCAGGACATGAACCCCCGCGGACCCCACAGGAAACCACGAGGTGCATCTGACCAACACACACTCAGACGCGCATGCACAGAGAAAATATTCACACACATTTATTTACTATCTCTAAAAGGGCCTGTTTACACCTGATTGCTTCGTGTATTTTTACTGATTGGATAGTGATTCATTTTGTAACTACTTTCATTTACACTGGGTAAAGTGTGTGTGTGTGTGTGTATGTATGTATGTATATATATATATTCAAATTAATAATAGAAAATAATGCATATGTGCCTTATTAATAATAATTAATAATAATATGTGTATCATATTTTATATATATATACAGTAATATCTCTCAAATCCCTCAGAACTCCACTCTCTCTAGCGCCGACTGAAACCCCGCCCTCTTAAAGTGACAAGACTGTTAACTTAACATTTATTGACACATCAGATTAACTAGTTCCTTCAACATTTGTAACGATATTACAACGTGAAGAATAGCGAGGTAAAACCGCTGTAAATCACTTATGTATATGATCTGTACAGAGTTATAACTGCTATAGTATGCTGTACTCTAAAAGTGTATGGCCCTTTAAGAACGTCATTGGGTGCGTTGGACTGTGAACACACGTGAGTCTCATTAGTATGCAATGTGTGGTGTTGGTAACATGCTCCATTAATAAAGTTTCATCATATTCACATGTAATCATATTCACAACAACTTATAAAATAATGCACTGTGGTGAATGATGCACCCATATTGAGAGACACAGAGAATGAACGAGTTAAGGGGTGATAAAGGGATCTTTTCGACGCAAAACTGCACATGGGTGAGGGAAATTTTTTCTCGTACACCGATACAATGCTCGTACACCGATTCGACCCTCCATGCTCGTACACCGATTTGCTCGTATACCAAGTCGCTCGTAAACCGAGGTATTACTGTGTATATGTATATGTATGTATATATGTGTGTATATATGTGTGTATATATATATATATATATATATATATATATATATATATATATATATATATATATATATATATATGTATATGTATATATATATATATATATATATATATATATATATATATATATATATATACATATATGTATATGTATATATATATATATATATATATATATATATATATATATATATATATATATATATATATATATATATGTGTGTGTGTGTGTGTGTGTATATATATATATATATATATATAAAATATGATACACATATTATTATTAATAATGCACATATGCATTATTTTCTATTATTAATTTGAATATATATATATACATACACACACACACACACACACACACACACACACACACACACTTTACCCGTTGTAATTTTTTTATTTATTTTATATATGTGAGAAAGTGTATACATATATACACCTATTCAAATTAATAATAGAAAATAATGTGTACAAAATTGCTGAACCATGAACTCTAGGTAACATTTCCTCAATTCACAAAATAATATTTAAAAAATTTTATATACCACCTTAAATATATAAACATTAAATATATACCACCCATAAACGGATACATTGATTCATGACTTTACAATAACAATCCAACTTTTAATTACGGTGTTGTATTTTGAAGTGGAGGTTTGTTGTTGTTTTGTTTAATTATCCTGGAAACAGTTGTTCCCTGAGGGCTTCGTTCACTGATTTTAGTAGCAACTACACCAATTAGCACTGAGTCAGCACATTCAGACTGTGTGTGTGTGTGTGTGTGTGTGTGAGAGAGAGAAATCTTGTTTAATGTACATTGAAAGGGCCAAATATCTTCACAAACATAATAAAATGTTTGGTCAGGGATAGAATATTTACATTTATGCATTTATCCAAAGCGACTTGCATTGAATCGGTTCTTGCTTTCCCTGGGATCGAACCCATGACCTTGCCGTTGCAAGCGCCACACTCTACTGGTTGAGATACAGGAAAGCTAAAAACACAGTTTGTACAATATGTAGACTCTCCATAGACATAATGGTTTTTCTAAAGGTATAAAAACAAGTGAGTGTGTGTGTGTAAGGTTAGCATGTTAACACCGGATTAGGGAAGGTCAAAGGTATAAGCTAAACGAAGTGCCTGTAAAGCACTGAGACTGAGACTGAGGTCCTGTGCTGATACTATAGATGGCTGGTGTTTGTGTGGTGTATTGAGCCTCTCGCAGGGCACACAGGGAATGCATGTTAAATTGCAGTATTAAATGTGGCCGTCTGCAGCTTCCTGCTTATTAGTCTGGTCTCTGTTGACTCTTAAACCCACAGGTGGCATGAGGTGGATGGCTATTACGAGAACCTAAGTGGCTATGCACCGTCAGTGCAACTTTTTTTATCACTGACCTCCTCTCTCGGAGCGCAGACAACAGCTCTGTTCTGTCACCTAGTTAGCAGCCTATTCTAGACTGTATTGTTAGGCATCAAAGGTTGCTATAAAAGTAGACCGCAATATTATGAAGCCTTATAGCCTGTTAACTGTCCATTTTCTGGTAGTGGGACACTGAGTGTTTACCTTTTTCTTCCCATCACATGTTGTAGTTTTCTTATGCATCATCAGGTGTTGCGTTAACATAAAACTTTACTTTTAAACCACACAGGCTCAATTTTTGTGATATCAAATTCAAGTTTGGAACACAACTTGCTTAGATCAATTCTGGAGTGTCTACTTTTATTCCAAAGCATTCGTCAAATACAACCACTTAAATTCAGATCTACGCTCAAAAAAGCTGGTGACTGTTAACAGGTTGAGGCTGAGGCTAATCCCAAAATGCATAGGGATGAGTTCAGTGCACAGGTCGAGAGAAGTGACGACTATGGAGATGCTTTCGATTAGATGCACCGTTTGTGGATGAGCATCACATGGTTTTGCTGTCAATAAAGGCAGCAGATTGCAAGGCAACTCACTAGGTTGTGGAACAGAGCTAACAAGATCTTTAAGACAAGAAACTTTGGAGATCTATTAGTTTTTATAACACAATTTACTCATCTGATCCCAATCATTTGGGAATGTTGGTTCCCAGCTAAAAATTGTGCAATGTAGTTCTGCCTAAATTAAGGTGTTAAGTTGTTGTTTTTTTGCTCTTTGCTGATTCCTCTGTGAAAATCAATATGCATCTTCATTGCCAATACAGCTTTAGAGTAGTTTTGAGTAAATACTCAATGAATGTTTTGGGTTCAATACAGGTTAAGCTCTTTCAGCAGCATCTATGGGGCAAGACGTTCCTCCGAGATAAACTTTACACACTTTTAAAAGAATCGCCAAAAAATGTAAACCTTTTTATATGTGGATTTGCATACAGAAAAATCTTCCCACTGAATATATATTGGAGAGACTTAACCAGAAGTTAAGAATCGAGAAATTGCTAGTATATTTCACAAATAATTACAAAGAATTGGCAAATAACGCATTGATTTTAACAAACATTTTTGAATAAGCAAGACTGTTGTGTTTTTAAAAAAAATCACTTTTTAGACACTAGAATAGCTCCGATAACATGCATGTTAGAAAAGTGCTTTAACAAAAATGAACACAAAAATAACTGCTTTTTAAAACTTTTTGTCCCTTTACTTTGAAAGGCTGTGCGTTTGCGTCTATATTGTATAGCGTTTGAGAGCACAGAGTGTCAACATGAGCACTAGAAATAGTCACGCTTGTCCAGTGTCTTTGCTATTTCTCTCCAGAAGTTATGAATGATTAAAAATGACCTTGTACTCTTAAACTAAACGCTGGCATTTCTTAACGCCCTCACAACCAATTACTTTTTTGGTGTCCCTTTTCTGTTTCTTTTTCAAGTGTAGACAAACAAGCTATTGCAAAAAATATTGCATGTGTGAGGTGAGCAAAAAGATCCTAGCGTACGTGTAAAAGTGAAAGTTTACTTTGGGTTTAAAAGCGACACGCTTGCTGTAATAGTTCTGACATTCTAGTGCAAAAACTGAAATGTAAACATTACTGTAAATTTGTTTTGCTTTTTTGTTAATTGCTCTGAGGATTAGTTTCTGTGATTATTCACAGCATGCCACAGATAAGTTAAATTCCTTTAATAGATTTTTATTAACATTTCAAATGTTTTTAGCTGAACTAACCATCACAAATCACCTGATTACCGAATTGATTTTTGAAGTAAAATCTTCCAGCTTCTATTTCAATGATTCCTCCGTGAGTTTGTGCAGATTTCTAATTCCTCTGCTGTCCACACAGGGCGGGTAAAGACTATTCCTCGGACTGGTCTGATGACGAGAACCCCAAAAAATACATCGCAACCAACGGGGTGGACGAGGACGAGGAGGAGGAAGAGAAGGTAGTCGGGGTTCGCGTTAGAGCGCTGTATGATTACACAGGGCAGGAAGCTGATGAGCTGAGCTTTAAAGCAGGTATTAATCCCTACTAATGCTTATTAATGCCACACACATGAACATACACACACATGGCCGGCTGGCTGTGGCTTGTGGATTCATCGATCGAACCCCTTTCTTTGCTCTTTCTGTGCAGTGATTTCAAAAGGCATTGCAGAAAGGACCAAATTAAATGGGTTCGTCAGTGTAAGCATGTGCGCATGTGCGTGATTTAAATCGACACGTTACATGGGTTCATTTGAGACTGCTTCCTCACCAAACCCATGAAACTGCTTTGTTACTACAGTAATACCTTGAGATGCGAGCATAATCCGTTCCAGGACGAGCTCGTAACTCAAATTGCCCATAAGAAATAACAGGGGGAAAAATATCCATTACGTATCACTAATATTTGTGATTCGTATCTCAAATATTTACTCGTATCTCAAAGCAAGATTGCTTGCTCGTATCTCAAATATTTACTCGTATCTCAAAGCAAGATTGCTTGCTCGTATCTCAAATATTTACTCGTATCTCAAAGCAAGATTGCTTGCTCGTATCTCAAATATTTAATCGTATCTCAAAGCAAGATTGCTTGCTCGTATCTCAAATATTTAATCGTATCTCAAAGCAAGATTGCTTGCTCGTATCTCAAATATTTACTCGTATCTCAAAGCAAGATTGCTTGCTCGTATCTCAAATATTTACTCGTATCTCAAAGCAAGATTGCTTGCTCGTATCTCAAATATTTACTCGTATCTCAAAGCAAGATTGCTTGCTCGTATCTCAAATATTTACTCGTATCTCAAAGCAAGATTGCTTGCTCGTATCTCAAATATTTACTCGTATCTCAAAGCAAGATTGCTTGCTCGTATCTCAAATATTTACTCGTATCTCAAAGCAAGATTGCTTGCTAGTATCTCAAATATTTACTCGTATCTGAAAGCAAGATTGAGATACGAGTAAATATTTGTGATACGTGCAAGCAAAGCAAAAAAATGCTTAAATGCCTGCTCGTATCTAGAATACTCATATGTCGTGACACTCATATCTCAAGGTATTACTGCAGTGAACTAAAACTCAACACAAACTCATTTCTGATACGGCTGTGCTTGTTTTAGAAGTGTTTTTCCTTGTGAGTTCATGTTAACTGAAGCAGTTAAATAGAACCTTATTGTAAAGTATTACCATTACGCTTCGGTTTGGATTGATTAAAGCAAACTCTGGTGCGATTGCTCTGTTAAACATGGTTCATTTAAATAATTGTGAACTGTTATACTCCAAACTTACGGTAACAAAACAAGAAAAAAAATTTTTCCATAAGGGAAAGGGACCTAAATCACAAACATGTTTACTCTACCTTGTTTTTAACATTTTCTAGTTTAAAAGTTCACATCAGATATTGATCTATGGACTTCCTAATAAATCAATAGTCTGATTAGGTGATTCCTGCATGTCGTGAATAATTCACAGTCAGTAAATGGCATCAGCTGGGTCAGTGATGGAGCAGTGTCCTCCGCTCTGATTGGCTGAAGGTCAATTAGATCCAGCTTAGTCTGTGTTGAGACGACAGGACTGACTCTAATGCGACATTTCTATGGTCTGCTGGCTTGATTTGTGGGAGTCTAAAATTAAGGATGAGGGTAAATCAAATCTTCACTGGACAAGAATAATAGTTATGTTTGCTAGAAGAGTACCCTGGAATTGTTTTTTTTAACGGCATGCTTTGTAAACGTATACGGCTATTGATTAGCCCTGTTAGCCCTATTAAACTGCTAAAATTCATTATGCCAGACAGCAGCTCTAACACTATATGCAGTAACGGACATGCCAATAGGGACACCTGGTGGTCATTTACTGATGTTTTTGTTTGTTTACTTTTTGTGTCTCAAGTAAAGCAAGTTCATTCTCTATTAGTGTACCATTCATGGGCTAAAAGAAATGGCCATCTGCCCCAAACGGAAAAAAAAAATTCTCCCAAGCACCATCAAAACATAGAGAGGTGATCTGACCAGATCCGTCAATCATTTTCCAGCTCAGCCTATAGTAGGAGTTTGGGGCGTGGCTACTGGAGCTGGAGGGGAGTTTGGGGCGTGGCTACTGGAGCTGGAGGGGAGTTTGGGGCGTGGCTACTGGAGCTGGAGGGGAGTTTGGGGCGTGGCTACTGGAGCTGGAGGGGAGTTTGGGGCGTGGCTACTGGAGCTGGAGGGGAGTTTGGGGCGTGGCTACTGGAGCTGGAGGGGAGTTTGGGGCGTGGCTACTGGAGCTGGAGGGGAGTTTGGGGCGTGGCTACTGGAGCTGTTGAGACAAGTCTTCACATGCTCCCATAAGAGAGGTTGTGATGTTTGAGTTGAGGGAAACGCTACATGTGAAAGGGGCTTTTGCAAGGTTGTTTGAAGATATATGCTTTTCTTTGTACTTCCGGTAGCTGCCACTGGTGTTGCAAAACCTACATCACCATTAAAGGCGTTTAAAGTACTTTTGTTTGTTGCATTGACCAAAATGGCAGGAATCTTAGACTCTACTGACACCTAGTGGTGTGGATGTAACAAAAGAAATCGTTTCAGTTACCAATGCCATTTGAAGAAATGCTGTCTTCGTCTGAAGCTATAATGTATAATCAATAATTTTAAACATATTTTTAATGAAGGAAACTATTAGTGTAACTGTTAATGTCATGCAAGAACTCTAAAGACTTTACAATGGCTCCTCCTGCAAACCTACATAGTGTTTTAAGACAGTTTGAATGTTGAAGTTACACTAGAATATTTCCGACACATTTACCTTTAATAGTGCAGGCAGATACAAACTGTACATACAGATACAGATTGGACCTGAAACCCAGTGTATGCGTGACGTGTCTGCACAGGCACAGGGGTGTGCAAACAGAAAATGACGTCATTGCAGCGCTTGAGAAACTCCGTGTTGACTCTGACTCTGCACACAGTCATGCACTTCCCAGTTTGGAGCCATTTTGTTGAAGGGATAGTTAGGGATTCACTGATTTTAAAGTTCTGGTCCAGTAACAACAAACCAGTAATTATTTTCATTGCTGTAAACGTTTGTTGTTAAAATTCTATGCTTTGTTTAAAGAAAAAATATATAATACAATACTGAAACCCATTATAATGTGCACAACTGTACAAAAACTTTTTTATTTTTTATTTTAAGAAGTCTCTCATGCTTGTCAGAAAGTTGCATTTATTTAATCACAAATACAGTAAAAACTACAACTGTGAAATATTATTAGAATTTAAAGAACTGTTTTCGAGTTTAAAGTCCCTGAAGGAAAAACATATGAGCTGGGAGGAAAAATTATTTGGCAAAGCTTTTGCATTCCCTCGAGAAATTCTGCGTTCACTTGGAAAAAACACAAAAGCATTGATTTATTATTTTTCCTTCCTTCTCATATTGTTTTCCACCACCGACTATTGTTTTAGATTTGAGTATTAAGTCATTTGTAATTTATTCCTGTGATTAAAGCTGTATTTTCAGCATCATTACTCCAGTCTTCAGTCACATGATCCTTCACAAATCATTCTGATATGATTCTTCATATTTTTGTTCGTTTTGTCCGGATTCTTCAAAAGATCAGCATTTATTTGGAATGGAAATCTTTAACAATAAATATGTCCACTATTAATTTTGACAAATTTAATGCATCCTTTCTGGATAAAAGTACACATTTCTTTGAATGGTAGTGCACAATATTAAATTCTATTTAAAGACATTTAATATTCAGCAAATTTCAAAGCGATTACCCATATTTAAAATATTTGTAGTATTAGTGATTTTTAAATGAGCGTCAGATGTTGGCAAAAGTAATCCAAGTCTAAAACTAGTGAAACTATCGGCTGATAGCGATTAATTAATAATATAACCAGCTGTATCCCACTATAATCTCAAAATAAACCTCTTGAAGGTGATGCACGACGACTCTGCATCAGGACAGGATTTATTTTTGTGGTTCTGAGCAGCTTGACCTCCGCAGAGTGCGTCTTAAAGGAGGCCTAAGGCCTTGAAATACTGCCTTTTTTATGGTACCGGTCTTTTTTAATAGACCCTTGATCTTTCTCTGCCGCCACAGAGGATGCCTTAAATTGGACATTAGCCCTTGATATTAGAGGCATTGCCCTAATGAAAGCCAAATTTTGAGCTAATAGATCTGTTAATTCTTGCATCCATGCTCTCGTTTTCTTTATAGTAAGATGGCAGTGAAAGAAACATGAATTTAGTTATAGTGTGTGTATAGGAATTTGTTGCATGCTTGCGCATTAATAACTTCAAGCTTTTATTTACATATATAAAACTAGAAATTGCAATTCTCAAGCATGCAAAAAATTGTTTCTTGTGTTCAAAAATTATTTCTCAAGGACACAGTTTTTTATATATATATATATATATATATATATATATATATATATATATATATATATATATATATATATATATATATATATATATATATATATATATATATATATTTCTTAAAATTTTTTAAATATAATAAATATTTAAAATAATAAATAGATATACTTAATATGTATATATTTATTGTTTTAAATATATATTTATTTTTTTCCTATTTTTTTAATATAATAAATAAATATTTAAAATAATAAATAAATATACTTAATATATATGTATATATTTATTGATTTAAATATATATTTATTTATTTTAAATTACAAAAAAATTCTGAATGAGAAAATCAATGAACAAACCCCTGAGAAAATAAAAATATTTACTGTACTATATATCACATATAAAGCCGGATAATGTTTTATGAGAACTTTTAAATATGGTCTGAAAATCAACGGAGGTTTGTAAACTTGAGTCTGAATTTTGAAATGGAAAATGTGTAGGCCCTGTGTGTTTATGAGATGTGTGTGTCGTGCAGGTGAAGAGTTAATGAAGCTGGGTGAGGAGGACGAGCAGGGCTGGTGTAAAGGGCAGCTGGCCAGCGGAGAGACGGGCCTCTACCCTGCCAACTACGTCCAGACCGTCGCCTCCTGAGACGCCGCAGGCGCGCATCACGCCGAACCACGGACATTGCCACGCAACCCGATGATGGATCGAAGATGGGAGAGGAGTGAACAGTTCAGTGTTTGATTTTTGCCGACACACTAGAGGACTTTAAGAATAGCTAGTGTCCCTTTATCCTCGGGCTTCATGAAAGATCAGTGCCTTTATTGTAAAAACCAGAGACGTTCACAGCTCTGCTATTAATGGATGAATGGACAAATTTAATGTCTGGACAAAGCTCTGCCACCGCTTTGTTCACGCGTCAATCGCCACCGTTGAGTGTGTTTTGGAAGATCAGCAACCTTTCATCATCGCGGTCCTCTTATTATTTTAGTATTTCAGTTTTCAGATGCGTAGCAGAATCATTTAAAGTATTTGATCAAATCTTCGCCGACGGTCTTTGTTCAGGTTTTTTGCGAGTCTTTCATGAGAAGCGTGTTAGTAGTGTGTTGATATATTTTGTATGAAATGTTAGATTGATCTAGTTAAACTGAACATTTCTTCGCCTGTAGTTCAGAAGTGAAGGATTCTTCATGGCATATTTACGTTTTCACAAAGATGTATGGATTTATAATATACAAAGTATCACTGGGCAGATGTTCTTTGGAATCTTGACTTTGCTTCTTTTTTTTTGAGATTCTAAAATCTAGTCAGTGGGATTGTTTTACTTTTTTTAATTGACCTTTTTGATTTTATTTGGAGCGTAAGAACGATTCTGTTGTTTAAATGATATAAAGTATCAGCGAGGGCAAAAATGGGTTTGTTGTGGTCTTGTCCAGGTCATTTCCACACACTCTGCCTCCAATGTGAACATGCTTTTACATCAAACTACTGTAACAGCCAATACTAATCAATGTAAAGAACAAAACCAATAAACGTGAGATTCTTATCTTTGCATAGTGGCTTTGATGCTTTAATAAAGTCCCCCTGTGGTGAAAATCCAGTTTTTAGATGTGGTTTGTCTAATGTGGGTTTTTTAATATGCGTTAAGACAAAGCATGAGCAAATTAACAAGTCAACACCATCAAAACTGCACAGAGCGTCTCAAAAACGTTTGAAATCGCTGGTTTCTTCCTCCACAAACTAATGTGCAGTCAGTATTTAACACATCATTCGCTCTTCTCTGACGCAGGGGAGCCTCAAGGGAAGCATCTTATCCTGGAATATGTTTCTGCAAATTTGAAAAAACGTGCACTATAGCAAATTAATTATGTATATGATGTGTATTACGATGAACTATATGCCTTTCTGACATTCTATGACCTTCATAGTGTCTTTAAAGATACTGATTAAAAGAAGGCAGACTGAGACGGTGAACGAGAACAGGTATGTGTAGCAATAGCATTACATTATTATCTGTCAAACGAAAGGCTAATCATATTAATTACTGTCATGTGTCGGACGTTGTAGAGAGCGATAATGCATTACCATTCTGATACATTGATTTGTGTACGAGTCTGTTTAATTCACTTGTTCTGAATCAGTTTCTGGTCTACACATATATGGCTGAATTAAACCAGTACAATAATTCCTCGGTTTACGAGTTTAATTCGTTCCAAGAGCGAGTTCGTAAACCAAAATACTCATACACCAAAACAATTTTCCCCATAAGAATGCACTAAAAATCAATTAATTCGTTCCACACTACCACAAATGCCCATTTTAAATATTTTTTTGGTACTTGACTGCACTTAATGCACTTCAGCTTTGAGCAGCGTGCGTGGAGGAGACGAGAGGAGGGGGGAGCGGGGAAAGCAAGGGAAAACACAAAACCCAGATTCAAGTGCAAATGAGTGAATTTATTATAATAGTGCAGAAAACAAACGAAGTGATAATCCAGAGTGAAGGTCGTGGAACAGGGGAGACGGGAAGCCGCGACGAACGCATGGGATACCGCCCCAACCGCTCAACAGATGACGCCATCTGTACCACCCTCCATCTGGCCCTCACCCATCTGGACAATAAAAACACGTATGTTCGAATGCTCTTCATTGACTTCAGTTCAGAATTCAACACCGTCATTCCCCAGCACCTGACTGATAAGCTGAACCTGCTGGGCCTGAACACCTCCCTCTGCAACTGGATCCAGGACTTCCTGACTGGGAGACCTCAGTCAGTCCGGATCAGGAACAGACTCTCCAGCACCTCCACACTGAGCTCTGGGGCCCCTCAGGGCTATGTGCTCAGTCCACTGCTGTTCACTCTGCTTACTCAGAGTGTGTAGCAATACACAGCTCGAACCACATCATCAAGTTCGCCGATGACACGACCGTGGTGGGTCTCATCAGCAAGAACGATGAGTCGGCATACAGAGAGGAGGTGAAACCGCTAACGGACTGATGTAGAGCCAACAACCTGTCTCTGAACGTGGACAAAACCAAAGAAATGGTTGTTGACTTCAGAAGAGCACAGAGAGACCACTCTCCGTTGAACATCGGCGGCTCCCCTGAGGAGATCGTACAGAGCACCAAGTTTCTTGGCGTTCACCTGACGGAGAACCTCACCTGGTTGGGAACTGCACCGTCTCGGACCGCAGGACCCTGCAGCGGACAGTGAGAACTGCTGAAAAGATCATCGGGGTCTCTCTTCCCTCTGTCACAGACATCTACACATCACGCTGCATCCGCAAAGCCACCAGCATTGTGGACGACCCCACACACCCCTCACACACACATTTCACCCTCCTGTCGTCTAGAAAACGGTATCGTAATATTCATTCTCTCACAACCAGACTTTGCAACAGTTTTTCCCCCATGCCATCAGGCTGCTCAACTCAAAATAACTCATTCAAACTGCACAACTTTGGACTGTTACCAACAGACTGTTTTTACTATTATTCATTTCTATTATTTATTATTTTAATATTTGCACTGTCACTTACACAATCACTACCGTCACTTTCAGTTTAAACTGTGTACTGGTCTGCGTTACTGTCTTGTGTTGTCTGTTTGCACTCTGTGCACTTTATGTATATATATATAGAAGTTTATGTTTACTTCTTATTTTAAATTTTTTGTACTTACAGTTTTTTTGGATTGCTTACGCCATCAAATTAAAAGTAGTAAACTATTAGCAAAACCTTACACTCAAGAAGCAAAACCTCAGCCCATATTTGCACAACTATAAACACATTAATCTCACACTTGTTGCAAAACTCTACACACAGTGATTTGCAAAACACTAAACACACAACATACATTACACACAAAAATCTATTATGAAGTCACTTCCTTGCAATACCGTCAAATTACCACACCGTCCAACCAATTGGTCCAACGCAGTCATCAGGTGTGCAAACACTTGTTTGCTTAATTGTAGACACACCAATCAGGTGTATAAGCACTATAAAAAGCAGCCGGTGAGTTCATCAGTCTTCAAGCACAATGGAAAGAGTAAGACAAGGAGGAGGATGAAAGGGAGGAGGAGGACGATGAATCAACAGAGGAAGAGATGGAGGCCATGCTGGAGGTAGAGGAAGAGGAAGACAAGAAGGTTCTCAAAGAGGACTGACTCTGACAAATGAGATCCGTGCAACACTGGTTGACCACATTGTCAATCACGGCCTGACAAGAGATCCAGCATGAGTTCATTTACGTAGATGAGGCTGGGTTCAACCTGACGAGAACACGAAGGAGGGGTAGAAACATCATTGGCCACAGGGTTATAGTCAATGTCACAGGGCGGTGTGGGGGTGATATAACACTCTGTGCAGCCATTACACAGAATGGAGTCCTTCACCGCCATGCCCATATCAGCCCTTACAGCACAACACTCACACTTGCATTCTTGGACCAACTGCACAACATAACAACTAATGACACACACATGCACTCAAAAAAAAAAAAAAACTTTGAAACTTTGTTTTGTAAGCACTCTTATGTGTTTTTGTATCCTTTGGACAAATTGCTTCTATATTCCTCAAATTGTAAGTCGCTTTGGATAAAAGCGTCTGCTAAATGAGTAAATGTAAATGTAATGTAAATGTAATGACACTATTTTCTTCTAGAGCTGCTATTCAGCCAAAACAAACTTTGATGCATTATCTTCCTGTTATCTCTGTAAAAACATACTGATATATTTAATATAATTTGGATATATATAAATTTATAAAAAATATAGTAAGGAATACTACATAAATAAAGCTGACTTGATTAAATGGAGCAAGGTTGTAGCATTACATTCAAGCTATTTCAAGAATGTTGAGTTCAATCAATGATGAGTAAAACATTAAAATTACCTTGGTTAATAGTTCCAAAAATTAACATTTACAGATTATTATTATTTACTCGCCCCAAGGCCATTCAAGATGGATATGACTGTTTCCTCAGCTGAAGAGAAATTAAGGAATTTTTCTCCATCTGAGCAATCAGTCATTTTCAGAACTAATCATACATTGTTTTAAACTCAATGTCTTGTGAATTTTATATATACTTATTTTTTTCTGACTCAGTTTCACTAGAGAAGACCCTTATTAAACGGAGAAAACTTTCTTCATAAAGTTATTTCTCTTCGGCTGAGAAAAGTCAGAAACATCTTGAATGGCCTTGGAGTGAGAAAATAAAAACGACAGAGGTGAGAAAACAGTTCAGAAAGCATCTGATCACAGAGACGTGGATGTGTTTGTTTGCTCCAGTTCTGCAATTCAGCTCTCCAGTAAAATCATGCCATATTTGTTTATATAACGCTTTATACAATAGATAGATTGAAAGCTGCAACTTTACTCTATCCAACATAAAAAACAGCATCAGTGTCTCTTCTGATTTGATATTTTTACACGTGGACGTCTGACCTCGACGGACTGAACGAACCGAAGAAGATTTCAGTGTCAAATGCGGCTGATCCTGATTTTGTTCAAAATGACCAGTTCCTTCTTTGATTTAAATTGAAGTAAACCAGGCCCTTTGCTGTACTGTATGCAGCCACTCACAAAGTCAAATGTATAACCCTAGCGTTTTAAAACCGATTCAGAAGTTGAGACTCTTTTGGGAAAACGCAGCTCTGGCCAATCCAGACTCAAACAAAGAGAGATGACTCAAAATAAACCAGAATCTCCACACATCTTTCTGCAGGCGCTGTAAAGACACGTCAGTGACTTCATGCTGAAACATGTTGTACACGCCTTACAGCTATCTTAATCTAAGAAATTCTGCAGATGGAACAATGTGGTTGTATAATAATCAAGCATTTATAAAAAGTATAGAAAAATTATAAGCTAAAGTTATATTTAAAGTATAAAAAATAAGCCTTCCTGTCGCTCAAACAGTAGAAAGTGGCGCTTGCAACACCAAGGTCATGGGTTCGATTCCCAGGGAAAGCAAGATCTGATTGGAATGTCAATGTGTTTCTTGAATGCAATGGATAAAAGCAGCTGATAAATGCATGAATGTAAAATGTAAATGTAAGTTTATAAATACAGGTTCCGACAACAATTTGGGATTCCCAGAAGCACCATTAGAACCAGGAACATTTTGTGCAATGGAAAGAGTCCACAGATGAAACCATCAATGCCGAGAAAGAGCCTTTATTTTTAACAGTGCATGGCTCAATTAAACAGATGGAAGGTCTCTATGAGGAACATGGTTCAATCATACATCATAACCCTCCCATTATCATTTATAAGCGCCTCACAACATCACTAAATACCAGAACATTGCATGATCAGTACGTTCTCCTGACGCTTCCCAAGGGTGAATGAAAACAACGCTGCAAATAAGGCACTTATTATGCAATAGATTCATTTTCTGCAATATAATCATATTTTAATATGTCACATATATTACCAAATCGCCTCCTTTAACAAATGTGCACCAAAAATAATTTCAAGATCTACGAACTATTAACAATTTAAAAATAAATTCACATTATTAATCCCTTTGTAATACAACAGCTTCCAGAAACGGAGAAAGTGCGATGATTTTCACGGCGTCTCGAGCTCTTTGAGTTTCTTCTCCACGAGGTCAGCGGTCAAGTTCTGCTTGCAGTCTCGGAGAGCTTTGATGAGATCCTCCACCCTGGCGTTTTCCCTCCTGATCTTCATCCACTGTCGGATCAGCTCCCTCACCTGCTCCTCCAGGTCACTGCTGTGTTTCTCCCGAATGCCTTCCAGATGAGTGTGCTGAAGTCCAAGTTTTCTCCCAACTTGAAGCCACTTTTTACCCAGTTGTTCAACAATTACATCAGTTGCAGTGTTTATTTTTTCTAAAAAGAGACACAGAAACCATCTCAAAATACAATGCAATGCAACTCAATGAAGTAAAACTGTCGCATAAAAAAGCCTGATGGATCACATTTTAAGATTTTTTAGATGCATGCAAATGATGCACCGATACTCATCAAGTACTGCTGCTTCAGTCCGGTAAATGTTCGAGGAAGTTATTCGTAACTATGAGTTAAAGGTTAAAGTCTATGTTCATTGTAAATCTTGCCGTTTTTACTTCCTTGTCGGCCTAAGCTTTTTTTTTGGCAAGTGTGTAAATGCAGGTATTGCATATTAGTCAGTTTTAAAAGATGGAAGCTGTCGTCAAGAAAATCACATATGGTCAACAAATCGGAATTAGGCTCGCAGTGTAAATGTGGTCTGACATTTAGTTTAATAAAAATCATTAATTTCGTTGCAAAATAACATGAACCATGACTTGATGGGGGACATTTTTAGAATTATACTAAATGGCCTTTTACTTGGGGGAAAAAATGTGTGAACTGTCAATCAGACGACAGAATGTAGTAGTTTGTGAGCAACACATTTTTCTGCTGTTGCTAATTTAAAAGCCTTAGATATTATACAGTAGGCTTTAAAGGGTTAATGACTATAAATTGTATTATGCATTATTTCAAAACTGTTCATTGTATTGACAATGGAAAAACTACCACTATATGCATGAGCCAAAACATTGCTTTCAACTACGGACGCATGACATTGTAATCATCCAATAAAGGCTTAAAATGTAACAATCGGCATCAGATCGGTTTGAAACAATTATGCCGATATGCCCATAAGGTTAAATGTTATAGAGCGTGTGACACACAAACAACAACGTTAAATAAATTCATTAAATCTGAATAAAGCAGAAATTGATGCTGCAAAAACAAGTCTGATTTGATTTAATGGTCAGAAGCTATGGCTTTACATGATAAATAAGTCAAACATGACAATTGTAAATTAAATACTTTATATATACAGTTTAGTAATTTGTAATAAACAAAACACAACGTACATAAATGGACAATATATATCTGTACATGTACGTTATATACAAATGCATGGGAATGTGAATAAGAGATATGGCATGCTAAATAAATATGAGCATAAATAGTGTTCCCTTTCGAGGGCGGGAACGAGACGGTGCATGGAAAAGATGCATTTGGGAACCTCCCCTTCACGTAAATTTCTGAAACCTTATAGGATAACGCCAGTTGACAACTGGCCAATTGTCGCGCGATGCGCTCTGGCTGTCAGACAGTATAAATAGCATAAGCGCGGCACTTGCGTCAGATTATTTCCTTCACACGGACTTATGAACAGTTATGGAATCAACAGGAACTAAATGTAAGGTAAGTTGCGCGGGTCCCATTGACCCGCCGGATACTCACGCGTGCTGCGTCGTCTGTCTGGGTCTGGCCCACGCCGAGGATGCCCTGCTGGAGTCCTCCTGCGCGCACTGCGGGGATCTGCCGGGGCGCGCGCTGAGATCCAGGAGGGACATAGCGCGCAGTATCGCGGGGAAGGGGTCCGCTGCCGCCGTCGAGCCGCTGGCGGTCCCCCCCACACACTCGCGGGGTGACGGTGACGAAGCAGCATGCCGTCCTCTGCCGTCCCCCCAATCACCAGTTCTCTTCGCGGACTTCCTCCCGGTCGAGGATGACAGAGACGTGGACTCGGTATCCCTCGCTGCATCAGGCAGGGACTGGGCGGCGTCGGAGTGCCTCGACACAGAGGGCCCTCTAGACCTCCGGCAGGAGCTAGTCAGGGTCCTCGAGAGGGCAGTTAGAGAGCTGGACCTGGACTGGAGTGCTCCACAGGAGCCCGCGAGAAGTAAGCTGGACTCCTGGTTCCTCCAGTCCAGCCGCCAGCAAGCTGGAGCTAGGAGGGGATCCCCCCTTTTTTCCGTGCAATTGCTGGACGCCGGCAGCATGGACGCGGAGGATGTGAGGGACCTGAGAGCGACAACGTCGCTCTCATGGCAACCAAGCGGTCCGCGCAAGCCATCGGCCGCTCTATGGGTTTTTTTAGTGGTGCTCCTGAGGCACCTGTGGCTAACTCTGGCGGACCCGAGGGACTCAGACCGGAAAATGCTCCTCAACGCACCAATTGCAGCCGCCGGCCTTTTTGATGGCGCAGTCGAGTCGGTTATGGAAAAATTTTCCGAGGCGCAAAAGCGCGCGAAAGCGATGAGCCACGTGATGCCGAGGCGCGCGTACCAGCAGCCCTCAAGGGCGCGGTCGGCGTCGGCGCCGCGCCTCCCCCACAGACCGGTGACACAGCAATCGGCGGCTGCAGTTCCGGCGGCTTCTCGCCCGGAACCGGATGTCCGACGCAAGCAATGGGCGGGACCCGGGAAGAGGCGTCACGCGCCCAGGGGGGGCCCCCGTCGTGACGGCGCACAGCCTCCCGCAGGCAAGCCATCTTCCTGACGGTCCCGTCAAGAGGAAGAGAGAGCTCGCGGGTGGGCCGCCCCCAAAACACCATGTTGTGCGTTATGTCCCCTCTGTTCGTATGGGCGACGATTGCAATGTGTGTGTGTTAAACCCGGTTTGTGTGGATGCAATAATAAAAACAAATGCTTGTTCACAAAAAGAGTTGTTTCTTCCTCATTCTGTCAGTGTTGTGTCGCTTGCCCTGCCCCAGAGCGGCGCGGAGCCACAGTATGCACTTGCTCCCTCAATAGTAGCCGACATTTCCCCGCCGCTCCCGACACTCGTCGAGCAGCGTGCAGCCTACCCTCCGCTTCATCATTTCCTGGAAGCTTGGAGGGCCATTCCAGGCATCTCAGGTTGGTTGCTGGGAATAATTCAGCACGGTTATTCTCTTCAGTTCAGACGCAGACCGCCCCGTTTCACTGGTGTGGTCCCGTCTCTGGCGCTCCCTCAAAGCGCACCTGTTCTGAGACAGGAAGTTCACAGTCTGCTCGCGAAAGGAGCGATAGAGCGCGTCCCTCCGAGCGAGCTAGAGAGCGGATTCTACAGCCGCTATTTCGTGGTGCCCAGGAAAGATGGGGGGCTCCGTCCGATTCTGGATCTGAGACCCATCAACCGCGCGCTCCACAAACGCGCGTTCAAGATGGCAACGCTGAGGCAGATACTGGCACAGGTATGTCCCGGGGACTGGCTAGCGTCCGTAGATCTGAAAGATGCGTATTTTCATATTCAGATTGCGCCACGCCACAGGCGTTTCCTGAGATTCGCGTTCGAGGGCTCAGCATACCAGTATGCCGTGCTCCCGCTCGGGCTGGCATTGGGTGTGCTGTGGTATAGCGGACACTGCGTATACCTTTCACGCGAGAGACCCGGGTTCGAAACCCACTCTGTTGCACTTTTAACACCGCGCACGTTCTCAAAATGTGTGGATGCAGCACTTTCCCCCCTCAGAGCGAGCGGAGTGCGCATTCTAAACTATCTGGACGATTGGCTGATTCTAGCTCATACAAGGGAGGTGCTAATCAGACATACAGACATGCTGCTTCATCATCTGGAGTCACTGGGCCTGCGAGTGAACATGCAGAAGAGCATGCTCACCCCGAGTCAGTATATGACATATCTAGGTGTGTGCTTCGACTCAGTGGCGATGCGAGCCCGCCTCCCCCCGGAACGCATAGAGACCATCTCTTCGGCTCTGCGTGGCTTCAGACAGGACCGGTCTGTTCCCCTGAGGGATTTTCAGAGGCTACTCGGTCTTATGGCGTCAGCATCTTCAGTGTGCCACCTTGGTCTGCTGCGAATGCGTCCACTGCAGTTGTGGCTGAAGACCCGTGGAGAGCGTGGAGAGCGTGGACAGCGGGGCGCATGCGCATCACGATCTCCCGCAGCTGCATCAGCGCTCTGGAACCATGGTCCAATCAGGACATGTTCAGCCAGGGGGTTCCCCTTGGGCTGGTGACGACACGCACCGTAGTGACGACAGACGCGTCGAGCTCAGGTTGGGGTGCAACATGCGAGGGCGTTCCGACTTCCGGTCTATGGTCGGAGTCACAGAGCGAGTGGCATATCAACCGCCTGGAGCTGAAAGCGGTATGTTTGGCCCTAAGGGCTTTCCTGCCGCAAATAGAACAGCAGCATGTGTTGATTCGCACCGACAACATGTCCGTGGTTTCATACATAAATCGCCAAGGCGGCGTGCGCTCCAGGGCCCTGTTCGAGCTGGCAACGAGCCTCCTGCTGTGGGCAGATCAACATCTCCTCTCCATCAGAGCTTCGCACATCCCGGGTGTACTAAACCGCGGAGCGGACATGCTTTCGAGGAACGGGATTCCTCACGGAGAGTGGAGGCTTCACTGAAAGGTGGTGCAAATGATCTGGGATCGCTTCTGGAGGGCAGAAGTGGATCTGTTTGCGACGAGCGAGAACGCGCACTGCCCGCTGTTTTTCTCCCTGTCGCACGCCCCTCTAGCGGGGGACGCTCTGACATCGCGTTGGCCGAGAGCCAGGTTGTACGCGTTTCCTCCGGTAAAAATTCTGCCTTTAGTCCTATGCAAAATAAGGGAGGAAAGAGCATCGGTGATCCTAGTCGCCCCGAACTGGCCGAATCAGCCTTGGTTCCCGGACCTACGAGAGTTGCTGGCAGCCCCCCCGTGGCGGATTCCCGTCAGCAAGAATCTACTGTCTCAAGCGAGCGGCGAGATATGGCATCCCAGCCCCGAGCTGTGGAGCCTGCACGCGTGGCCGCTTCAGGGGCCTTAGAAGAGCTCGCACTACCTTCTAGTGTGCTGGAGACTCTCGCGGAGTCTCGTGCACCTTCCACGAGACGCCTTTATTCCCTGAAATGGGGAGTGTTCGTGAAATGGTGCAACGAGCACAATATCGACCCGGTGAGCTGTCCCGTGTCAGATGTGTTACAGTTTTTACAGCTCCGGCTGGATGACGGGAGTGTTCCGTCTACTCTAAAGGTCTATGTGGCCGCTGTCGCCTCGTTTCGTTCACCGGACGACGGGCAATCGATCGGGAGGCATCCACTAATGGTCAGATTTCTCAGAGGTGCGAGGAGATTACACCCCCCACGCCCCCCATCGGTTCCGCCGTGGGATTTGGCGTTGGTTCTGAGAGCTCTCTCTCTGCCGCCGTTCGAGCCCTTGGAATCGGTCGCGATTAAGGAGCTTTCACAGAAGACGGCGCTGCTTCTCGCACTGGCATCGGCTAAGCGCATTGGGGACTTGCATGCGTTCTCAGTGAGTGACGATTGTATTCGTTTCGGGCCCGGAGACTGCAGTGTTACTCTCCGGCCGAGACCTGGCTTCGTGCCAAAATCGCTCTCTACTCCATTTAAAGCGCAAGTAGTTTCTCTGCTCGCCTTGTCTTCAGAGCCGTCAACCTCACAGGACATCGGCGCTCAGAGGGCTATCTGCCCCGTCAGGGCTTTGCGTATTTACTTGGACCGATCCGCCACATTCCGACAGTCGGACCAGCTCTTTGTGTGCTATGGTGGCGCTACTAGAGGAAATGCTGTCTCTAAACAGAGGCTTTCTCACTGGATAGTGGACGCTATTGCTTTGGCTTATGCGAATCAGGGACAGGAATGCCCTCTCAACATCAGAGCTCACTCGACGAGAGCTATTGCCTCATCGTGGGCCTGGTCTAGAGGTACGTCAATACAGGATATCTGTTTTGCTGCTGGCTGGTCTTCTCAGAACACCTTCGCCAGGTTTTATAAACTGGATGTTCCATCTTTGGCGTCTCAAGTGCTTTCGGTGAGTAATTGAATCAATTATTCCTGGGATATTGCTACTTTTCTCAAAATACAGTTGTTACCGCTGTGCTGTTGACGCTGGGGATTTCTGTACAGTAGTTTGTGCTTATGTGCTCACGGTCACCGCTTTGCCGTTGACGCTATGCGCTCACACTAGTTGTGCTTTAATGCTTTCTGAATAGTCACGTCTGCCCTGTAATAACGCAGCCCGCTATTTTTCATGCTGCTGATATGCAAATTTTGACAAGCTTTAGCTAAGATTTCATTGGCTTAGCTGCACCTATCAGTAGTGAGCACACGTGGCGACGTTGCCATTGGACGAGCTGTGTTTGGTGTATGTTTCCCTGTATCAGACTGGTCTAAGTCTCAATCACGGCGGGATTGAACACCGTTCCCAAATGCATCTTTTCCATGCACCGTCTCGTTCCCGCCCTCGAAAGGGAACGTCTCCGGTTACTATCGTAACCTCCGTTCCCTGAGAGAGGCGGGAACGAGACGGTGCAACGTCCGCCGTGTTCGTCGCTTGACCAGCTGTGCCGTGTTCAGTCATGATTCTGACGCAAGTGCCGCGCTTATGCTATTTATACTGTCTGACAGCCAGAGCGCATCGCGCGACAATTGGCCAGTTGTCAACTGGCGTTATCCTATAAGGTTTCAGAAATTTACGTGAAGGGGAGGTTCCCAAATGCATCTTTTCCATGCACCGTCTCGTTCCCGCCTCTCTCAGGGAACGGAGGTTACGATAGTAACCGGAGACGTTTTGTATTGCACAAGTGGGGGGCATTTAACGGTTCCCGAGGTAGAAATAAAAGTTGAAAAATATTGGATATCGGCAAAAATCCAGTATCGTGTATTCCCACTTTTAACCAACATGTCCCAAATATTATCATAATGAACAAATAAAGACCTTAATATGAATTAAATGAAAATATAGACAATTTATTACCAGTAATGAAACAGAAGAATGTATTATTTTTAAGTACTATAACGTAATCCGATAGCTTGTATCTTTCTCACTGATGACTATTAAATATCACTCGTTACAACACGACTCGTTTAAAGCAATGGTATTCAAATGTTCCGGACCTCGGCTTACTTCCATCCGGATATAGTTGCGACATTTTACCGTTTCTCCAGTTTAAAGTGACGGTAATGATTGAAAGCTGGTTTTACGGTAATGATCTTTCAGCACAACATCCTCTAATATTTTTCTCTAGACTCAAACGCGCTTCATTCAAGCCCTTTCTGTTCTGTGCACGTTGCTTTTCTCTGCTGATAAATATGTAATAAGTACGAGCTGCAGATGACAGTGTTATTTTAACAATAGCAGCAATACAGTGAGGAGAAACAATTATATTTTTGCTTAAACACTGCAGAAAACGAGAATGCAGTAAACTTTTTTTTATTATTATTGTTAATACAGTCGACTCCGGCTGTTTTACTAAACCAGGTTTGTGACACCTTTATATGTACGTGTTGCACCTTTATGCGTTTTGTTGTAAGCACTTAATAATAATCTATATCATAATTTGGAAAAATTACTTAGAAATGGCAAAGGAAGACTAGTTACTGTTATTTTGTGCTAATGATGAGAGTTTTGCTTATTAGACTATTATACGTTTTTTTTAGTAGTTTATTACTTAAATATATTTATATATGCAAAATATATAAAAAATGCCCATACTTTTCAAAAGAGGTAAAACTGCAATTTTTCAGTTCTAGTACACATAGGCGTCTAAATTTAAAATAAAAATAGCCTGATAAAATCTTTTATATTAATAGCCAGCTTTATTTACTTTCATTTTACTTAAAGAAATAAAGAGACTGAATTAAGAAATTTAAATGAATGATCGTCTTGTAGCACAAACATAAAGGTGGTACACCAAGGTCATGGGTTCGATTCCCAGGGAAAGCAAGAACTAATTCGAATATCAATGTTTTCCTTCAATGCAATGTAAGTCGCTTTGGATAAAAGCGTCTGCCAAAGGCATAAACGTAAAAATATAAATTTAAGAGAATTTTAAAGAGTTTAAATGAATGAATGTTAAAGCGGCTTGCCATACTGCGTTTGACGCACTACTGATAAAGACGGAAGCCGCCCGAGTAAACAAAAGTGGAACAAAACAACAGAAACACCTAGAAATATCATTACAATTACATCTCGATCTGTAGTTTCACTTCAACTCAGAAGCGTGGAGAAATATCCAGCTTCGTGTGTGTAACGCATGACTGTCACGCGTTTGAAAGAAATGCACTAACCTCTCTCTTTCTCATCCAGTCCATAATCATCGCTTCTCCTCGCGAATCTCTCGTAATCATCGATGACTTCCACAAGAACTGCCTGGCCGATGTCATTCAGGAGTTTGCGCAAAGGCTCTGTCTTTTCCGGCCCGATTACGGTTTTTTCGATCAAACTCTCGAAAAGTTCAATCCCGGTTCTGATGTTCTCTAGCTTTTTCTTCCCGATGTCTTCTGTGCACAGGAACTTCAGACTCGCTACATTGTCCTCGGAGAGATTTTTGGATATTTCCAGTAACATGGCTTTAAACTCGCGCGCGTCCATGATCGCTGTGTTTGACGCGCGCTTCTTCCGACGCTTTCACTTTCAAATCCCTCTCGCGTTTAGCGACGCGTCGCGGAAATCCCTAAAATCCGCCCAGCGACATTGCAATCGGATAGAAACCCATAAAAAGTACACCAGCCAAAACGAGTCATTATTTTGACGAATGAATTGTTTGAATGATTCGGTTGAATGAATAGTTTTAACGAATCGGTTGAATGATTCAATTGAATTAATGAATCGGTTGAATGAATTGTTTGAACGCGTTCGGTTACTTATCTCTCGAGCGCGATCTGAATCATTTTAACAAGTTTGTTTTTACCCTGACAACATGCTTGTTTCTGTTTCTTTTTGTCTTTCTTCTTCTTCTTCTTCTTCTGTTGTTTCCATGTCCATTTGTGTTAAAGCTCTGATGTTTTGTACGGATTAATGAAAAGAATAGTCATTAGTCATTGTAAAGAAACTGTAATAATTCCGGCTGAATTAAGAATTATATTACACCAGGGTTGGGATTGTTGTTGTTTTTATAAATAACAAAACATTTCTATTTTAAACTTAACCCTTCTCCAATGAACTAAAAATACAGTACAGTAGTACCTCGGTTTACGAGCGACTTGGTATACGAGCAAATCGGTTTACGAGCATGGAGGGTCGAATTGGTGTACGAGCATTGTATCGGTGTACGAGCAAATTTTTCTCTCACCCACTCGCATTTTGTCCTAACGCTCAGCATCGTCGCGGGCATTTTTACTGGAAATATCCTAATGATAGCCTCTCATAACACAGTCCCGCAGTTCGAACCCCTTTATCACCCCTTAAATCATTCATTCTTTCAGCCTCCCTCTGTTTGGCTGCATCATTCACCACAGTGATACTTTTAGAAGTGATAACATGAATTAATTGTGATCGCTAATGTTCACGTAGTGAAATATATATGTGGTTCATGAATTCATTTGTCATGAATTTCATTCAATTGTCTCCTAGTTCTGCCTGTCTGTGTGAGTGGGACACCTTATTGTCATATCATCTGCCTCACTTCTCTCCACTCCGGAGCTCGCGGTGGTCGCGCCCGAGTCTCCCTGAGCTCGCGGTGGTCGCGCGCGCGTCTCCCTGAGCTCGCGGTGGTCGCACCCGAGTCTCCCTGAGCTCGCGGTGGTCGCGCCCGAGTCTCCCTGAGCTCGCGGTGGTCACGCCCGAGTCTCCCTGAGCTCGCGGTGGTCGCACCCGAGTCTCCCTGAGCTCGCGGTGGTCGCGCCCGAGTCTCCCTGAGCTCGCGGTGGTCGCACCCGAGTCTCCCTGAGCTCGCGGTGGTCGCGCCCGAGTCTCCCTGAGCTCGCGGTGGTCGCGCCCGAGTCTCCCTGAGCTCGCGGTGGTCACGCCCGAGTCTCCCTGAGCTCGCGGTGGTCGCGCGCGCGTCTCCCATTCCACTCTGGATTATCACTTTGTTTGTTTTCTGCACTATTATAATAAATTCACTCATTTGAACTTGGATCCAAGTTTTGTGTTTTCCTCCTCCCTCCTCTGTCTCTCATCTCCTTCATGCCAGCAGACGCTGCTCAAAGTGAGTTACAGTAAATTGTCAAGTATTTTTAGAGTTTAATTGTCAATTACTAATTAGTATTTATATGAGATCTTAATGTTCATAATTTTAACTGTAATTAATAGGGTAAAACAAAAACTAAATATTTAAAATGGGCATTTATGGTCGTGTGGAACGAATTAATTGATTTTTAATGCATTCTTATGGGGGAAATTGTTTTGGTGTACGAGCATTTTGGTTTACGAGCTCGCTCTTGGAACGAATTAAACTCGTAAACCGAGGTATTACTGTATATTAAAATTACACCATGCAAAATGAGTCGTTCTTTAAAAAAATGATTCAGTTGAATGAATCGTTTGAAAGCGTTCAGTTACTTTGCTTTGTCAATTATTTGTTGAACTCAAAAAGTAAATATAACAAAAATTATTACCCTGGCAACATGCTTGTTTCTTATTCTTTTGTCCTTTTTTCTTTCTGTTGTTAATGTAATTATTATTACATCTGTATTGTCTTAATGCTTTGATGTTTTGTACTGCTTATTTTTTTTTATCAATGAATCACACCGATTGAGTCCGAGCGATTGAAACTCTTTGACCCATTTGATGTTAAATTAATTGTAAGAAACTGTAATAATTTAAAGGTACTCTGAAAAGTAATGCAATATCGCTTTACTCCCTTAAAATGTAACTACTTGCGTTATTTTGTTTTTAAGACAAGCAACGAGTTACGTTACTTCTCACCTGAGTTGGGCTTATTGGACACACACACACACACACACACACACACACACACACACACACACACACACACACACACACACACACACACAACCTCCCGATTTCTCTTAACATTGGGAACAGGAGACGTCAATAAATGACGTCAGTCAGTCAATAAATGGGAAAACAAAGTAACTCAAATAACTTGTAACTTTTTTATTATTAAAAAGCAATGCATTAATGTAACTCTAGTCACTTGTAATGTGTTTCCCCGATACTCTTCAATTCATTGGAAACCTTTTGAGTGATGATTCAGCTGATGGCATATTTTTCCTGGTTCAAAAGAATCGATTCCCAAAATGAATCAGACTGAAACTGAATTGAAGTTTCCTACTTCCTATTCTTTTACTCCTCCTTCCTGGAAGAAGAGCAGGAGGCAACCAAAAGAAAACTGGAACTGGCCCCCCAATCAGCAAAAGAGCCAATACATGTATATAACATATTTATTTAAGAAACAGTTCAAAAGCAAAAGTACAGTCATGATTTTCCATCAGCAGTTTGAGACACTGAATTCCATGACGACACAAAAGACATTATTTCACTGAGGTAAACATGTGGATGATGTAACAGTCGAAAAATGGGTTTACGTTATAAAAGGCAGAACCAACGCCTTTTTGGAGATACAGGAACATTTTTAAAAAAAGAGAAAAGAAGAAGAATGAATTCTGCAGTACGTGAGGAAATACAATGAATTTACATTCTACAAACATTGCCATACCTCTAAACAAACCGAGAGAACGTCTTCCATTCATTTCAATTAGATCCTCTCCTCGTAATAACGTTGAATGGAAGACACATGCAACAATGTACCAATATATATTGTTTCAAACAACGTCGCCAATCCGTCAATGTTGGAACGTCACAATTCGAGACGGGAGAGAGAAAACATTCAGACAGCCAGACACAAAACTCTGTCCACACGACTCAAAATTAATAAATGCAGCGCATTTCCGTGAATGTTAAGGCCTCTTGTACGTCATGGGTTTATATACAGCGAAACCTTTCCTACAGCTGAAACCAGGAGAGAAAGACCCAGTGAGGATTGTAGTAACGTTGATTCATTTGTAGTGTTTATGTCTGTATTTTATATGTAGGCTAAACAGACACGATCGTTACTACGACAGAGCAGAACTACTTCTGAGTACCTAAAAAGATATTGATAGCTGCTAATTCACTCGGCAGAAATATTCTGAATGAAATGTCTAATGTTAAATCATTTAAAAAGCACTTTAAATGAATCCTGTTCTATCAATATCGACAACATAAACGTTAAATTTTCATGTTAAAAGTCCTATAAAAGCATGGTGTTTTCCAAATAAAAAATAGCTAATCAATAAATGCTGAAGCAGCAATGAATCACAAAACTACATACGATATTCATCAGATAAAAGCATACAAACCCAGAGCTCTTTCCCATCAAACCGTTGCATAAAAACCCATAGAAAAAGATTAAGATTGTTTCGTTGACGGACAGACAGGAAGTGGTGTAAATGAGGGTTGACGATCCGCGCTCGTGCGCGGAGTTCTGCTCTACGCTTGAGAGCTGGGCCGCGAGCGCAGCGGCTGGGGGCTCGGGTCGCCCAGGGTGTTCCTGTACTTCTTGCCCTGCTCCTCCTTCATGAACAGCTCCACGATCAGGTTCCTCTCCTTGTGGATCTGAACGCTGATGTCCTTCGGGATGTCCGGGATCAGCCAATCCACAAAGTCGCTCATCAGCATCACCACATTCTGGAGAGAGAGAGAGAGAGAGAGAGAGAGAGTGAGTTCACCCAAAAATACTAATTATACCATCACTGATTCGCCCTCAAGCCATTCTAGGTGTGTATGACTTTCTTCTTTCAGCTGAACACAATCAGAGTTTATTAAAGAATACCCTGGTTCTTCCCAGATTTATAATGAGAGTGAATCGAGAAATCAGACAGGGGGGGGGGGGGGAAGAAAGAGGGAGAGAGAGAGAAATAGAAATAGAGAGAAGGAGGATGGGAGAGAAAGTGAAAGAGAGAGAGAAATAGAGAGGAGGATGGGAGAGAGAGAAAGAGAGAGAGAGAGAGAGAGAGAGAGGATGGGAAAGAAAGTGAAAGAGAGAGATAAATAGAGAGAAGGAGGATGGGAGAGAAAGAGAGAGAGAGAGGAGGAGGATGGGAGAGAAAGAGAGAGAGAGAGAGAGAAGGAGGATGGGAGAGAAAGAGAGAGAGAGAGGAGGAGGATGGGAGAGAAAGAGAAAGAGAGAGAGAGAAGGAGGATGGAAGAGAGAGAGAGGGGAGGAGGATGGGAGAGAAAGAGAGCACAATCCCACACAGAATAAATAAATCACAAGAAAAAAGGTTAAAATGATCTTTTGCATTTATAGTCCATAAACAGTTTTTTGCATGAAATTATTATGAGCATTAGACCCGTTTAATCTAAACTGAGTAAATGTATGTAGTTTATAAAAATAAAGTACATGTACAAGTTTCATAAACTAAAATAAAGCTGCAATATTAGAAACTGAAATGTAAATGAGAAATGTTGCCTTCAGTTCAAGAGCTAAAAATCACTAAAACAAATAAAAAATAAGGGGAAGGTTAAAACATGAAAAATACAGTTACTGTATTTACTTGCATAATACAAATAATCACAGCAGTATCTGAAATTAATTTACGACTATTTTAATAATGGGCATAAATTATTAAAAATGGACATGAATTAAATTTGTGCATCTAAACAGGATGATTTGTTTTGATGTTACATTACTGAAAATTAGAGGGGAAATATCTTTTTTAAAAATAAATAATGATAGAATTTTGTATTATTTACAATTAAATGTGTATAATTAATATATTAAACAACAATTAGATTGATGAATATGGTGAGTTTTGTAAAGGCCGTTAAACAACTGACCTGAAAGACGATGACGAAAGCGAATCGGGCCGCCAGAATGGCCCAGAATTCCCGGGAGAACTCGTACGGCGTGTTGGACCACGGAGGATCCCGGTAATCCTTATATCTGCAAACATTAGCAATACAATGTTACATGTGTCTAGATCAGGGGTGCAAGTCAAGATGATCAAGCTACTATAAAAATACAAAACATTTACTTATGAGTGTATTGATAATTCTTATATGTTGTATCTTGCAGAACTACACGAATAACTATTAGAGTTGAGCTTGATACTCGGCTGAAACAAGTATCCGGTACGGATAAAGCACCTTTGCCAAGTACGAGTATTATACGAGTAATACGAGTCAATATCTGTGCTCGGATTGAATAAGAATCCTCATTGGCTAGCTGACTGTGTCTGTGTTCTGAGATAGGCTAGTCACAGCGCCCCTCCCCTACACATGCAGATTTGCTGTGTCCCGCTCTACTCACTCACACACAGAACACTGAGAAGAGAACAGCTCTCTTTCTCTCTCTGTCTCTCCCTCAATTACTCAGTTTTGCGGGTCTTTTTCCATTAACCTTTAGGGTTTCTTCAGCTTCAGGTTTGTTTTTTATTTCGGTTTGTTTGTAGTACTTCTTAACCAGTAGAGTTCTGGTAAACGTGGGGTTTGTTCAGACGTGGTGCTTGGTAGAATGCGACTAGCATTGAGTCTCTTTTTTTTTAACCGTCTGCTGGCTCTAACCAGTTTTTTGACTTCATGCAAAAAATTATTTCTTTATAACTGCAACCGCATGTGTTGTATTCATTGTTGCAAAATTTGTTCTGTATATAGTTCATTTGTTATCGTGATCAAAACCGTTGATCTGAAGCTCAATGCTGATGCTGTCATGTAAATAGTTTTCTAATCAGCAATAAGTATAACAATTTCTGATCAACCCATATCAATTGTATGATTAAAAATAACAAAGCCCCGCCCATTTCAAGACAACCCGCCCACTTCTGGGTAGGCCCCGCCCAGTCCGAGTACCGATACAGATAATGCTGTACTCGCTCATCCCTAATAACTACGTTGCATAACTTCTTCGTTGCTTTTCGGAGTGTCGTAGTTTTTAAGAACAGTCTGTAAACGCCGCTCCACATTTCCCTCCTTCGGTGCAACGATGACAGACGCAGATTGAGGCAAACGCTCTTCCTAAAGCTCCTCCACTCCACCCTTTCTGAAGTTTAAAATAAATAAATTGGAGGTTTTCTCGCTAGAGTTTAGCAGCTCTTGTGTCGTTGTGCTCATGCGCCGTGACCCATGTGTCAGGAAAGGTCAGAGGTCAGACTGGCTGCCCTGAATGTCAATCAAGAGACATTTCATAGTGAGGACGGTGATGGACTGACGTCTGCTTTGTTAAATCGACCCGCACTAGCTGTGCCATGGATGCTTTGTTCAGCCCTGATCTAGAACAAGACCGCAGTGCGGAGCGAGTACCTGCAGACGTCCACGCGGTACCCCAGGTGCATGGGATTCAGCGGCTCCGTGCCCGGCTGGAAGTGACTCACATTGAAGTACGAGAGGGTGTGATTGACGAAGCCGTGGAGCGTCCCGTCCTGACTGTACATGTACTGATAGACCAGGCGTGGGATGAAGTCAGAGGTGAAGGAGATGACGAACGCCTGAAGAATGACACACATTTCATCAGAGCTTCGTCATGTGTTTGTTTCTCTCTATGATATTCTGCTTCCTGTAGATGAGCTGTGCTGTGATCAACCTGCTGATACTGATCAACACTGAAAATAATTAATAGTGAGCCCCTCTCTCTCCCTCTCTCTCTATTTATTTCTCTCTCTTTCTATTTTTCTCTCTCTCTTTCTATTTCTCCCTCCCTCTCTCTAACTTTCTATTTCTCTCTCTCTATCCATCTATCTCTCTCTCTCTATCCATCTATCTCTCTCTCTCTTTCTTTCTATTTCTCCCTCCCTCTCTCCATCTATTTCTCTCTCTTTCCATTTCTCTCTCCCTCTCTCTCTATCTATCAATTTCTTTCTCTTTCCATTTCTCTCTCTCTCTTTCTATTTCTCCCTCCCTCTCTCTTTCTATTTATTTCTCTCTCTCTAACTTTCTATTTCTCCCTCTCTCTCTCTATCCATCTATCTCTCTCTCTCTTTCTATTTCTCTCTCTCTCTTTCTTTCTATTTCTCCCTCCCTCTCTCCATCTATTTCTCTCTCTTTCCATTTCTCTTTCCCTCTCTCTCTATCTATCTATTTCTTTCTCTTTCTATTTCTCTCTCTCTCTTTCTATTTCTCCCTCCCTCTCTCCATCTATCAATTTCTCTCTCTCTCTCTATTTCTCTCTCTCTCTTTCTCTCTCTCTCTTTCTATTTCTCTCTCTCTTTCTATTTCTCTCTCTCTCTCTTTCTATTTCTCCCTCCCTCTCTCCATCTATCTATTTCTCTCTCTTTCCATTTCTCTCTCTCTCCCTCTCTCTCTATCTATCTATTTCTCTCTCTTTCCATTTCTCTCTCCCTCTCTCTCTATCTATCAATTTCTTTCTCTTTCTATTTCTCTCTCTCTTTCTATTTCTCCCTCCCTCTCTCCATCTATCAATTTCTCTCTCTCTCTCTTTCTATTTCTCTCTCTCTCTTTCTATTTCTCCCTCCCTCTCTCCATCTATCAATTTCTCTCTTTCTATTTCTCTCTCTCTCTTTCTATTTCTCTCTCTCTCTTTCTATTTCTCTCTCTCTCTTTCTATTTCTCTCTCTCTCTCTATTTCTCTCTCTCTCTCTATTTCTCTCTCTCTCTCTATTTCTCTCTCTCTCTTTCTATTTCTCTCTCTCTCTTTCTATTTCTCTCTCTCTCTTTCTATTTCTCTCTCTCTCTCTCTTTCTATTTCTCTCTCTCTCTTTCTATTTCTCTCTCTCTCTCTCTTTCTATTTCTCTCTCTCTCTCTCTTTCTATTTCTCTCTCTCTCTTTCTATTTCTCTCTCTCTCTTTCTATTTCTCTCTCTCTCTTTCTATTTCTCTCTCTCTCTCTCTTTCTATTTCTCTCTCTCTCTCTCTTTCTATTTCTCTCTCTCTCTCTCTTTCTATTTCTCTCTCTCTCTCTCTCTCTTTCTATTTCTCTCTCTCTCTCTCTCTTTCTATTTCTCTCTCTCTCTCTCTATTTCTATTTCTCTCTCTTTCCATTCTGCACAGATTCATTCGGCACGACCCTCACAGTGCATTATGGGTATTCTCTCACTGTTGGATGTACATCAGGTTATTGGATTAAATCGCTTAAATCCAACGGCTGAGATTTCTTTCACCTGCTGAAAATCATAACTCCGATCAGGAGAAATATAGTGACTCTTGCCACTATTAATTACTTTCAGTGTTGAGCAATATCAACTTCACCACTGTACAGCTCTCACTTAATTCAGAAGAATCACTTGAAAACCTACATTGACAATAACCGCCACTTTACTGAGTCCTCGGAGAAGAGTGTACCAGATTCCTGGAGACAAAGACACCGAGAGAAACATTAGATTACACATGCTGTGTATTTTAAATAGAATATATTTACAGCTGGGTAAGGCCTAATGTCATCCCTTAACTCTCATTCAAATAAATTAATAAAACACTCCTCTTAAGTAAAATATAATTAAAAAAGCATTAAATTTAATCATATTCTAAAATGAAAACAAGAAAAACAGGTTTCATGAGCTTCAGCCATAAAGACACGCATTGCCACTAGGTGGTGATGAACGACTGTCATAAAACATGGGATCAGTGACCATCAATCCCTTAAAAAAAGCCCTTTCCCCCAGTGTACAATCATGAGCAGCTCAATCTTACTCATAGTTACAGATCGTCAACATAATTCCACTGGGATTAAATGCAGTGCAATGCAATATTGCAATGAAAACATGCGTTGTTCATATAAATAAATAATATCTCCATTACTCCATTGTTTATGCAAGAAATAAAACACGATGTAAACACACATATGTCACATTAAAGTGCGACTGAAGGCCAAATCAATAAAAGAAATTAACTTTTTCTTTAAGGGGTGACATTTGCTCTCTTAATTTGATTTGCAGGGGCTTTTTTACCTTCATATGTGCAATTTGTTTTCTAATCTCATTCTAACTGAACTTATTGATTGTTTTTAAGAGTTTGTAATTAAACACTTATAGAGCTGCTGCCAATCAAATGAAATCACGATCAAACTAAACTTTCCAAAACTTGGAATGAAGAGCCGAAAGGATTGACTGTTTGGACGCGCCACATGATCGCAAAAACATGCACTCTTTACAAACCAATCACAAGCGTTTTATCAAAAGTGCTATTAAATGCAATTAACAAATCATACCATACCATTAAACGTGTGTGATGTGTATTATTGTATTAAATTGTAGGACTTGTTTTTTACAGAAAGTTTGGTTAATCAGGCCAATAAAAAGACTTAACTACAGCTCTCCTTTCTCTCTTTTAGAGAGAGAGAAAGAGGGGGAGAGGGAGGGATAAAAATAGATATAAAGAGAGAGAAGGAGAGATAGAGAGAATAATAGAAAGACAGAGACTAAAAAGGCAAATTGCGCCACAAGAAAAAACAATGTAATTCACAAGAAAAAAAGGTTAAAATGCATATTGCATAAATAGTTTATTTTATAAACATTTTTTTGCATGAAGTTATTTATGAGCATTAGACCCATTTAATCTAAACAGAGTAAATGTATGTAGTTTATAAAAATAAATCAAAGATAAAGAACATGTAAAGTTTCATAAAATAAAGCGGCAATATTAGAAACTGAAATGTAAATTAGAAATGCTGCCTTCAGTTCAAGAACTAAAACCACTAAAACAAATAAAAATCAAGCTAAATAGAAATATTTGGGGAATGAAGGGGGTTAAGACATGAAAAAAATACAATTACTGTAATTAATTTATTACATATTTATTAATCACCATTAAATCATCAGCTTTAGTTTTTTTAAGTATCCATCATCATCTAAAACAAGCCATTTTATATTAACTTCTTGGTTATTCAGCAATATTATATTTGCAGTTGTGTTTAATTGCTTGACTATAATCACACAAAAAAAAAGCTAAAACGGAGGCATTTTCATGTGGCGTTTGTATACTTTGTAGTGTTTTATTACGTGTAGAAATCATAATACTAAAGAAATAAAGGCCAGATACTGACCGATGTCCTTGGCTCTCACAGCGATCGGTCTCCTCAGCTCCGTGACAAACTTCTTGGCATCCAGACGGATCTCAATGATGTTGTTGAGCAGAGCAAAGAGCGGAGCCAGAGGAAAGGAGGCCACGAACAAGGTCACCATCCCAAACTGAATGACTAGATAAGAAGAAGAAAGAAAAACATTCAGTTTCCTCTACGGCAAAACTCACAGAATTATTCAGAATGACGGAAAACTCTTATCAGATTATAATGAAATAAATCAGACGTTGGTATGCTGAGAAACTTTATTTAAAAACACTAATCGCCCACAGAGTCGTTCACATCCTTTTTGGTTCTGTTTCCACAGAACCACATCTTTTGTCCCGTCTGTTTACTTTAGACACGACTGGTATCCGAAATCATTGTTCACATTCATTCCTGGCTGAAGAGATTGTTGGTGATGCTTTGATGATTAAAATGATTAATAGAATTCATGTGATTTTACCAGCATGGACAATAAAACTGATGGAGAACAAACGGAGAAATGGGAGCATCCACTCACGGGTAACATGGGTAGCATCGTCAACAATCGACCAAGACATGGAAAACATGAGGGTTTATATACACAGGATAATGGGGAACACCTGACACGACTAATGAGGGAGTGATTGACGCGATCGGTGCAGGACGACACGGGAAATATAAAGAAGGGAAACGGAAGTGAATAGATACGACACGACTCTGACAGTTTATCAACGCAAAATCCTTCCGAATCAACATACAGGACTTTAACGCTAATTTTCTTTTGTTATTTCATCTACAGCTCGTTAGATCTAAAATTCTGAAGTGAAATAAAGTAACTATATATAAATAACATTTGTAACGATTAGAAATCTGTGTTCTGTGTGTCTGTGTGTGTGAATCCTGTGCATCTGTGGTGTGTGTGTGTGAATCTGTGTGTGTGTGTGTGTACGTGTATCCTGTGCATCTGTGTGTGTGTGTGTGAATCCTGTGTATCTGTGGTGTGTGTGTGTGAATCCTTTGCATCTGTATGTATGCATGTATGTGTGTGTGTGTCTGTGTGTGAATCCTATGTATCTGTGTTTGTGTGTGTGTCTGTGTGTGTGTGTGTGAATCCTGTGCATCTGTATGCATGTATGCATGTGTGTGTGTGTGTGTGTGAATCCTGTGCATCTGTATGTATGTATGCATGTGTGTGTGTGTGTGTGTGTATCCTGTGCATCTGTATGTATGTATGTCTGTGTCTGTGTCTGTGTCTGTGTGTGTGAATCCTGTGCATCTGTATGTATGTATGCATGTGTGTGTGTGTGTGTGTGTATCCTGTGCATCTGTATGTATGCATGTGTGTGTGTGTGTGTGTGAATCCTGTGCATCTGTATGCATGTATGTCTGTGTCTGTGTCTGTGTCTGTGTGTGTGAATCCTGTGCATCTGTATGTATGTGTGTGTGTGTGTGTGTGTGTGTTAGTATTCTCTGTTGCAGATCAGAATGGGTGAGATGATCAACTGCGAAACGGAAGGACTTTTTTCTCGACACTCTATGAACTACAAACTCCTTATGAGAGTTGAAGCTTCTGCTGATGAAATTACAAACAATCTTCCCTAAAAACTTTATTTGTGAATCTCACGAGGTTGAACACCGGCTCCTGAATGTTTCTGTGTGCAATTTCCTTCCTTATGAAGTTCCACCTCAATGAAGAAGCTGCGAGCGAAAGGCACTAAATATCATACGCACATAATCTGCTTCATAACTCAACATTAAAAAGATCTTAGTGGGCAAAGCGTGTCGCTCTCGCCTAGTGGAGTCATTTTACGCGTTTAGACGGCGGTCGGATGTCCAGATATCAGATATACATCCGATTTAAAACCACATCTGGAATAAATCTCAGATTGGATGTGAAAAAATAAAAAAAAATCAGATTTTTGTGTTTGTGCATGTGCAATAAATCCTGATCTGCGTCAGGTGGGTAAAAAAGAAAGAAAATGCAGATATGTTGTTCCAGTGTAAACGCAGGCCTAGTTTGGCTGATGCTTCTGAAAGTTAGCGGTTTAGGCTCTCAGGAGGAGCATGGGAAGAGCAACTCTCAAAGATGGAGGGATGGGAGACACAGTGAGAGATGGAGAGATAAAAGTATGGATGGAGGATGCTAGTTGAGGGGGTGGCATGTTATTAATGAATTCAAGCCAGAACTAAAGCTCATAATCTCACGCTGCTCTGCCAGCCCCCCTTTGGACCCATAATGCCTCTCTCTTCGCAGAAGTCCAGCCCACGCTGAAGCTCAGATGAGGCGAGATGAGAGGAGGGGCCGGCAACACCAGCTCCACGTCTAACACTGCAGGATGTGCATTTACACCGTTTACCATGCGGTCTGAGGCTTGATTACACTCGTGAACAGATGAGGTGTATAAATCCGTCCAGTTGAGTTTAGACATTTCAATTTGTGAGCACAAATTTAATAATTCATCATCGGAAATTGTAATTATGATGCATTTTTAATGATGCCATGTTTCTACACGAGTGCAGAAAGCAGCCAGCAGGACCAGGAGAGAATACAAACATATTTTGTGTGTGTGTGTGTGTGGGCGCGTAGTGTGCAGTGACTCACTCATTTCCATGTACTCTGGGTTGAGTCCGACAAAGGGCCCAAGGAAGTGGTCCTTCTCGTGACGATGAAGCGTTTTGTTCAGCTCTTCCTGGTGCTTTTTGTCTATCTTGCGTTGTCGAAGCAGCTTCTTCAGTTTCCTGTCTCACACACACATTAATAATCACTCAATTCAAGCATATTCATCACATGATGTGCTCGTTTGTAAATCAGATTCAGTTAGATCTGTGTATTTTAATACATTCTACACACAGTTTGTGAAAGGTTTGAGGTTCGTATGAAAGGTTGTTTTCTTTTTAAACGATAGGAAATGTATACCTTTATTCAGAAGGAATGCATTGAAATCTGTATTAATATTTGAGCATCAATAATAACTGATAAGCAAATCAGCTTATTACAATGATTTATGAAGGCCTTGTGAGCAGAAGAGTTTTCTTTAAGCATAGAAATAATTACAAACTTTTTCAATATTTAGGAGTATTACTACACCTACAACTAGATCTTATATTAATTATACATTATGACTTGATATGGTTAAAGGATGTTTTTATTTAAATATATTTCGAATAAGTGGATCAAAAATACTTAAATAATATTTTTGTACAACAATGTAAGAACAATATTTATTTTAAATATTTGACATGTATATGTATTGGTATAACAATATTACATTTGTGAACTAAAACATAATAAGATTTTAAATTTGCAAGTAGCTAAAACAGGAAGGGATCGCAGAGCTATTATAATGATGTGCTGAAAGTAAGAATCACAGCTTTTACAGTGCAAGCAAAATCATTTTGACTACACTAGTATTGACGATATTCAACAATATATTGAATTATTTCTACATTGACTATAGAAGGATAATGCCTAATTCTTGTCTAATTCTAATTCTTGATTTCGCTATAGGAAAAAATGGAGAATAATAATTTTACTGACAATACAGTAAACCGTGAGTGTATTTTAGCAGCATTTGTTGATTGCTTTATTGATTAATTTGATTATTGATTGATGTCATATCGATCACGGGTTCAGTATGGAGTTCCTCAAGGTTCAGTACTAGGACCATTGCTTTTCACCCTGTACATGCTTCCTTTGGGTGCAGTTATCAGGAAGCATGGCATTAGCTTTCATTGTTACGCTGATGATACTCAGCTCTATATTTCTTCTCATCCTGATGAAACGTACCAATTCACTAAATTAACAATGCATAACTGATATAAAAAATTGGATGACTAATAACTTTCTACAGCTTAATTCTGAAAAAACAGAGATTCTAATTATTAAACCAAAAAGTTCAGCATATAATAACCTAGATTACAGCCTAACACTCGATGGCTGCTCTGTCAAGTCTTCGTCGTCAGTTAGAAATCTGGGTGTGCTCTTTGATACCAATCTTTCATTTGAAAGCCATGTTTCTAGCATCTGTAAAACGGCATTCTTCCATCTTAAAAATATATCTAAATTGCGACATATGCTCTCTAAGACAAATGCAGAAAAGTTAGTTCATGCGTTCATGAGTTCAAGGCTAGATTATTGTAATGCTCTACTAGGTGGTTGCACTGCACGCTTAATAAACAAATTCCAGCTGGTCCAAAATGCAGCAGCTCGAGTTCTTACTAGAACCAGGAAGTATGAGCATATTAGCCCAGTTCTGTTAAACCTGCACTGGCTTCCTATTAAACACCGAATACATTTTAAAATCTTGCTAATGACTTACAAAGCATTAAATGGTTTAGCTCCACAGTACTTGAGCGATCTCTTAACACATTATAGTCCTTCACGTCTATTGCGATCCCAAAATACTGACCAGCTTAAAATACCTAGAATATCAAAGTCAACTCTGGAACAGTCTTCCTATTACAGTTCGGGAAGCAGACACACTCTGTCAGTTTAAATCTAGACTAAAAACACATCTCTTCAACCTGGCATACACACAACACATTATACATACATTTTTAATCCAAATCATGTAAAATGATTGTTAAGCTGCATAATTTAGGTCAGCCGGAACCGGGAACATTCCCATAACACCTGATGTACTCGATACATCAGAAGAAGAATGGCATCTACGCTGATATTGGTCTCTGTTTATTCCGAGGTTACCGTGGTCAGCTGGATCCGGGCCGTATCCAGATCAGATGAAGGACCTGCACCTGGACACGAGCACAGCACTGCCCTGAAGTGTCTGCGGAGACCGTGACTCTACTAAACCCTCCCCTGTGTAGATCATGAACCCATCTCCAACCAGACCAAATTAGAAATAATATTATACTTGAATTATCAATATAATAAATCAAACTATCAATCAAATCAATCAATAATTAATTGTATTAATTCGCCTGCTCTTTTAAGGCTGCTGTTCAGCCAAACAAACTTTGTTTATAATGTTTTCCTGTGACCACTGTAAAGTTGCTTTGAAACAATCTGTATTGTAAAAAGCACTATATTAGTAAAGGTGACTTGACTTGACTTGACTTTAGGGTCTTAAGGAGTATTTAAACCCAGAAATCGTGACGCAGATTCCCCGTCTCCCCCCAAATAAGCTCAAAGTTTGCAGATTCTGTTTGAACTTGTTAAATGCACGTCTTTTACCATGTGTTACTGTCAGAAGCATTTGCATCAGGTCATCTCACAGTCCCGTATATTTGCATTTGTCCAAGAAAAACAAACTGTATTTGCAACATGCCACTAAGAAGGTCAGCAAGGTTGCGTCATGAAAAATAAGATTCTGTACAGTGCTCTGGTATGAAAAACAAGGTGCAATTAATCCCTAAAGCAAGAATTTCTAGCAATGTACACCACACCCATAATGCACCGTGGACTGATCACATTTCTTTCCTCTCTGTGGGAATAATGACTTAGAAATGTGCCCACATGTTCTCTGTGCAGCATGTACTCACGGAACGCCGATCTCGAACAGGTTATTCTGGATGAGCTGTTTGCCGAGCATGGTGATGCAGAGCTGAATGCACAGTTCCATCAGACAGCCGGCATGAGCGCACTGCGGGGTCACACACACAGAGACACTTCAGTCACCGGCTGCATACACACCTTCAAGTGTGTTAGTCATCAGAACTGAGGGAACTAGGACAACCTGTCAAGTTATTTTTCTTATGATGTGGTGGTTACAAGACACACAAACACACACGCGCATACATACATACATACCACACATTCATACATACACCTACAAACACACACCTACAGACATACATGCACGTAACAAACACAAACACACACACACCTACATACACGTACACACACCCCCTACATGCATACATACACACACACACACACACTACATACACACACCTACAGACATACATGCACGTAACAAACACAAACACACACCTACATACACGTACACACACCCCCTACATGCATACATACACACACCTACAGACATACACACACACACACACACACACACACACATACACCTAAAGACATACATACACACACACACACACACCCTACATACATACATACACCCCCTACATAGACACATACATACACACACCTACATGCACGCGCGCGCACACACACACACACACACACACACACACACACACACACACACACACACACACACACACACACACACACACACACACACACACACACACACACACACACACGTTGATCAATGAGAATGGTCACTTATTGTCATGAAATTATTTCACAGTTTATGACTCCCCACTGAACCAACAAACACATGAAGGAGGAAGTTGTAAATTAAATAAGCACCTCTTCCATCCGGTAAGAGCCCATAACGTAGATATATTTGCCTGGGCGTCCGATGAGTCTAGAGGAAAATCAAGAGATGAGTTTACCAGTGGAGATTCACAAGACATTACAATTAAAGGGGGGCTCGGTTCCAAAACTTAGTGAGCAATACTATACTGGTCAGAAACCAGAAATCAGCATGGAGGGAAATTCATGCTCGTCTAAGCTGGTATTCCAGCAAACTTTGGTCAGATTCTGGTGTTCAAAGTCGTAACAAGGCCACGGGACTTCATACATTTTCATTTCATTTCAAGAGAAGCTGCGATAAGGAAACTGCCACCTTACAGAGTTAAATACCGTTGAAATACCGTTGAGTAGGAATGCCAGATAGAAAGCAAGAATGCAGTGAGTCACTGTGAATACGCCATAAAAGAGCATCAAAGTGATCTGTCAGTACAAGTCTGCAGGAGTAATTATATGCTTATTGAACGGTTTCTGTTGTTTAGAGTATTAGAAAGGAGTTGTTGGTGTTAATCGGTTTCAGATTTTAGGGCGGTGCTGTTCCTGGAGTGCTTTCGGTTCAACCTTTGAAAACATATGCATTGTGTATTGCTAATCCAAAAGGTGTTTAACGGTTTTGACTTAATCGCTGAGAACTCATGCACACTAAAGACACACCAAGCCGACATAAAAGAACTAACGGCTTAACATTGTCTTGTTTAAAAGGTTACGCTTGATCACACCTTACAGGACTAAAGGCGACTGTCAACTAGCATGTGCATGAAAGGAAATAACTTTCTACATCAGCAGGTATCAATCGTCTACATTTGACTTTCAAAATGGCAAAAGCAAAACTAGGACTGCAGATAAACAAACCATAAACAAAGCAGAGTTTGCTTATCATTCATGCTGATCCCCGTTTTCATTCCAGACGGTTCATGTTATAATATTTGCGCATTAGAATGCTCAGGTAAGATGAAGTCAGATCATTCGCCATCTTGACTTCACTTACATCTCTTTGGCTTTTATTCTTGTACACCGCCTCGTTCGCTAAGCTCAACCAATTAGAGATCTCTCTCACACCGACGGATGGCGATTCTCAATTGGCCAAAAAGCCCCTGACGAGGTCTGACGGTGTGGATCACACCACAAAAACTGTGCTGGCCGATCATTGGCTTGGTCTTTACAATCCTTGTTTGAAGAACAAACCTATGTAAAGACCTGCATGTGTAACTGTGCAACTAAACTTCTGTACAAGTCCTTGCACGAAGAAGGACTCTAGCAAGGCACCATGTGTTGTGTATTGTTCACCCCGCTTCAGAAACAAGAGACAATGACTCTTGTTTTGGCACTATGCAAGTCAGGAGTAAACAAATCAGACAGCTCTCAAATTTCATGCAACTACTATGACACAATCCTCTACATCAGCTGGTAAAACGTTTTAGAAGGAAGAGCTGGGTGTGCTATCATCCACTTTCCCTAAAGATGGCAGTCCAATTGTGGTTCTTGGTTATGCAGTATATAGAGTATGCAGAGTATAGATATACTCGCCCACCTCTCTTCACCCTGCTAAAATCTCCTCCTCTCTTATGTAAATAATGCATTTACATCCACTCGAACATCTTGTCTAGACAGCATCTGTCCTCTCTCCTCCAGGCCCGCTTGCACATAAACGCCCACTAACCCTTGGATATCAGATGTTCTTCGTGAAACTCAAAAGAGAGAAAATGGCACAAATCGAAGGTTCCTAGTGAAATGAGTGGCATAAGTCACTGATCTCTTTCTGACAATTTAAAAGCAGGCACTCAAATGTGGAAATTAATCAGATACTTCTCTCTGTTCCTGAAGCCCTGTGGCTGGCTAAAGATGCCTTTAGATCAATTGTCCTGCTGGTTGTTTTAGATCAATTGTCCTGCTGGTTGTGTCTGCAAATGTAACTCCCCAGATCCTACAATTTATCTTAAGTATCTTGGACAGGAGCAGCTTCTTAAATCACATCAACTATCCATGGGGGTACCCCAGGGTTCAGTGCTGGGCCCCTTCCCCTTTTCAATGTGCATAATCACTGGGATCTATCATCCAGACACATGAACTTTGGATGAATTCATTGTCAAGGCTGGTGTCATCTCTAGATTTAACTACTGCAATCCTCTTGCAATACTACATCCATCCTACATGCATGATTAAACCTCTACAAATGATTCAGAGTGTGTTGCCATGAAGACTACCCATGCCGCCTGGTCTTGATAAGTGTATACAATATTTGTGTGCTGTGAAATGTTTATGGTTTTTAGTTGGACTAGTTTAATCTAGCAACATAATAGTCTCTCAAGTCCTTCATTATTTGTAGGAAATTGCTGTCCATTCCTTAGAGGGCAGCTGCCTATGTAGGCAATAGATAGCAGAGAAGCTCACCAAGTTATGAAACAGAGCTCAAACAAAGGGAATCCTTTTGCAGACTTGTTAATAACTGGTTTAAGGATGACTGTTTGGTACCAACGCTCTTACCTGCCTCTGAAGAATGCCAGGTACACAATAGGGGTAAATGCGTTTGCAAACTTCAGTACGAATGTCTTGAAGATCAGCCTCTCCTCAAAACTTTTGTCAGTTTTTGGCACCTCTGATGATACAAAAACAACAGCACATGTTGGAACTATACATTTTTGCAACCTAGCAGACATGCTAAATGTCTTGAAAACCAACACGGGACGTACCCATAATAGTGAGCCAACGTGCGATTGCTCCATAGACCTCATCCATGATGATGATGATGATCAGGTTGATGACAGCCCCAGTGGTTTTAACAGTGGCCCGTATATTAGTGCGGAACGAGGGAGTGGAACTCATGTGCAGGGCGGTCATTATGGAGACCCTGTATAGCACCACACCGAACACGATGACCAAGGTCACAAAGATCTGCATTGAGCACAGAAATGCACACAATAAGAAAAGTGACTAATCATAACCTAATGATTTACTCACACCAACCGGACGCAGGATCATGCAAAACCAATGTCTTTGGTTACAACTCCAAATACAGTCCTCACATATAGAAGTCACCATGACTACTTTATTCCTTATTCTGCAATGAAAATGTCTGATAATAGTGAGATTATTGAAATAAAGTGTGCTGAGATCTCGGTTCATGTGATGGCCAACAATATACAAAATAAATGGAAAAAAATACTAGTTAACTTAAGTACAGTAATACCTTGAGATACGAGCATAATCCGTTCCAGGACGAGCTCGTAACTAGAGTTGCTCGTATCTCAAATCATTTAGCATGAGAAAAAAAAAAAAAAAATATTATAATAATAATCTGTTCCGGCCTTCAAAAAAAAAAATCTGTTATTAGTGCTAATAACATTGGGAAAAACATTTTTAATTGCTATAGAGACACACACACACAAATTATAGTATATAAGGATTCCTGTGATATAAAATAAAATGTGATTTTAATTATGAGTTCTGACCTTCGAGACAAACGATACAGTAGCAGCTAATGACGACATGTGCGGAGGAGGGAGGGATAACGCAGATTATGCAAACACAATACGGAAGTGTAGTGTTTCTTCCCGTGTTGTGTATTGATAGACTCAGAAGCTCATATTTATTATTATTAAACACTCATAACTCGTGCTGCTCCCAGCTTAATACTGGTGAATCACTCGTTGCCCCCGGTAACCCCCGCTGTAAAACCAAGCTGCCTCTAGTGGAGATCATATGCAATTACCCATAAATGAGGAGCTTGAGCTCCGAGTGCTGAACACCTCTAGCGTCTGTAAGCTGCTCGTATCTCAAATATTTACTCGTATCTCAAATATTTACTCGTATCTCAAAGCAAAAATTGCTCAAATGCCTGCTCGTATGTCGGAATACTCGTATTTCGGGACGCTCGTATCTCAAGGCATCACTGTATAGCATAATTAAATGTACTGCTAAAGAATATAGCAGCAAATCACACACCTAATAAACAAATCAGGTCTTACCAAAAAAACCATCATGATGATAATGGTCATGTAAGCTGGCATTCTGTCTGTGCATGTCAGCTTCACATTTCCGGTCTAGAACAAAACATGAATGTCACATGTGAGTAGAAAACATACAGCCTAACACTACATCCCAGCAAACAGAAGCTTAAGCATCAATCAGATGTGTAGACTCCGACCTCCAGCATGCTTCGGCCTCAGAAGGGACAGATATGGTCAAGCCAAGCAGAGCAAATACAAGCCCTTAGACATGCCTTACAGCTGTGCTGTCACATAACATTTCAGCACACTGGAACTAGGTCAACATCTACTGAGCGTAATACCAATAATCCAGACATCCTTACAACAGCAAGGATGACATGCGTAAGTCTACAGACAAAAATATTGCAAGAGCAGCACTGCCCGTGATGTGCCAGGCACAAATAAAGGCACTTTTTCTTTTTTATGTAAATTCAGCATATGGTCTGCTCCACATTGTAGATTTTTCTAGCCAAGAACTACCCACTTGGACAAGAAGGGACCTACTGCTCAACATGTAAAATGGCAAATAGTGTTGGTATTATATTTGGCTTTTACAGTTGGCTTGTTATTAATGTTAATCAATCAACAACAACAAAAATAAAGCAGTTTATTTAATTTACATATTATATTTTATTTGTAATATACATCTTTGTTCTTATTTTTAATAACATTTTAATCTTCGCGGCCCACTTTGGCCTAAACGGTCTGTTAATCTTTTTTCAGTAGCCCTTTATTTCACAGTCCTGTCCCACATGTACATACAAATGTACTTTAATTACAATAACTAGTTTCAAACTGTGAATCATGTAGTTTCCTTATATTAGTACGTACCACTTTCAGAAGTGCACATACTGTAAAATAAACTGCAACATAGTAAAGACGACATGAAAAAAAATATATGAATTGTGATTTTCCTGGAAAATGTTGTGCTGTGATATTTTTGCCATATCGCCCAGCCCTAATGAAGATATAAACAGAGTATAGCTTGACATTATGAGAAGGATATGGCTTTCCCGTAGCTCAATCAGTTCTTATCAGTTCTTATTTTATCAGTTCTTACATTGATGTTTGCAACGCCAAGGTCATGGGTTCGATCCCAGGGAAAGCAAGAACTGATTCAATGGGTTTCTTGAATGCAATGCAAGTTGCTTTGGATAATGCATACATGTAAATGCATCAGTGAATGGTCCTCTATAGATTCATAAAGACCTACCTTTGGAGATTGCTCTTTCTTCATGGACTTCTTCATGACATGGAACTCATACTCTGCTCTAGGATGACTCTGGGAAAAACAGAGAAAGCAATTCACAACACGTACAAGACTCAAAAAAGCAAAAAATAAATAAATAAAAGTAGTGGAAAGAGATAACTGGTTATGGAGCCGAAAGCAGCCATGTGCATGATCAGTGAACAGAACAGAAATTCTGGTAAGAGCCACACACTGACGTTCAGTGAAAGTATAATCCTTAAAACCAAAAGCTCTCAGCACCACGAAAACATATTCCTTTCCACAATCAGCAGCTTTAGGATTTATTAGTTGTTCCTCCTCATTTTTCCATAAAAACAGTGACAAGCCTAGAAAGACTGTGACTGCCGAAAGGAAAGTGAGCAGCTTTTGACCTGTAAGGCCGGAGGAAGAGAGAACAGGAATCTCCCAGACCTCCACAACAAGAGACCGATAGAGAGATAGAGTAAGTGCTGGTGAAATACTGTACACAAGCAAGAATGTGACGACAATGCTTGAAGACGAATTTTAAGATATGGAGTATTTGTTAGTACTAAAATGCAACTGTAAGGTTAGGAAATAAATTAATTTGATTAATACTGTGAATGAACCAATTCCAAACCTTTTGTTTCGCCTATACAAAACAGGACAAAAAAAAAACAGTGAAAAAACAGTTTGATTTCATGACACTGAATTAATAAAACAACAGACATCTTTAATTCTTTACACCCAAGCCTCAGGACAATGCAAGAAAATAATAGAGCGCGCCTACAAAACATACATAAACCCAAATCATTATCTTATCAGCGTACATCAACGTCTTATATTGACAGTTTTCTTGGTCAACATGGGTGTGCGAGACTAACCTCGGTGTCTTCAAAGCCGGTCATGTCCCAGATGTAATTTAGTCTCATTTGCCTTCTCTTCCAGTGCTCCATAAACATGGTGGCTGTGTAACACAGAGAGGAAACCTTCACCGACAAACCCACATTAATAAACACCGATCGAATCAGCACTGACTTGGTCATTAAGTCAGGGTTGCCCTCTTCTTATTGAGATATTTTTCACTTTATAAGATTCATGTGTTGGTAACTTTAGAAAAAACATCTGAGTACTATTCATTTCTAAGAGCCAGTTTCTTCTATAGGCTGTAAAACCTTTTTTGGATCTGTATTTTAATGATGCGTTCACACACGGTTCCTTTTAAGGGTCTGAATCCGGATTAAAGTTTTAGCTAATGTGTGAATGCTCCCAACAACCTCAGACTCATTTAAAGAGAACTAAACCAAAACTGTCTGAGTGCAGGTCATGTTGGGTCAGTGTGAATAAAAAGTGGACTGAAAAAAAAAAACTAAAATAAACCAAAAAGAGATCAGAGACCACTTTCAGGACCAGTGATGGTATGAAGGCAAAAAGAACTGGGGTTTCTCTCCACTTGATTCACTTTTTAGTTCACTTAAAAAGTTAACATTTTTCTGTGACATCTTGATTTTTTGGGAATGTTTTTACTTCATCAGAAAGCTACAACTTGGTAAAGGTGTGAACGCACACGCACACACACACACACACACACACACACACACACACACACACACACACACTCACAAAATCATAGATTAAATGGTCCTAGAAAAAAAAAAGTGGATACTCCGGCCAAACAAAATCTTACTGAAAGCTAATTATTTGACATATCAACTTAGATTTATATTTAGATTTGTGATAAATACATGTTTTGAAAATATACATTTTTTCACATATATACTTTAAGTAGTATTTTGTGCATTTTTATAACCATAAAAGTTCACTTAAAAAAAGTAAAAAATAAATTTCAAAAAAAAAATAATTCATATTTATATATATATTCGTTTATATATACACACACGCTAAAAAAAAGTATAATGGATTATAACTACTGCATAAAAATCCCTCAAGTTAACAAGTACATGTATAAGTATGTACCGGTAAATGTAAAAAATTTAACATGTAGCTAATCGTAATAGGTGTAATTTTTCATTTCAAAGCCTGTAACTGCAGGGCTCAGCATCTGAGCGGGGATGAGTACGGGGGAATTAACGAGAAGTGTAAAACCAGGGCACAAATCTCTTCCAACATTTGCCAGATCAAGTCTGCCCTGAATATGTAGAGATACAACAGTTGGTGTGCAGCTGCAGCAAAGTGTGCGGGTGAAAAACAGAGACCGCACAGAGCCACTGACCCCATAGTGCCATGAAGATGGCGAAGAAGACGGTGGCCGCATTGTCGAACAGGTGGCTGGCCCTGGCCGTGCCGCAAGCCGTGACCAGTTTCCAGTAGCTGCAGGCTTGGTCACACATTGGGCACATGGTGATGTTGTTTCTCTCGTCACAGATCTCCATGCTGAGTAAAGAAAAAAAAAAGATTTCAGAAATGCATCATCATATCATAATGCTTCTCTGAAAAACGATTCATGAATTAAGGCTGCATTGCATATTTCATGTATAAAAAGAAAGCAGCAGCATTTTTCTGTCAGGTTTTGCAGAATAAGGACTCAATATGCTGGGTGGCAAGGGTTTTATTGAACGCATAAAAAAAAATTCAAACAAACAACCCTGAGGGGGAAAAACATAGCTGAAATATACGAGTTGGGGTAAATCAAACTAACAAGGGAACAAGACGGGCGGGGTTACACACTGACAAGAAATGAACACGCGGCCAATGTGAACGCGCATAGCCACATGAAACAAGAGACAAACTGCGCACCACACCAAACACAACATGAAAGCACACAGCTGAAGTAAACAAACCGCGTGCTAAAACATTACACAGACACGAGAGAACGCGGCTCGCGCAAAGCTCGAAACCACGCCCACTCACATGACGCAGAGGACGAGGAAACACTCGTCTCGTCGTGAGCTCACAAGGACGAACACACGGGCCATGAATGTCTAAATCCCGACACAAAACCAAAGCTGAACAAGACCAAAGTCTCAGGACAAGAGTGACGCCTGGCTTTGCAAAATTGTCACGTTTACCCTTTATTATTAAAAATGTGTAAAGGATTTTGTGAGCATATTCCGTAGTTGTGCTTAAAAAGTTTTTTTGGCCAGGCTGTCATACAAAGAAAAGATGAACAAGAGAGAACCAGCACAATATTAATAACGGATTATATTGTTGTTGTCAATATACGCTTTTCCCATGTGAGCTTTTTGTTTTTCTATGCATTTTGTTTGCAGAGTAAAATAAAACCTGTATCTGTAATTTGCCTTTTTTAACAAATCGTTTTGTCACATTAATTTCTTTTCGTTAAGTGTTTTGAACTTCCCTCATATTTAAAAAAATAATCATGTTAGATGTTTTAATCAAAATTGTAGGATCATTAAAAACAAATATCCCCATTTCATATTACTTTTTGCATATTTTGAGTAAACAGTTCTTATATGCAGATGATTATTCTAAGATAATAAGAGAATGTCTAAATAAATTACAAACAATCAATCTATCTTCAAAATCACAGATTCTTGATTTTATTGATGGATTTCAAACCTAATTGTATTTTTGTAAATACAAACAAATTTTGATTGTTGCAACACTCCCAAAAAGTTGGAAGAGAGGCAAAATAACAGTGAAAAGATTATAGAATATCCATGTAAAACCTTTTTGAAAGTGCACATTAAGTAGGTGAATTGATAATACTTGAGGGTATCGTGTTTTCATATAAAAAGAGCATCTCGGTTTTTGCTAGCAACGAAAAAGGCAGCAAGCTATGGGTCAAATATCATGAGGATTTTCAAATTTGAAAATCACATTACTCAATGCAAGAAAAAAACGAATTTAGGTCTTTCATCGTCTTGTAAAAATATTCAGAGAAATCTTAGTCCATGTAGGGCAAGTCTTGTGGTGCAAGTGTGGCGCTTGCAACATCAAGGTCATGGGTTCGATTCCCAGGGAAAACAAGAACTGATTAGAATGTCAATGTGTTTCTTGAATGCAATGCAAGTCGCTTGGATAAAAGTGTTTGATAAATGCATGAATGCCCGTTTCAGCTTGTTTTGGGAAAAACAGGCATCAAGTTCCCAGTCCCAAAGATGAAAGGGAGCAACCAGACTTTCATCAGCCACAGGTGCAAAAGCAACCATCTGTCATGGACGGAGGTGCATCAGTGCAAGCGGCATGGGTGATCTGCATGTGTGTGAAGGTACCACTGATGTGGGGGCGTACACTGGGATTTTCAGGATGACATCTTTCTTGGGAAGATTATGGTTTCATAAGCACTCAACACCTGCAGTCCAGATATGGCCCATAATGAAAACGACATCCACTGCTGTCTTGGATAAAATAATCTACTTGCAAAACTGCAACAAAAATAGTATCTTCAATTCCCAAATGATTAAAAAGTGTATTTATTCTTTTCCTAGCCAGCATTTTTGATCATTTTCACAAAATTGTCATGGCCTCCAGAACATTCTGTAGTATGAATATCTGAACAAGCCTCTTCTTTAAAAAAAAAAAAAGCCTGTTTTATTCTCGCTTAATCCATTATTGTTTTTAATCAACACTTTCGTTTCATCAAAAAAGCAAGATTTTGAGCAAAGAGTTGGGAAAAGACTTCGTCCAGATGGGGTTCAGAACAATGATCAAAGGTGGAGTTCCTCAACATCCCTAAAGCTCGCGCTGAGTCGACGTTTTATACGTATTATTCATACGTATACTGCAGCCATGATAACCAGAATATGCTCCGTGATCAAAAGTTGGTCAGTGAACTTTTCTCTTTTACTTTTTCAGATTCTTGATTTTACAGCATTTTACAAAATACACAAATAAAAATATCAGCAAGTATAGAGAAAATGTTTTACCCAAATTATTACACACACACACACACACACACACACACGCACAGACAGACAGACAGACGCACACACACGCAGACAGACAGACGCACAGGCAGACAGACGCACACACACGCAGACGCACAGACACGCACAGGCAGACGCACAGACACGCACAGGCAGACGCACAGACACGCAGGCAGACAGGCAGACGCGCAGGCAGACAGGCAGACGCGCAGGCAGACAGGCAGACGCGCAGGCAGACAGGCAGACGCGCAGGCAGACAGGCAGACGCGCAGGCAGACAGGCAGACGCGCAGGCAGACAGGCAGACGCGCAGGCAGACAGGCAGACGCGCAGGCAGACAGGCAGACGCGCAGGCAGACAGGCAGACGCGCAGACAGACGCGCACACAGACAGGCGCGCACACAGACAGACGCGCACACAGACAGACGCGCACACAGACAGACGCGCACACAGACAGACGCGCACACAGACAGACGCGCACACAGACAGACGCGCACACAGACAGACGCGCACACAGACAGACGCGCACACAGACAGACGCGCACACAGACAGACGCGCACACAGACAGACGCGCACACAGACAGACGCGCACACAGACAGACGCGCACACAGACAGACGCGCACACAGACAGACGCGCACACAGACAGACGCGCACACAGACAGACGCGCAGACGCAGAGACACACGCGCAGAGGCGCGCACGCGCAGAGACACACACGCACGCGCAGAGACACACACGCACGCGCAGAGACACACACACACGCACACACGCACAGAGACACACAGAGACACACACACACACACAGAGACACACACACACAGAGACACACACACACAGAGACATACACACACAGAGACACACACACACAGAGACACACACACACACACACACACACAGAGACACACACACACAGAGACACACACGTGTATGGCTACAGTGCATAGGTAGGCATCACACTAGGTTGGGAACAGCTTGTTTTTAGCAGTGGCATCTGTGGAATTAATGAATGTCGTTGTGAGACAGCCAGCGAACACTGAGTCACGCTCATTATACTCTACATTACAGTCCATTACAGTCGCACCATTTCAAACCCACTCTATACTCCCTAATTACCACGCACTTCAACATCCATCCGCTTTCTTGCAAAGTGCAACAGTGCTTTCGTTCGTAAATGGCTAGGCATATTCTTCGTTAAAAATCTTCCCACAAAGTTCAAAGCCATTGCGAACGAGTACACACATTGCTAACCGAAACCGTTGCTGAGACTTGTTTGCTAGGGGTGTGAGACAGTGGAATGTGTTTGACACAGATAAGAATGTGTCAATCACAATGATGTGTATATGACAAGCTAATTATAGATTAATTAAACAGTCAGAAAATGTATGTACAAAGCTGTCAGCGGTTTAGGGAGCGGTTCCTATGCTAGTTAGCGCATGCACAAACAATCAAAATAAACCATCACATAAATTGTAGAAAGTTGACCTTGGGATATTGTTGTCTACAGTGGCACAACCGTACAGGAACACGATAACCCCAACGACCGCTGCTGGGATCAGCATCTGAGTATACACACCCAGCCAGGCAAAGTACAGGCCCACTTTCTCACCAAAGTACTTCCTAAAAGAGAAATAAAGAAGAAAGAATATATCCACTCATCACAAACGTCGCTCGGGACAGATTTATGCAACGGTCACTTGCATATCTCATGAAAGTTTACCATTTGCATAAGCCGTGCCAGTTTCAATATTCAAGTGCAAGAAGATGCAAAAAAGCTCAAATCAATAGTGTGAGAAGTTTTCTGAAGAAAGCCGCTTCCCAGAGCATGCCGTTACAGCGTTCATTAGTGGCACATCGTTCTTTTTGTTTTAGGGATATCAACTTGACAATTTCACGCCCCAAAATGTGACGCTGAACAAAACAAACTGTAACTTTAAAGTCAGTCAGACGGGCTCTTGGCCAATGAGAGCGGCTATGGAGTCTGACCTCTGGCTATGCAAGACTGTAGCTCAAATGTTAATGGACTTTTGAATCTAAGAATATCATGTTAATTAATGATATAAAACGCATTTTCATTATAGCATATGCATACATGCATAATGTTATTATGTTAATATATACAGTCATTTCCTGAAATTAAAGTCACACTGAAGTGCCTTGAAACATTCAACATTATTCAATGTGTTGATGTAAATTCCACTGAAACAGGAAGTCGGGGCGGGGCTTATCGAATAGCTCCTCCCCTTTTAAAAACAGCCAATGGCGTTTAGTTTCTATCACAGCTCAGAGAGTTTCTTCCTAATCTCTAACCGTTTCTCCTCCTAATCTCCTCCATATCGCTCTAACATATAATTCTGTGCAGCATTCAAACGGGTCCAATGCATTTTCTGTTCTGCACCGACTCGATCGTACGCACTGCGTATTTACACTGTCTGAATCATTCCCTATTTCAGCGTCTGTTTATAATGCAGGGGGCGGGGCTTCAGATTCTAGAAAGCATTTGATTGGACAGAAAATCTGATGAGAGCTTCATTAAAATCGAAAGAGATTGTTTAGATCTTCTAAATGTGAATTCAGGCATTGTTTTGTTGCGCACAAGCTTATAAATAACAGTAAGGCAAACATAATGTATTCCCATGACATGTTTTTACTCCTCTCTAAAATATCAAAATGCACTTTTATTCAGAACATTAAAACATGTTCCTCATAGAAGAGGTGCATTAATTTCATTATATGCATAATTGCATTTATGCATGATTTTAAATTAATCGATCCATAGAAAAACGAGCAGTGATATAAACGGACCCATTTTGGTCATTTCTTCAGACTTCGCTCAACCTCATCCATCAGAGTGTGTTTTTAAACAAATCCTGTCTGAATAGGGCTTTTGACCATCTCTTATTAATGCAAACGAGCAGGGCATTTCAAAAATCTCTAGTCTCCGGGCAGTGCGTTAATACCTGATCAGTCCGATGGGCTGGTACTTGTAGAATATGCTGTAACTCGCCCACTCTTCATACAAGATCTGCAAAGACAGAATAAAATTACATGCATTCTGGAATAATGTAACAAACATGCAGCGTGGCTGAAATACACAGAGCGCACATCTTAGAGGATTAATGGAAATGGCAAAATAACTGATTGTTCCAGTGAAGGGATAATGAAGCCGCTCTACCATGTTAATAATTTCTGAGACTTTGATTTGGTTCATGTAACGAACAACAAACTGTATGACAAATGACCTTCTAATAACACGTCCAACATCAGTGGATAATGTTTCTGTAGAAGAGACTGTTATGTTTCCCTTCAGCTTGTTCACATCGAGTCTTAAAGCAAGCCGTGAATGTGTGGAAGGAATAGCTAAATGCTGTGCAATAATGCCCGTAATCATGTTTTGGTGCTATATGTCCATAAATCAGCTCGAACAGGTCCAGACAGTGGAAATAAATGAAGTACCAAGTAAACAAGCATTGATCACTCAGGTTGATTAAATGAGCATTAAACCTCCATGCATGCATTTACCAGTACACGTCCTGATTGATTTACAGAGGATTTGTCTAATGGTTCAAAAAGGTGGTTAGCAGGCAAACAACAGCCAGCGGTAATAAATCAAATACTCGTTACATATTGTTGAAGAAATGTAGAAAAGTAAAAAAACTAAGAACTTTTACAGTAGTACAAATTTACAGAGCTACTGGTCATTTTACAAGCCAGTAGCTTAACATATTAAATTATTATTTTACACTAATAACAAAGCAATGCCAAACGTGACATTTTGCCATTATAGTGGTTATATCAAACCATTACATTTTCAAACGCACACTGCAATGCAACATTGCATCAAAATGAACAAATTACATCAACTTCACAAGAAAAATGATCACGCATATCATGATTAGGAGGCCCTGACGGGCCGAGGCCAACGCTCAAATCTGGCTGGGGTTAAACCTCTACTCTTTACCAAAGACGTCCTGGGAATTTATTAATGAAGGACGGATGTGTGAAAAGCCTAAGTGAATCCTATAAAGCCATTGCCACGTCTCTTCAGAAGACCGCTTGATTCATATGGATTACTTTTACAATGTTTGATGCAATAGAGGGACAGAAATGATGAGAGAATATTAAAAATATCATCATTTGTGTTTCGAAGGTGAATGAAACTACATGGGGCTTTTCACACTTGAACTAGTTAACCCAGAGTAACGATAAAACTCTGTTATTTTACTTGACGTTTCACATTGCTTATAATCTCCCCAGGGTTAATTAATCCTGCTGAAGCCCAGGTTAATGTCCTTAATTGAATATTTACAGTGTCACTCATTGGTCAAACCAATCGCTGCATGCGATGCGTTTACAAAGGCTCTAGCATCGTTCATCCTCGTATATCGCTGACTGTACTATCAAATGCATCCTGAATGGACTTCTCAGACTATAAAGGTAGGAATGAAACAGTCTCTTCTTGTTGCATTTCTATCACCATTAGACATTTTTCCACTTAAATGCTGAAATTACGGTTTCTAAAAGACCTAAAACTCCAACTCTCTCCAAGGGTCCTTGAGATTTGTCGTGAAAAACCTGAAACATTTACTCTTTTTCAGGTCTTGAAAATAGCCGCGATCAATTATTTAGAGAAGGGCTACGCTACCCACTAAGACTCGACAGTAAGCCTGCAGGAGCGCCGCTCACAGATGGCTGAAGTGGGAAATGATCCCGTTGCCTTGGTGACCTGACAATTATTGAGCTTGATGCAGGCGAATCCAGAGTCTCACCAGGTCTCCGTCACACAAGCTATGGGTCTGGATTCTGGAGTCCATTCATAGCGTTTCATTGCATCAACCAACGGTTAAGTTAGTTCTAGATTAAAATGCATGTTTGAGCTGTTTTAACTGAAAGCAACTTGCACTGGCAGATCTCAAACTAATTCAGCAGCTCAAGATTCACACCAGTAATGTTTTTTTCTAAGGCACATTTATAAAAGCTACTCAAGTGCCCTAATTGAACTAAGGCTTAATTCAGTCCCCGTCGGAGAAACCAGGCCCAAACAATCAATATGACATTCAATTACTAGATTTTTACAGTCGGGCACAAAACAGTCTAAAAGGGACTAAAAAGTAACAATGTTTGAGAGGAAAATAAGGGTTTTAGAGATTCAGAGAGGATGCAATGATAACATCTCTTCCCTCTACAGATTTTGACGTGAAGAATGTAGAGCTACATGGAAGAATTCATCACTTTATATAGCCTATTGATTATTGTGGGCTGAATGCTGGAAACCTGACCGCAGGCCATGCAATTCCTCTGAATAATGGCTTCATTATCTCTAAAGGAGGCTCGGTGGTTTAGGTTATTGTGCGAAATTAAAAAAATTGAGAAGTGTAACTGAGATCTGGGGCGAAACAGGCTATAGAATAAAAATATTTTTTATTAAACTATTATACATGTTACAAAATTATATATATAATTTTTTTTATTTATTAGAAATATTCATCAATATACAAATATATGTGTGGGTTATTTTAGTATTTATATACTATTATTATTATTATTATTATTATTATTATTATTATTATGAGCCGTTATAAATATTTTGATGTTACTTTCCATTTTCATTTTCGTTAAGGCTTTAGTAAAACTGGTGCTCATTTCAGATATTTTTAATACGTTCATATAGCTCTCATGAATTTTATTGCTGTTTTAGTTATTTTAGCAGATGTTAAACAAAATAAAAATGAGATATATTGCCTTGGCAACTAGTTGAAATTAAATAAGTTATTTTATAGTAGTTAACATGCATTTTTATTTCAACTAACAAAAATGTTTAATGGTTTTAGTTTCAGTTTTAAGCACATCTGTTGTGCTCAACATTTTACTTGCCAGGTAAAGGTTCAGTGTGAATCAGTGTGAGATTAAAATCTTGAGATTTGAGTATGTATATTCAAAAATGTATTTTACCTTTCTGTCATTTGCTTCAGCATGTACGTCATCAATATCTCCCTGTAATTAAGATAATTTGATTAACTGACAAAAGAAATAGAACAATCAACTGGAGAGAATAGGAAAGATGTTTACGCACATAAAAGAGTAAAATATGGCGTCACTCACATCATGCAAGGGATAGGCCTCAGTGTAAACGCCACTGCCGAGGAGACTGCTGATTCCTGACAACAACAAACACCAGCTTCATTAAACATCACCAACAAGCCAATCAACCAATCACCGTCCTTAGATATCATGTGAAGGGTTGCGTGTGGTTTAGGCTTTGCTTTTGCACATTTGAAGTCAGTGTTGTTTTGTTTTACACAACTAAAGGCCCGATATACAAGCGAACTTGTGTGAACGATCATTTCAAACAAAATCAGGCCAAAACGAAGTTCGTTTGGAGAGTTTGAAACTCCTTCTTATGGTAAACACCGTCTATAGTGATGTAACAGGTGGGTGTGGCTCTGAGGCTCCGCCTCCAGTTCGTTTCGTCAAGGTCAGACGTCCATGAATAAAAAGACGAACACACCGTGGAGCCGCTTTATACTTGAAACTAAAAGATTAATTCTCATTTAAGGCACACTGAGACTGTTTTTTCATGTTTAATACTGTAATGCTGCTGCTTTAAATAAATCTATTGTATAAAATGCTATTTAAATAACCATGATGTGACTGTACTAGAGTTCCCGAATGCAGATGCTTTCTGAACCGCTGTGTTCTCACCACTGTTGTTTTTGTTGTGTTTATAGCGTTATTGAGAAGTGCACGTCCTACATATTCATCTAAACATCGCTATTTGTTAAAAGTACATCGGTGAAAAGAGGTTTTAACTTCGTTTTACCCCTAAATGAAGAACAAAAAACACTTTGTCGTAAGTATATCGGGCCTTGTTTGTAGTTGCATCAATTGCAAAAAGCTAAATCCTAGTTCTGGAAGTGTTGATTTGGTTACACTTTATTTCCTTGTTACAGTGCGATTATACAATTAAGCAATGGGTAATATTAATGAACAACATGCACTTACAATTTTGTTAAGTTAAGGATAGGGTTCAGTTAAGGGTTAATTGCAATTGTGCATAATTTACTGTTGTTACTATAGTAGATACAAAAAGGACAGAGTAAAATAAAGTGATTTTTATAACATTTCAACAAACAACATGGTGGATCGGATTGACGATTTTGCAATAGTTTGTGAAGCAAAAGTAATAATAAGATGAAACTTACCCATGATATACTTAGCCTTTGTGCATTTTGTCCGTTTTAAAATTTCATACACCTGTTGATGATTAACAAATAGGTTTATAAAGATTATAAATAAATATTATTATAAATAACATTCCTGATTGGTGATATCAGACTCGAAATCTAACTAAAATTACAACTAGATGAGTAAAGTTTGATGACAAACTTCGATGTTGGCTTAGAAATAAGTTTAAGTTTGAAGATTTCACTCAAAGAGGTCAATAAAATGTTAACATGTTCTAACATGATTTAGCATGTTGCTATAATTTCTATTTCTAACATAACCTGTTGCTAACATGATTAAACATGCTAACATGACAGTATGGTGCTAGCATGATTTAGCACATTGCTAACATGTTTCTAGCATAAATTAACATTTTATAGCATGTTAACATGTTAAACCATGTTAGCAACATTACTTAGTATGGTGCTAGCATGACTTAGCACATTGCTAACATGTTTCAAGCTTAAATTAACATTTTATAGCATGTTAACATGTTAAACCATGTTAGCAACATTACTTAGTATGGATGCTAGCATGACTTAACACATTGCTAACATGTTTCTAGCATCATTAAACACTTTAACATGCTGCTAGTATGACTTAACACATTACTAATATGTTTTTAGCATTAATTAATAGATGATTCAGCATCGTTTTAGCAAGATTTAACATGTTGCCAGTATGATTTAGTATAGAGCTAACATGTTTATCACAGTAAATCACATGTTTTAACATTGCTAGCATGTTTCAGGTTAAACAATCAGCAAGAGTTTGTATTTGAACGTTTTGATCCCCTCAGTGACAGTCTATGGGATTTTTGGTAGTTTTGATAATCTAGTTTAGGAAAAACGTAAGTCGGATGAGTTCGAAGAGACCAGAAGTTTTTAAAATAATAGATCAGAATGTTTTTGTCAAACCAGCATAATAAAATGTGAGACGACTAAAGCTCTTAATATCATATAATACCTTTAAGAGACCTAAAATAATCAACATAAATAAATACTGCTGACAAAAATCTGATTAAACAGCATTTTAAGAGACATCAAGTGACAATCAAGTGACTGAAATTATTGTCCACACAAAGGACAACTTTGACGTCACTGGCATTTTGGTTTGGAGGCAAACAGGCCCTTTGCTAATCAAATCAGGGGATAAAGGGAATCAGGTCTTAAATCGTTCCTGACTGGACAGGCTTTTCACAAGAGACTGGCACTTACTATTGAGCTCCGGGTTTTGCTGTCGAAGAAGGAGTTTCTGTCCGATAAATCAAAGCTGTGAAAAGAGAGCAGGAGTCATTTCATTCACTGGTTTGTGCTTCCCTATTCAATTCTACAGGCAATAACAAAAACTGAAGCGGTTTACAATACACTGCCTTTCAGAGGATTATTAGTGAGCAGCCTTCATATTTCACCGCAAATGTTAACGTTTATAAGTCAAGTCATTGACTACTGACCTGTAAAGTAAAAGAAACATTCGGCCAAATCATCTGTTATGATTTTCAGTAATTCAAATCTTTGTAGAACGTGAGGAATAGATCATGTAGGGTTGCCAACTTCAGGAAAGAAAAATGAGGGGTTTTTTAAAATCCCAAAATAAAGGACAGCCAAAATATTTACCACACAATGCATGCCATTTCAGAAGCAACCAGAATCCCTCAGTGTTTTTAAATCTTTTGCTTTCTCCTGATTATTTTGTGATAGTCATATTTTCCCCTTTGCTTGATGATAGCATGTTTTTCTTTTGTAGTTTCTTTATCCATTTCGCTTTCATTAATGCATTGTTTGTATAATTTAATGTTTTATTTGATAATAATTATTACTATTATTTCAGTATTTGCAGTTAAATATGTGTATAAAAGAAGATTCTCAGACAAAAATCACATTTGGGTTATTGAACTGTTCATGTTCATGTCAAATGAACTAAATTGTTAAATTTTTGGATTTTGTTAATATTTTAGAAAGCCAAAATATTAAAAGTCACAGATAATATTTAGTTACGTATATTTTATTTTATTTCAAATGGGGTTTCACCTAAGATTTGGAGTCAAAATGATAATTCAAAAATGATTTAACGAAGATGGCAGCATCATTACTTTCACACAGACATTGGTTGGTCTATTACTAAAATCTGCTAAAGTACTAAAACTCTTTTCAAAACTAAAAAACTTTGTCTGGAAAATACATATTTAAAAGCATAACTGAACGTCTCTGAAATTTCAGTCCCTCACGCATTTATTTTGTTTTGTTCAAAAATTAAACTAAATGTTGTTGCAACCATTCATGAAGGAATAAAAATGCATACTTTTCAATTGATGATAACTTAAAGAATCAGTATGTGGTGCTTTTGATGCTTAAAAATACGCTACTAAGTTTAGCCTTCCTGTCGCTCAAACATCAAGTGGCGCTTGCAACACAAGGTCATGGGTTCGATTCCCAGAGAAAGCAAGAACTGATTAGAATGTCAATGTGTTTCTTGAATGCAATGCAAATTACTTTGGATAAAAGCGTCTGATAAATGCAGAAATGTAAAAATATAAATGTAAAGTTATTTAAATGTAAAATGTTTTTTCTCTATTAAACAACATTAACTTACAATAGTGAAAGACGGCTTCCCTTTTTGATCACATCTTGCCTTCATGCGAAACGCTTGATTCTGTATTATACAGAAGCGGTTGGCAACCCTACATACAACCGTTGGCAAAACCATCCTAAACATCATCTAAGCATGTCTGACCACATACTTACAGATGCTGTTTTTCTCGTGAGAACGGGTATGACAGGTGTTTCTCATTTTCCATCCGGCTATCCACAACATTAGGTTGCAAGGGTGCAGTGACTTTCTGCATAAACATGTTGACCTTCTCCGTGATGCTGCTTCCACGACTGACTTGATATTTCTGAAAATTTAATGACAGCAAGTCATTCTGTCTCTGTCACAGATTCGGTCTCAGGCCACTTTAGATGATTGAAGAGCACACACCTTTACGGTTGGCATTTTCAGCTTCATAAACTCCGCTTCTCTGCAAAGAACCTCCCAAGGCGCGTGTATCTTCACGAATCCCACATCTGGGATTTTAGTCTGAAAAACAAAGATAAACACACGGCCTCAGCATATGAAAGACTTAAGTTATACAAAGACTGTGCACTTATATTACAATGAATGGAAGAAAGTGCAATGCACAATATGGCGGAATAAGTCCCGCCTTCTAAATAAAAGAGCCAATCGCTGATTGGTAAAGTGAAATCTCTCTGAAAATGCAGTTTTGTTGTCATGGTTTAAGCAGTTTTAAACAATTTATGACACAGTTGTCGGATTTCATTGATGATTTCAAAAATTCAATTTATTCGTAAGCTTAGAGAACAGTTCTGGATAAACTGAAGTGATAGGAGTTGCACTGGCATGACTGAAATAGCTGCCGGAGAGGCGTTATAAAAGGACTTTTGCTCTACTCTCAGCATTAAAATCACAGAGGAAAAGAGGGCGATATCTGCAGATAATGTCAAGGCTCGAAATTGAGACCATTTCAGTTTGGTCACATATTTTCACAAAAATTGAATCTGTGCGACCTCCAAATGTATTAGCGGCATTTTGCAAGTGCAAAGTAATTGTTGAGGTGCGTCCGGTTTTCATTTCACTAGAAAGCATTCGCTAAATAATTCAGGATAAACATTTTAGTTGCGATGCAACCAAGTAAAAAAGTTAATTTCAAGCCTTGAATAATGTTACAGCAAATGTAACTAGAGTTAGACTAGAGGTTTGTTCAAATCACTAGCACCTAGTGTGAGCGATATTAACATAGATGCTTGTCATGCAGTATTCGGAAAGATAATAAACAAGCAAAACATTCACGAAATGAACAACGTCGCGTTATAAGAGTTTAACACACTAGGGCACAGACAGGGTTTAGATTAAGCCAGGATCAGCTAAATGTGCCTTTGAAAAAAACATTACCGATGTGCAACTCGAGACAAAACAATGGCACTGACATATTTCATAAGTTGCTTTCAGTTAAAACATCTCGAAAGTGCATTTTAGTCTGAGACTAGCTTAAACCAGGAGTAGGTTTCTGTCTTCACGAAGGACCTTTTGAGAGAAAATAAATTCACAGAAATGAAGAAGAAAAAAACTCTCAGGCATGAAGAGAAGGACTTCTCTCTTGGTTCTCTGAAGCTGAAAAGAGGGTTATGTAAGATTTGCTTCAAATGACCCACTCTTGTTATAACTCACATCCCACACACAGGGTCTGACCCAGTCTGTTCAATCCCAGCCGCTGCTTTCAGCCAAGAACAACACAAACAGGTATTTCTACTTTCATCCAACATCATATACAAGCATAATTCAACTGCAGGTGAATTAAAAATGCCATCTTGACACCCGAGGAGAAGACGTCTGTTCATACTGACATGAGTCAAGCTGTCTGTTCCTGGAAAGCAAATATATATTCAGAGATTCCCACTTCTGACTAGTGACACAAAAACTAAACGACAGGAATAAAAAATCAATAATCATTATATAGAATAAAACAATGTAAACATTCTCAAATCAGTTTTATTCAAAAGAATGATTATTAAAGTTTTTATTTTTATAAAACATTTTTTAGAAACTAATGTTAGGATATATCTTCTAATTTTCTTATTAATTTAGTTTTTTTAAATTATTTTTTTTAATTGTTTTTTTCCTTATTTATAAAATGTAATAAGTGTAATTTAATTACCAAAGTTGTCATTATTATTGTCATTGAGGTTTTATTTATTTTATTTAAAAAGTTTAATTATTTGGCGGAAACGTTTGTTGGTGAAATAAGAAAAAAAAGTAAATGTATTGAATAAATGTATGGAAATCTGTTAAGGCTTTGAAAGATTTGTAAAAAAAAAAAAAAAGAAAAAAAAAGAAACTAATGTTAGGTGCCATTAATTGTGTGTGTGTGTGTGTGTGTGTATAAAATATATTGTAATAAATTCACATTACATTTTTTAATTAATGCTAGAAACAACAAAAAGATGCTATATTGTTTAAATGGCATCTTTTTATGAATGAAGACCAATTCTGACACTGATTTATCTATTAAATAGATTTTTTTAGCCATTCAACCTTACAGTACTTGAAAAATGTAAATTTTCATTTGAACGTTTAAGTAAACTTAATAACATTTACCTGTATGTCAAGGCTCAAAGCGAAGGTATTTTTCTATTTGCCCAGTGTGACCGGATCCGATTTTTAAAATCTGATCTGTCAAAATTCACAAACAAATGTATTGTTTTCGTAGTTTCTGACCCAGGTAACCTTGTAATCAGTGCTTTAGGATTTTCATTCAGGTCTAACTGGTAAATATAGAGAAACTAAAACTTATCAAACACTTCACAGTCTTCACTGCATAAATTAATTATAGATTAATCCTTATTAAAGCTACAAAAGTTATTCAGCAAAGAGTGACTATCTTTTTCTTTTGTTCTTTGATTATCATTAATGACAGACAGCAGCAGGTTTAGTAGGCTGCGGATCTGACACATATCCCATTTTCTCACAACTCTTTAATTAAAAACTAACTCTTTTAAGACTTTAAGGCTTATGAGGATCCTCTACAAACAGCATTTTCGCATAATTGTGTGTTTTCGTTCGTTCAAACGGTTTCTGAAGCGGCTTACTGTGCGCACAAGTGTGTGTGTGTGTCACAGACAGGAGACTCACAGACTCTTTTGTTTCTTATTGCGCTTGAACGGTTCAAAAGCATTTTCCAGAATAAGAGCATGTTCAAATAATGCTAGCCAAAGGGGAAAAAAAGGGTGCGCCGTTAATTGCGTTAAATGTTTGGACACATTAAACTGAAAAAACAAAAGCGTAAATGCACACACACACACATATATATATGTGTGTGTGTGTGTGCATTTACGCTTTTGTTTTTTCAAATATATATATTTGTGGGGGGGGGGGGGGGTGTTGGTGAGAGACCTCGCGCGATAGTTGACGGGGTGGGGGGGGGGGGGGTGAGAGACCTCGCGCGATTGTTGACGGGGTGGGGGTGGTGAGAGACCTCACGCGATTGTTGACGGGGTGGGGGGGGGGGGGGGGGGTGAGAGACCTCGCGCGATTGTTGACGGGGTGGGGGTGGTGAGAGACCTCGCGCGATAGTTGACGGGGGGGGGGTTGTTGGTGAGAGACCTCGCGCGATTGTTGACGGGGTGGGGGGGGGGGGGGGGTGAGAGACCTCGCGCGATTGTTGACGGGGTGGGGGTGGTGAGAGACCTCACGCGATTGTTGATGGGGGGGGGGGGGGGGTGTTTTGGTGAGAGACCTCGCGCGATAGTTGACGGGGGGGGTTGTTGGTGAGAGACCTCGCGCGATTGTTGACGGGGGGGGGTATCTCCGCTATCTCGGTAGCCCCCTCCCTCTCCCGCTCCCGCCAAGAGAGAATGACGTTAGTGCGATTTTTTTTTTTTCCCGAAATTTTGGCGGCACCCTCAAAAGATCTCACGGCACCCCTTAGTGCCGCGGCACACCGGTTGGGAACCACTGCTCTAGATCTTTCTCACACAAAGTTTTAGGAAGTGACATAACATGAAACAAAAAATTTGTTTTGACAACATGGTTCAAACAGAGGTAAGTTTTTCTTCGAGTATTATCAGTGTTTTATGTTTACATTCATAATGGCCTCGTCAAGCTCAAAAGTTATGGGAAAAAAAACAGTGATTCATTTCGCACAGAAAAAAATATTGGTTTTGGCAGAAAGCTCTGTCTGAGGTGGAATAATATGATTACTGAACTTATTTCAAGGTTCAGTAATAATAATATTCCTGTATCTCAAACAGTAGAGAGCAGAGCTTGCAACATCAAGGTCATGGGTTCGATTCCCAGGGAAAGCAAGAACTGATTAGAATGTCAATGTGTTTCTTGAATGCAATGCAAGTCGCTTTGGATAAAATGTAAATAAATGTAAATATAATTCCAATCACAAAGATTGAAACCTAAGAATGTCATGATATAAAATATAAAACAATAATCAGAAAATTGAAGTGAATCCAAATTATTTGCACCCAGGAAACACTTCTCTGCTCTTTTTTTCAGGGAGCTGCTAATCTAAACTTCAGTTTATTATAATCGTCACAATAAACACTTTACTTTATTGGTGATTAGCCTACTATGACCTCTTCACTAAATTCTGCTTTAGCACTCTGAGAAAATCAGGATGTTAAATCCCTGTAATCTGTGCACATCAAAGCAAATGGCACGGGTTTATAGAAGTTAAGCTTGAAAGACAAGCCGCTAATCATAATAAGATTGCAAATTACTAACATTACACAGTAAAGTAAGTGCTAACTTGTTTCATAATTGGCAACAATAAAATGAGCTGACTTTTACAATCTACAATTATAGCATTAGCGGAATTGGGGAACATTTTAGAGAAATAATTTCCTGTATCCTTAGGGTGACAAGGCGTCTAGTTTTTCCACATTATTCTAAATATAAGGATATACATTATCTTCAGCATTTCACTGAAAAGATACTTGACAAATAACACTATTCATGTCTTCCTCTACACCACACAAGTGTTTCTAAACTGAGTTAAGAACAGGGGATTATTATTCAACTGTACAAGTGAATCACTTAAACCTGAATTATTGTTTTTTTAAAGGTAGAGCGTAAAAAATATTATTGGTCATCACACACAACATTTAAAAAAGGACCTATAATGCCCCTTTTTACAAGATAACGTTATAAAAAGAATAAAGTTTCAGGCATTCCCAGAATGTGTTTGTGAAGTTTCAGCTCAAAATACCCCACAGATAATTTATTACACCATTGCTGAAATTGCCCCTTTTTGGCCTGTTTTTGTGTGTGTGTGTGTCTTTAAATGCAAATGAGATGTTGCTGCTCCCGCCCCCTTTTTCCAGAAGAGGGTGGAGCCTCAACAGATCCTGCCTCAGATATTCTGCCTAAAACTAAAACATCTGTTTGGTTTTGATGATCATGTCTATCGCGCTCACACTCACGTGACATTGCAGTTCTTAATCATCATGAAAGTTTATGATCTGCATGCGTTTTAAACTCGTATCATTCTAAACGCAAAAATCTAAGGCGTGTGCAGAGAAAACCGGCTTTCACGTGAGCACTAAACAAGGAAACAAAGGAAAAACAGAAAGTGTCTCACTGCTCTCGACTGAATAACTTTAATAAGAATTTCTCACTTGAATGCTGCTTTTAAAGGCTCTAGATTATTATTCTTTCGAAGCGCATGCAATGCAGATTTACAGCGCTGAAAATAACATTTTTAAACATGAACCAAACTCCAACTACAGTGTTTGAGGGCGGTTCTAATTAGATGATGTCATTCGCGTGCAGCCAATGAAGACTATAGGTTGGGATTATGCAAATCTGTTACTTTGTTACATAGGTATGTAACAAGAAATGAGGCTGAAATTACTGAGGACTTGTTTCCACGGTTCAGAATCGATTCTTTCTTTTAGAAGATGATTTTAATGGTCTAAAACTTTGCGAACGTTTTACATTCACAAACAGATGTACTATACGTGGATCTTGATCTACCGGACGATGGCAGAGCTAGTGTGGGTCGATCGCATGGAAAGCAGACGTCAGTCCATCATTCGTTCTCACTATGAAATGTCTCTTGATTGACGTACAGGGCAGCCAGTCTGACCTCTGACCTTTCCTGACACATGGGTCACGGCGCATGAGCACAACGACACAAGAGCTGCTAAACTCTAGTGAGAAAACCTCCAATTTATTTATTTTACACTTCAGAAAGGGTCTAAAATGAGTGGAGGAGTTGGACAAAGACAGACGTCAAAAACCGACCATACGGAGTGAGAGCTGGAGTTTTTGGTCATTTAGGAAGAGCGTTTCCTCAATTTGCCGTCTGTCATCGCTGCACCGAAGAAGGGAAATGTGGAGCGGCGTTTACAGTCGGTTCATAAAAACTACAACACTGACAAAAAGCAACTGAGAAGAAGTTATGCAACGTAGTTATTCATGTAGTTCTGCAACATATATTGTGCCTATAAAGAATTCTCAATACATTCAGAAATAAATGTGTTTTGTATTTTTATAGTAGGCTGATCATTTTGACTTGGTCATTTCATAAGTAGCTCACAAGTAAAAAAAAGTATGTGCCCTCCTATAAAGCAAAATAGTGGCACTTTAACCGTCTGAAAGAGTTGTGTGACCTATGAATAGTGCCGGATCTGCAAAATGCCTTTTTAATTTGATGTCAAGATTGCCATGAACACCGCTGGAAATGACAAAAGGACTCACCCCTTCCTCTTTCTCCATCTGAAGGCCCATTTCACGCAGGTTCTCCTCAAACTCCTCCCTGCGGAGACGCTGATCGTCATCGTGGTAGTCCAGCCTCTGCTCTTGGGCTGCGAGCTCGGGGTCCTCGTGAGACGGGGAGCTGGTCCGTTTACGTCTACAGCAGCAGCAATGGGACGTCTGTTTGTGAGTGCTCTGGGGCTTCTGGACGTGGTAGGTGAGGACATAATCGATCCGCCTTTGCCCATCCTGGAAGTACGGCCACAGTTTCGAGTCCTTCGGGGGCTCGTCTAGCTGTCGGGCTTTCCTGAGCTGAGAAAGAAATCGGTTGATAAAAGAGGATTACATGCATTTGCACAAATCTTTTGAGAGGTTAAATGATATGGACACAAGAGATAATGTGACCTTCAACCTCAAAATGAATGAACTAAAAACTTAGTTTTATTATGTTTTGTCTGCCTGTGTATGTAAACTCACTTCTCACTAACATGCCAAACTATTTCACATTTTATGAGAAAGGTGCGGGGGATTTCTGGTTATTTTTGTGGTAAATACTTTACAGAAGATGGTAAAGAACCACTAACCAAATCCCAATTAAGTCACCTGTTCATTTCTTAAACCTGTCAAATTCAAAGTTGACCACCATTTATGCAAAGTTACATTTTACAATACATTCAAATAGAAAACAGTAAAGTTAAATTGTAAATATTTAATATTTGCATTCCAGCACTTAACAGATTACAGAAACTATAAAACTATTTGTTGATGCAGGCAAGTATTTACAAGTGAGATTATTTTACAGAGAAAATGTAGGTTTTGGTGACACCATTTTTCTTTTTCGAGGAATGAGCAGTGCAACAACATATTTATCAGGACCGGGAAGCAATCAGCCCATGCTCTTAAATTCCCCTCCGGCTCAGGTATGGCGGTTGTTCTTCTATGTCAAACGCACACGCACACTCACACACACACACACACACGCGCACACACTTATCATTAGATATACCTAGTATAGTTCACTGCAGACAAAGTCTGTGCACTTTAAGAACAAACTAACTCAGCAACTCTACATTTCATGCATCATCCCTTGTGAGGTTTGAACCCGGGACCTTTGGTTTTCCAGCCCAGTCATTTAACCACTTCTCATGCCACTTCTTTGTACTGAGGAAGTGAGAACCACAATGAAGTACCAGCAAATAAACCACGTTAGCTCAGAGAAGGAAGATAAAAAGACAAAAGAAATCTCTCAGTTTCTCCCTGTGCCTGATTGTAATTGAGAGAAAACGGCATGTTCTATTTAGTCTTAATCATGAAAATATGTTAATGACTTATCACCTTATATTACCGTTACTTGTATAGCATTTTCACTTCTTTTCCTTTTGCCTTCGGACCATGACTACGCTTATTTCTCATGGTAGATTTCTGAACACAAACTCAAGCAATTATAATGACTGAGATGGATGCCATTTGACAACTTCCTCCCCTGTATAAGGAGGCAAATGTAAGTTTACTGCTCGTCAAGTGCTTTTTCTCCCTGAATCTGCCAAGTCTGTGTTTTTCCTCACACAACCTCCGTAAAAAAACCCAGGGAAAATTACCTACTGTTTTTCGGCAAACTCAATAGTCCTCTGAGAAATCGAATCTCGTCTGAATGCAAATGTCAGTGATTGCTTCTCCTCATGTGCGTTTGACCCAACCCAAGCTATCGTTTGCACATCAATCTTCAGCATATGCTTTTATCTGCTTTCAATATGGATGGAATCCAAAGAAAAATAACATATGCAATCAATAAATATAGCCAAATCGCAGAAACGGCCTATTTTAATATCAGCGTCAGGTAAGAGTAAGATACATTTCTTTCTCTGCTCACTTATGCAAGCTTATTATAAAAGAAGTTTACTTAAATAGGGTTTTTATTAAGGGTTTTACTTAATGTCGATAACCAATTGGCCGATAAATCTAAATTCAAACTAAAAAGTCTCACCATGAAAAGCAATGTCACACACACACTTCTACATATATCAAAAAACAAGTTTTAATTTTACACTATGGCCAAATTTCCTTACCAAAAAAAGTTAAATTCTTATCATAATTCAAGCAATTCAAAACCATCATAATGAACAGTCGCATCTGAAGGCTCTCAGCTGAAGGAAATAATACATTATCGACTTTAAGATATCAGCCAAACTTTCTTATCGGATCGATAACGATGACATTACAAATGCACATGTATTGGCTGGTATACATGTATAGTGGCAGATATATAATGTGACTCAAATGTAATTTTAAAAAACTAGTCCTGTCCGAATATGGTTTAAGTAACATTTTTTATTACATAACAAATAAAATCATTATTATGGTAGGCCTATTATAAGTCTTTATATTTTAAACCTGTCGGGATAGTTTTCAAATCACGTACATACATCAGTGGCCTGTGTGCGTTTCGTCATATCCGCAAATAGAGAAAGGTTGCTCCGGCTGCGTTGATACGCTTCACGTGCGGAAGGGGCAGGGGTTAGTTGTCACAATGAGAAAGAAAGTTTGATATGGAGTTGCTAAATCTCCAGGGGAATCAGGTGTTTTATACAAATCCTAAACAGAGGAGAGTCTGCTGGCAAAAAGAGAACGTGATCGAGCTCGTAATAAAACAAGAATCAACATAGGTTTTTTGGAGATGAACTCAGAGATGGCGTTTTTATTACTCAAAATAAGATGTGTTACTGAACAGATTGTAAAGCATCGTCTATTGTGAAGCTCATTTCATTATGGTTGTTGTAGAGCTGAGCTGGAATTTATTTTCAAGAAATTACCATGTCTATTAATGTGTAAAGCGACAGTCAGCTTCAGATCCTTTCCATCTAAACTAGTTAGTTGTAGTAAGATAAGCCGAAGCACAACCATGTTCTTCACACATTACATATGCAGTTTTGTTTTTTAACTGCTAGAGGGTCAAAGTAAGTACATAGGATACCATTAAGTTCACTATGTTGAATATGTGCATACTTATAAAGACGTGTAACACACCAACAAACAAGCACCAAACTCATGGTTGAAAACATTTGTATTAAGTCATTCAGGGTAACCAGAGGGTATTTTAAAGTGACCAATCTGTCCTGTAAATTTGCAAAAACTATCAAATACGCCCTCAGCATGCAAAAGAGTTTGGCACTCCAGCAGGGCACTCAAAATCGGCAGTGCTTAAAGTTTATTCCACCATCTGGAGCAGGAAAGTGAAGGAAATGTGTTTGTGTTTGGCAAGCTCTGGCTTTCTGTGAAATATATATTTGGCTGTTTTATGAATTATCAACTATAATAAGAGATAAGATTATTTGGCACTAGTATCACAATGCAAATAAGACTACATATGTAATTTAACCTCCCAAGCTTTAATTTCACATATCACCTGTTCCTAAAGGCATCTTTGCAAAAGTGTAAACTGAAGCATTCAAATGTCCAAACATTTGCCCAAAGTTTGTCTTGCAAATTACGCTGTACTAGAAAGACAGGAAAACATGAGTGTTTAAAGTAGAACTGGTAATATGTCTTTATCCCTGAAATGAAATTAATCAATGAATCGGTGTTGTTGAGCAACACCGATTACTTACAGCAGAGCTGACCTGAGGATATAGAGAATCTCTGGTGTTTTTAGCGTTGTCCTCATCGATCCCCTTCACATCCAACGGAACAGATTCATATCGCTCTTTCTGCCACATGCTGTCCTGTCCTGCCGGCCCTGACGGCTGCTCCTCTGTGCTGTTGAAACCCAAGAGCTTCTCACCTGAAAATCATCAACGCAAACATTATTTGCGATACTAAATTCATCTCAAGTGCAAATAACCCTCTGTTGTGAAGTTTAAGAGCGAGTTTGAATGCAAAAGAAATACATTTCAAGAAAGGCAAAGAGACAAAGTTTGAGAAAAAGGCATAATATACAAATATTCAACAAAAAGTGGTCACATGGTCAGTATTCTAAATGCGGTACGTGTATTCTTAAATGTGTACCTTGTATAAACGCTCTGAATTTTGGAACAAACAATATTTAATACCATCATGATTCCTGTTGTCTTTTATAGATCACAATCCAGGAGGAAAAACCAAGAGGTCAAAACATGTTTTTCCTAATGCAAGCACTGCAGATAACAATAAAAGCAGCTGAATGCAATTACAATTCATTTAAGATACTGTACACATCAAATTTCCATCTTAAGACCTTGACTGAAACATATCATGTTTTTAAAAATGAAGTGATAAAACAACGGCGTTATTCTATGGTCAGACATAAAATCTCAAAAAACAATGTCCTGTAGAAAGCATGGATACATTTTGCGCCCTAGAATGCATATGTAGGTCATTGTGGGATACAAGTGAGTGAGTGTGTGCATGCGTGCGCATGTGTGTGTGTTTAACCTCAGATAGCTCCAAGGGGATTGTCACTGGAATAACGTCAGCTTGCCGTTTCCCCCTCTTGTATTCAATTTAAATTTGAAAGTGATCACAAAAATGTGACTGTCAATTAGTTAACAGCAAGTTCCCATACTATATATGAGGAAAATAACAATTAAATTAGACCTAACCTTACATAAAACACTGTTAAATGTTTTATTAAAATAGCAAATTATCTGACATCCCCTATAATAATTTTTTTTCTTTTCTTACAAGTTATGTACATTAGGGTTTTGTTCTGTTGTTAAATGAATAATTATTGCATAATTTTAGTGTGGTGTGTGTTTTTATACGTGCATGCATGACTCTACATCCTTTAAAGGCTACTTATGATGCACTTTGTGTGTTTCATCATCATCATCATCAGTGTTGTTACGGTAGATGCCAGTGTGTGTTAAAAGCACAAAGCGATTTACCATATAGCTGCATTTTATTCTATAAAAACGTCTCAATATCATATCTGAGCAACCGCACAGTTACTCTAACTGATGTACAATATATGCTTTCTGCTTGCTCATAATAGTATGCTTAATAATCACCATAATTCATCCGAACTGCTTTATAAATGGTCCTCCCTTAACCTGAAAACTAATAACCCAACCCCTCATCAAATCGTACCTTCTTTATGTTTAAGATGACCATATTCATTGCCAGAGTATGGATAAATCTACTTTAATGATGTCATACACATGAAAACATTTCCTCCATAGCAATCGTTAAACGAGTGTTGTGTTTGATCGTGTCATGCTATTGCAAGGCTAAAATATCATGAATCTTGTCACACTTTGAGTCCGACTGTTGCTGATCTCGCTTTCAGAGAAATATTGAAAATATTATGTTTTATTCATCAACATACCACTATCATTCTCCCTTAAAGCTCTCTTTGAAAAGACATGCCTTTATTTTTCCCAAATGGGAAAATCCCCTCTGCCCTCTTGACATGCACCGCCCCCTCAGCATCTCTCTCTCTTTCTCTCTCCATCTATCCTCAGGTGAAAATGATGCTGCTATGGATTTTCCTCATGTGCACAGTGTGTGTGTGTGTGTGTGTGTGAGTGTGCGCGCAATGCGTGACTGCACTAAACCCACTGCTCACCTAATAATACAAGCCTCTATGTCCATGCATTTAATATTAGAATTACCCATTCATTGATTAATAAAATCAGTCAACGGGTTATTACTCCAATGCATTATTTCTAACATACCTGCATATCATAAACTGTCTTGCAAAGCAATCTGGAGATTATTACCATGCGTTAGAAATTAATATCTGACTGCTGGACTCGGTTGGGCTACGGTGCGTTTCAATAATAAATCGATCTTTAATATTCACTGTTGAAATATTAAACGCGCACGAAGCAGGAATATGAACACAAAACATGCGAAACTCACCCGAGCCGTCAGCCTCCTCATCTTTCATCGCAGTATTTACATCATCTTCACCCTTCATTGGCGCAAATGTGCGGAGGATCGAGTTTCCAAGTGGAAGTTGTGTGTCGCGTGCGGTGTGTGTGAGTGTGTGAGAAAGAGTAGAGTATTTACATGAAGTCTCAAGCAGAGGGATCCCAGCGAATGCGTTTTTATCTCACCCACCAACCACACACACATTATCATGATCACCGCCACACACACGCGCGCGCGCGCGCGCCTCTTATCTCATGCGCTTTTTGGGCAGTTCCCCGAGTAACACCAGTTGAATGCGGGCTCCTGTCCTTCTGCTCACAGCGACACATGCACAGACTGTGTGTGTGTATAATGTACGGACGCGCGTATATCGGCGATAATGCAGGCTATGAATGTGAAACGGGGCTAGTTGTCACAGTGTGTTTGACCGTTCTCCACGATAAAAACATTTGTCTAACAGAAAATGCATGAAATTGCAAAAATGCAAAACCAACAACTAGCCAGTATGAAGTCATACCCATTCACTCCAAGAACGTTAATGATAACTATAATAACTTTAACGATAACTATAATAACTAATATGATAACTATACATCCACATCATCGGCCATATCATTATGGGTTTTTTTTTTCTAAAAATGTGGTGCAGTTTTATCTACTGGAGATTTAAATGCTCTTTAAAGCAGGATGGATCCTGATTGGCTCTCAGTGTTTTTATTTGATCGTTTATCAGGTGAAAAACAATCGTTCTTAAAGGCTTTCCAAGATTATAGTTTCTCAATGGCGTGGAGTCTGCTATTCCTTTAAATTTAGAAAAATATTTTACAACCATCTCTTTATCATTCTTTTAATTTTTAATAGTTAAATATAAAAACGAGCCTTTTAACGGCTAAGGGCTAAAAGCTGCGTTTTATAAATGGCAGCATTCAGGGTGTAATGCCATAAAATACAAATCAATTTTGTTGATTAGCCTACCTATAGTTTTTTAAAGCAATTTAAAAATGGCTGTCTGAGTAAGTCTGTAATATTCCAGGTCTTTGATTGTACAAGAGCCATTTTAATAAAATTTGTACCACGCCATTGTTACATCCACGCCAGTAGGTGGCGACACCTGACTCCCTTTTAAACTGAGCCATTGGATTGTTTGGATTTGGCCTTTCAAATTTTGGTTGCCTGATTGTGTAAATACTGACTATTTGGGAAAGTAGGGAGGCCGACACCATTTTTGTTTATTGTAAACTGTTTGATCTTTGTTTTCTGGTTTGGGAGTTAGGTTTGTACATTGTATTTTTCTTTTCTTTTGAGTTTAGGGTTTAGGAAAGAGGTTTTAAACAAGGATTTTTTTTAGTTTGTTATTATGGCGCAGTCGGCTCCTGAGTCACAAGTCCCAACTGTATGGTCAATAAATTTATCATTTTTGAATTACTATATTTTATGAGGCTCCCTTTTCCCTAGACAGGGCGTAACAGCTCATTAAACTCAACTTCCACTTCACTCTACATCTAGAGGTCGGACACATCAATAGGGATCAGCTTTCTGTAGAGAAAGCAACCAGTTACAATTCATTTGTTGTACCTACCAAAGTTAATGAAAATAAATATTTAGAATAATATTTTTCAGGTTTTAGTCGAGACCACCTAAACCCAAACCAAGACCAGACCAGCACTCCTAAAAAGATCTGCATTTACTTTCTGACAAATGTCTAATATTTAATCAATAAATACAGTTATAATAATAAGACACTATAGAGAGCTGTTACCAATCAAATCCCTGACAATAAAGTTAATCTTGCAGAGACACAGAAGCTACAATTACACCTGTATAAATAATAGATTCATATTTTAAAAATAACATTTTGAATAAAGAAACATGATGGAAAAATAAAATGATAGGCCTACTTTTAAATCTAAAGCTGAATCTGTCAGTGAGCAGGACACAACACTAAATGAGTGAGTCGTTGAATCATTTACTCAATCGATTCATATAGTAATGAAACCCGTTGATGAAAGAGTAAAACTTAAAATGTTAAATATAACAAATATACTCAATATTAAATTCTTGTTCATTGAACGTTTGGATGAAAAGTAGCTCATGAATTTTGGGCATGTGAGTTTTTTGAGACAATCCTGCATTGATTTTGCACCCAGCACAACAGTAACAAAAGAAATCACATTAGAAATAAGTTCTTGATTGGATGTTAAGCAGTTTTACATCAAATCACATCAATGATCAAAAAATGATTTTTAACACTAGCATAACACTCACACTTGCTCTGTCTCAAGTAACTTGACTTTTCTGAAAACGACGGTACTTTATCAGTTTCATCATTACACCAGTAGGTGGAGACAAGCAACTTAAAATGTATTTGTCATTGAATCATTCAAGAGATTCGTTCTGAAACACTGAATCATCCACTAATGAAACGAGTCTTTATGAGCGAGTCATTGAATCATTCACTCAACCTGAGTTTTTAAAGTAATTTATTCAAGCTAATTAACATTTTAAAAATAGACTGCAGTGATTAACATTTGTCTATACCTATCTATCTATCATCTGTCTATTTAATTATCTATCTAATCTGTTGATTAGTAGTTGGTCCCTGGTAAATATGATTAATTTGTTTAGTTGTCTCTTGTTTGTTCAGAATCCTGAACTCTATTTGAAACATAATAAACAGTGATTCTCAATTTATCCACAATGATATGAATCTAGCCGACTTCAGAACTGCAATCAAACATGATTATATGCTTGTATTGAGCAAAAATGATATTTTTGTTTTTAGTGATGTTTTCCGGATCCCAAGGCTGCCATGAATATTTTTTCCTCATGGTTTAAAATCCTACTAACTTAAGTGCGATGTTAAAAGCTGTTTTTAGACACTTGCAGAAACATTTTTGGATTATTTCCAGACAATTGTCAAGCACTTGTATGTGATTGGCGTAAGAGAGACTGATTAAACTTCACAGAGATCAGCTAATCATCAGGAGATTTCCCGAAGGAAAGCGTTCACATTTCATTAAAAGCTGGAACCGGTCACACCGGAGGTTGAGGAGGAGAAGAATGAAAAAGGCAAAGCTTACCTGAGCTGAAAGAGGAAGTGTCTCCGGCGCCTCAGCTCTTGACTCCTGCTCACCTGCTCAAGCACTTTGTTTCTCTTTCAAGCACTCGAGAACATGAGAGTGTGTGTGTGTGTGTGTCCGCTCACGGAGTGCGAGCTCTGCTGAACCTCTCTTTAAAAAACGAGTAACGCGACGTGTGTGCGCGTGCACGACACTGCGATGACGCGCGCATAGGTGTTTCCCTCAATGACATCCCGAATGTAGACGGACTTTACAAACACAAGTTACTGGAGTTACTGCGAAACTGCTTTCTCTGAGGAACACACACACACATCTTAAACTAACTCACACCGAACATGTACGCTATATCTATCTATCTATCTATCTATCTATCTATCTATCTATCTATCTATCTATCTATCTATCTATCTATCTATCTATCTATAAACAGACAGACAGACAGACAGACAGATAGATAGATAGATAGATAGATAGATAGATAGATAGATAGATAGATAGATAGATAGACCAATGGCTGACAGATGGATGGATGGATAGATAGATAGACAGACAGATAGATAGATAGATAGATAGATAGATAGATAGATAGATAGATAGATAGATAGATAGATAGATAGACCAATGGCTGACAGATGGATGGATAGATAGATAGATAGACCAATGACTGACAGATGGATGGATAGATAGATAGATAGATAGATAGATAGATAGATAGATAGACATACAGACCAATGGCTGACAGATGGATGGATGGATAGATAGATAGACAGACAGACAGACGGATAGATAGATAGACAGATAGACCAATGGCTGACAGATGGATGGATAGATAGATAGATAGATAGATAGATAGATAGACAGATAGACCAATGACTGACAGATGGATGGATGGATGGATAGATAGATAGACAGACAGACAGACAGACGGATAGATAGATAGATAGATAGATAGACCAATGACTGACAGATGGATGGATGGATAGATAGATAGATAGATAGATAGATAGATAGATAGACCAATGACTGACAGATGGATGGATGGATAGATAGATAGATAGATAGATAGACAGACTGACCAATGGCTGACAGATGTATGGATAGATAGACAGACAGACAGACAGACAGACGGATAGATAGATAGATAGACCAATGACTGACAGATGGATCTATCTATCTATCTATCTATCTATCTATCTATCTATCTATCTATCTATCTATCTATCTATCTATCTATCTATCATCTGTCACTTCAACTCTATACTTGCTTTAGGAATTTAAATCTTTTATTTTCTTAAACAGTTTCTTCCTTCTTTCCCTGTTCTATAACTGATCTTCACACGCTGACCTAATAACATTCATATCTTGAGGTAAATATGTGGTTTGCTTTGACCTACTATTGACATACCTATTTTATATTTACTGGTACACTATGTTCTAGTTCACATGCTGTTATTGGCAAGGCGTTCGTCTTTAATTGCAGTCAAAGTTTCTTCCAAAACACCGCAGGCTTTTCTGAGGGCTGTGTCGCATGACATTGATGAGGGTGGAGGTAGAGATTCCCTCCATCGACTCTTCAGTAATCGTCACGCAACACAGCGCACTCTATGAACAGATCACGCTTTCCTGTATGTTAAACAGCGATATATTGGCTTTCGAGGATGCTACTAACAGACATGCCAGAGACCTTTAATGAAATGTGATTTTTTCTTTTCAAAGACCCAACCTAACCTTCAAGAGTCATTCAATACACCTGACCTGCACAGGGCTTTAGCATGTGCATTCTTCTTATGCATCTGGTCTTTGCTAGCCATTATTCTCTGTATTATGGTGTGGCCTGGTTTCAGATGACTTCAGACAGTGTGGGAAAAAATGTGCTTCCTCTATAGTCACAAGATTTTATGCTAATTGTTTCCCTCAGTGGGAAGCTGGCTAAATAAACAAGAGTTAGTTTGACATAACAGAATGCAATTTATAGCTCTTTTTAACTACTAATGAGATGGTTTTAACACATTCATTTGGGATAATACAGCACCAGTAGCCGCCTCCTCCTCCTCCTCCTCCTCCTCCTCCTCCTCTCTTATCTCTATACCTTCTCTATATGAGGTCTCTGTTGTAGCATGCCATTGTATAACAAAATATCAAGCAAAGTGCCTGTGAACAGATGATGTTAGACTTTTTCTCAGCAACTTAATGCTGCCTAGTTTAAGTACACCTGCATAGGGCCAGTTGCATAAACTTAGCCTCTATGTGAAGACTGTGTTAAGAACTAGGGATAAGAGGAAATCAAATTAGAGCAATCTACCTTTTTATATAACTGACTTTAAAACATTAGGCCCAGTCTTGAAGAAAACACTGAGGTGGCTAAACTTTAAGACTAGTCTAAGCAGTTTATGCATTGGTAATCTCCTACTTTTAGTTAGGCAAGTCAGAAACAAAATACAGGAAGGAGCCAGAACTTAGATGTACACCAGTAGATGAAAGTGAACTGATTAAATCTGTATCACTTTTTCATAACTTATGTGAGTATCCACAGGTTCATCACATTAACTACAGACCAGTTTGACAAGTTTGACAAGCGTCACAGTAAAATGTACTTAACATCTAACATCAAAATGACTAAATGAATAGCATCTATTGTTTAGTAAAACCTAAACAAAATCTGATGTGATTCTGCTCGTGATAGACGATTTGTCTTTAAAATAAATGGTGTGTATTGTCAATGTGTTGTTTTGTTTCTAATGCAATGACATTCATAATTTTTTGGGTGCAGCTTATAATTATTTGATGCAAAACACATGCATAAAAATGGATTCACATTTTTAAATTGAATTAGATACACATTTACCTGCTGTTTGCATTGTCCCAACAACGTGTCTGTCTCTGTCGGCGTGCATCTTCCGTCCTCCTCTTCTGTTTAAAACTTCCTCAACTCGCTGGAAATTTTGCTCGTACAGAAAGATGAACTGTGTCTGTGCAAATGAGCGGAGGCTGGACTGCTAAAGAAGCCCTCGGTCTGAGGGGGCCGTCTCAGTCCATAGTGGGAGACACTCATTTTCACTGGTCTGGACGTCCCTTTCCAGTCCCAACACCACCGCAAAAGGATCATAAGGAATCAGTAAACTGGTACCATTATATACTATATACAGTATATATATATACCAACTGTACTGTCTTTACAGTTCTATGAAACACACAAAGTTGTTTCCTTGAAAATTAGTTACATTTTATGTCATTTATTGTTTTTCATGTTGTTCCAAATGCATGTCGTTCCAATGACTGTATGACCTTTTCGTTCTTACTGTGGAGCAAAAATGGAAAAAAAGCATAGTGATCACCAACTGTCATCGTTTCCCCTTCCTCGATTTTTTTAAGTGTCAGGTTTGACACCAACAAAGCTATCAGTTCATATACAGTGTTGGGACAATGAAATAGAAACACGGGCCAATATAGTGTTGGGTTTTGTGCCTATTTATATGTATATATACGGTGGGTACGTCAAGTATTCAGACCCCATTACATTTTTCACTCTTTGTTATATTGCAGCCATTTTCTAAAATAATTTGTTCATTTTTTTCCTCTTAAATGTACACACAGCACCCTATACTGACAGAAAAACACATGCTCATTTGCTCTGACATGCACTGTGAGCTGTAGGGTCTTATATAGACAGGTGTGTGGCTTTCCTAATCAAGTCCAATCAGTGTAATCAAACACAGCTGGACTCAAATGAAGCTGTAGAAGCATCGCAAGGATGATCAGAAGAAATGGACAGCACCTGAATTAAATATATGAGTGTCACAGCAAAGGGTCTGAATACTTACGACCATGTGATATTTCAGTTTTTCTTTTTTAACAAATCTGCAAAAAATGTCAACAATTCTGTGTCTTTCTGTCAATATGGGGTGCTGTGTGTGCATTAATGAGGAAAAAAATGATTTTAAATGATTTTAGCAAATGGCTGCAATATAACAAAGAGTGAAAAATGTAAGGGGGTCTGAATATTTTCTGTACCAACTGTATATATGGCCAATCCACGCTGTTTTCCCATTCCATCATTAAGAGCCGAGTGTGAAGGTTGAATTCGCAGACCAGTAGAACAGCTATACATAAAATATTAGAAACCACACAGCATAATGAGAGACATAACAGAGTTTGTCTGTGCAAAGAATATAAATGGTTGGTGCACGTCTCCCTGGCTCATCTGTGACCAGGGGTCTCATTTATAAACTGTGCGTAGGATCCCTACTAAAAGTTTACGTACGCTTAAAAGTCCAAAATGGCATACACCAAAAAAATTAACTAAAATTAACCATCTGTGTCGCCAATTCCCTCTGTCTCCAGAATGTGCGAATACACAGCTCAAAGTTTGCTTTAAGGTCTGCACATTCTCCCATCAAGTTTGTTTTTTATTGATCACAACCTTTGCGTGGAAACTGCCGTACGTACATTTCCAGCCCTGTTTTGTGCGTACGCACACTTTATAAATGAGACCCCAGGACAGCAACTCTTTGTGGTGTATCGGAAGCCACAGTACCAGGGAAATGCCAGCATTCATTCATGAAGGTGGAAGCAGAAGTGTAGAAACAAGAGGAACCTGAAGTGGTCTCAAAGGGATGTTAACCATTTAAATCAATGCAGAGTGAAATGTGCACCTGGATTCTCTTGTTTCCATTAAAACTATTAGTCGGGAGCTCCACAGAATCAATGTTCACGATCGGCTACCATAGTCAAGCCTTTGTTCACGCATGCCAATAGCAAATGCTGGCTTCCTGAAACTGATGGATTGAAAAATTACATTTGAACACAATGTCCTCCGATGGCGGGAGTCCATGGAGACTCTTATGTGCTTTGGTACATCCCAAATCCCAACACCTGTAATGCCTCTTCGGCGCAGACATTGTACAACTGAGGTTACAGAAATGTCTGACTGACTCTGTGTTTCGCGCTCAGGGCTGTGTCTGAGTAAATTGTCTCTGGTTGTGGGCGGGGCTTCTTCCTACAATGACATCATTGCCGGGGGGAATGTGAATCAGCTGGTTTGATGAGACTGCTTTTGATTTCTGGGAATTATAAAAAAAACGTGGATTTTTACCATTGTAGGCTGTTTGTTCTCACAGACTGCAGACAGACATCGGTGTTCAAACACCTTATGAAAGGAAATTTGGCATAGTAGATCCCGTTTAACCCGCGTGGACCATGGAGGATGCACAAAGTTCAATATTACACTTTTTCAAGAAATCACATGAGAAAGGATGAAAAAGAGCTTACTTTACCTGTAAAGCATCTATTTTTATTTGTGGAAACTCACGATAAAAACAAAACATTGTGCTTTTGTAAAATAAAGAAAGCAAACAGACTGCCGCTTTCTGCCGTCCTAATTTCCTTTCGTGAAGTTTGTGGAGCACGTCATAAAAATGAATCAAAACTCAGCATTTACAACTCTTGCTTTGGGTTTCTGCATAGATCGTCTCTTCTTCATCTTCTCCTTTCCCTGTTCTGGCGGTTAGAAAACCGGGATTACCTCCTTCACCTGTGACTGACTGTATGCATCAAATCATAAAGTCAGAACTGTAACTTTCCAGGATGAACACATGTGCCGTTACGATCCTACCGTTGACAGAATAGTTTGATGAACATGAAGTTGAACATCTCCCATGACCTGCACAGTCACCACATCTGAATACTATTGGGCCACTTTGGGGTGATTTGAATTAGCGAGTCAGGAAACATTTTCCTCCACAGCATCACATGGACATTGTTCTGGCCACAGTGCAGGACTTCTGTCTGTCATTCACAAAATGCTGTATTGTATAAAGTTTAGCTCCAACCCTGCACCAACATACATAACTATAGTTTCGAATAAGCCTGAAGAACTTGGATTAGTTGCATTTAATCAGGATTAAAGCTAAACTTTGAGGCCTGGTTTCACAGACAGGGTTTAGATTAAGCCAGGATTAAGGCTTAGTTCAATAAGGGTATTTTAAGTAGCTTTTATAAAAGTGCCTTTCTGGTGTGTGTCTTGAGACTAAACAATGGCTCTAACCTATTTTAAGATTTGTCAGTGGAAGTTGTTTTCAGTTAAAACAGCTCAAACATGCATTTTAGTCTGGGACGAAGCTTAAGCCTTGTCTGTGAAACCGGGGGCCTGAGTTTAACACCGCTGCCCTACAACATACTAATAAATATAATCTTTTATCGTCCAACCCCTCATGTAACATGCCAAATGAGATTACTGCTGTGTTCACACAAGTTGGGTTGTTTTAAACTCCAGTGCGATTTTTCTGTTAGTTCGATTCATTTGATTACGGTAAGTGTGAACGCTGCTATTCAAACCCTGGTGTGAAACAAACAAGATAAGGGTCTCTCACCACTTCCAGACCAACTTTGGTGCGTTTCGATTGAAATATGAACTTAACACAGACCAAAGACACGAAAACGGTTTCCTGTCGCTGTTTTGACGTATTTAACAAGCCCTTCACGAGTTTTCAGCGAGTCAGAACACCATCATATGTAGCATAAATGCTATCATTTTAACATTTAAAATGATACCAAACATGTACAGTCACTTATGGCACACTTTTATCATTGCATAGACTTTGAGGGAGTTTTAAGTAAGGGAGAAGTTTGTTTTCTTGGGGGGGGGAAGACATTCTTTTCTGGCATCCGCCTTCAGACTTTCCAAATGGTGAGAAACGACGAAAAGCTTATATCACAAATGTTTGTCATTCTACTTGTCAACATAAGTTTTCAATGCATCCACCCTCGGGCGGCTGAGTTTTAAAATGAGCTTTATATCTCACTATCAATGACAGCTTGATGCCTCTAGATCTGATAGTATACAAACTTTATCTTGCACTATGACCGAGCCAGAAAAACGGATCCTGTTCTCACAGTAAATGACAAACATTTGTGGTCAGAATCTCTGCTGCATGATACAGCACTAGATAAAGCCGGGGAGCTGATGATGTTGTTTTAGAAAAAAATTAATCTTTCCACTGGGAATTAAGCAACAACATGGTCGCTAAGCTCCACCACCATTTCCCGTTTGTCAGAAACTTTGTCTTGATCTTTGAACCTAGGCCCTCCGTGGTTGTACTGACATACCCTTGACAATCCAACCCCATGTTTATTTCCGCCCTTTACGACACAGAGACTTGAGCTTCATTGAGCTCAGAATAACTGGACAACTAAATATATATTTTATACTAACTTTGCCCATTCAAAGCTCGACATCACAACAGCGTTCAGTCTCAGATGTTCTTGTCTCTAGAACGCATTCTAATGTATTTTTGCATAAATTGTGAGTCTAATTTACACACAGCACCCCATATTGACAGAAAAACACAGAAACATACTCATTTGCTCTGACATGCACTATGAGCTGTAAGGTCTTATTTAAATTATTGTAATTTAAATATTTCTAAGTTTTAAGCTGTGAATTGTGAAAATAACTTTACAGTAGTGGCCGAAAGAAAAATCTTCACCCATAAAATATTATGATTTATTTTATTTTTTTTGAGATTTTGTGAGCATATTGTCAATTATTTAATATGTGATAATAACAATGAAACATACCGAATTGTGCAGACATCATTTTTGGCCAGGATGACAAACAAAGAAATTATGAACAACAAGGATATTAATAACTGATTATGCTTTTTCCAAAATGCTTTTGTTTTTCTATGCATCTGTTTTGCACAGTAAAATAAAACCTGTAGATGTAGATCGCCTTTCATTTTTTACCAAATTATTTTCTCCAATACCTTAACCAAGTTTAGTGTTTTGTTCTTCCCTCATATTTAAAACATAAAAAATATATATAATTCCCTTATATATAAAAACTAAAACTACTGTATGTTCAGAACCAGATCCTTCACTCTAAAATGCACAGGGTTATTTCTTTTCTTTTCTTTTCTTTTTTACCCACACTGCTGGGTTCTGTCTGTTGGGTCATTTTGTTGGGTTGTTTTCACATTGTTAACAGTTTAAGTTTCTCTGACAGTAGAAATGATGCACCTCCTCACAAACTATTTGTTTGGTTATAGTAACCCACTGCTGGTTAAACCAGATCGCTTTATCAACGGAAGTTTTTCCTCCTGTAATGAGAGAAAACGTCCTGAACAACTTTATGGCTTGCATATCAAATAATCACTGCACACAAAAAAATACATCTGTAGTTTCAACTTTTTAAAATCAGCTGCCACTGCCATACTTACTATGTTGATTATAACGGGAGTGACGTTGGTGGCATGAGCTTGACAGACGGTCAAGAATGTCTGACAGAGGAGACAGAAAGTATTTTCTTCTATAATATAACTTAGCAAACATGAAATATTATCATCTGTTCAACCAGAACTGATACCAGTTTTCTTCTTCCCACTCCTGCCACTTCCAAATGTTTTATTCATCTGTATAGACAATGTTATCAATATACTAAAATTTATATATAAACTAAATGTTAGATTCGTTTCCCGGCGTGCCTCATTCCAGTCCTCTTTTTATTAACGGTTGAATGAATAAGTACTCAGCGCTGAGGGAGATAAATTGTCTCTCAACTTTATTCGTTATCTATTTGAATATATATAGAGACATGTCTAGGGGAGTAATAGAGACAACCAATGAGAGAATATAGATAACATCATATAGGAATCTCAAACATGATAAGATCATATAGGAATTTCTATACATGCCAGAACCAAGTCTACATATGGTCAGTTGTCCAAGTTTTACCACGAATAAATTAGGGCCCTGCTGGCCCTTCTGTTCCTTTACCATAGAAGTGGAGATTCATCCCCATGTTCACCTAATGGTCCATATACATATGTTGACATCTAACACAAAAACCCATTCATGTATTTTCAGTTCTGATACCAATACCTAATCCCTCAAATCTTACACTAAATAAACATAAAATAACATTTGATACAAGAAAAATGGAAAGAACAACTACTTATGATGTCAAATTAACCCAGCTTTTAGTCTAAATGAGCAAGCATTGGGTTCAAATGTGTAAGCCAACCTGTTGTATCCCGTGTTTTCAGTCCAATACTGACCGAATTTATTCTTTGTATAAGTGCATAAATGCAAAAATGATTTTTTTCTGCACTAATCAAACTTTTCAACTGTTATCCAAGATCATTCCTTTAAGAAAGACTAAATAAAATATTTGCGTTTACTAAGTGATATGCATCTATACATATGAGATCAGAGATCCGAGAAATTGCTGTTGACCACCAATTAATTATGGACTGTAAACATTGTGATGTTGGTAATACACTCTCCATGGGAAACATGTCCATTCCTCTCCTCACCCCAATCTGAAACGGTTCCATTAACAAGTTCCCATACACTGACCACTTCCTTTTATCCTCATATTTCCTGTCACAATTCTCAGCTTAAATTGAAACAGGCTGGTGGATCAGCTTGCAATCCATCCCAAACAGTGAAAGTGAAGGCTTGTCACGCAGCCTAGTTGTTCTTAGGATGGTCTGAATATTTTCTCACAGGCTCAGTCAAGTCGAGTAAACCGAGGGTCATGTGGAGACTGCAGAGCATTTGAAGATGAAGGGTCTTCACCAAGAACAAAGACAAACATCCTCAACTGTTCAGAACATCCCCTCCCAAAAATCTCAGCGACTGTGATGGCCAAAAGCATCGCTTCTAATTAGTTTTGGCTCAAGGCAGTGATTGTGTGTGTGTGTGATGGTAACGGTTATGACAATGCGGAGGACCGGCCGTCGTGGGACTACTAAGTTAGGAATTTTTACAGGGAGAGCTTGTACATCCTGTGTGTGCTGGGAGGATGTTTTTCTCTAAGTGAGGTCACAGAGAATTACTCCAATAATGGGTATCATTGATCTCAATGCCCTCTTATTCACTTCATCGTTTTTCATGCTCTATTCCTGTATCATGGACTTATTTCTTTTTCACAGCGAATAAAGAAATGGCTGACATTTCAGGTTGTATTCACAGGCTTTCCTGTGTCTCAAACAGTAGAGCGTAGCGCTTGCAACATCAAGGTCATGGGTTCGATTCCCAGGGAAAGCAAGAACTGATTAGAATGTCGATGTGTTTCTTGAATGCAATGCAAGTTACTTTAGATAAAAGCGTTGCATAAATGTAAATAGTGTTTGATAAAAAAAAACACGTATTGCTTTGTTAGTGCAGTTGAATTGAATTGTGCAACAAACAAGAGCAACCAAACATCATTTGGTTCATGTCCAACGAACCAAAAACAGGATATGATGTGACCCTAAGAAGGACAGAATACTCATGTACATCTGTTTTTTCTGAAGTTGCCCATCACAGTTCAATACAGGCATCAGATCCGAGTCTCCTCGCAGCGGATCTTGGTTTGTGTGTGTGATGGAGGGATTCCTGTTGCTGTTTTGACTCCTTTATACATTTTATAAGCTCTTCACGAGTTCTCAGCTGGTCAAAAACATTCATACGTATTTACGTACATGCAGAAAGGGCATTTATCCCAGAACACAGCTGTGTTTTGGATGGTCAGTGAGTTCCGTTGTGAACTATACGTAATATAAGCCAACCAATCAGGTTGTGAAAACATCCCTATGCCTTTACGTTCATATGGACAGGTTTGGTATCTTTAGGTTTGGTGTTAAAATGTGAAAAATGTGAAAGCTAAGCGGACCAGGACTACATTTTTCAAACCAAAATGTCTTACTCTGTCTTTCTGACAGGTGCAAAATGTCAAAATGTTGTACCTTTGGGCTGCGTGATGTAATAGATGGTGATGATGTAATAGGTGGGTGTGGCTCTGAGGCAAATCCTTCTTTGACATGAAAAGTAATTTCGTCTTGATCATTTCCCCCGTGTTTTTATGCCGAGCTTCCCTGTGTCTCAAACAGTAGAGATTGGCGCTTGCAATGTCAAGGTCATGGGTTCGATTCTCAGGGAAAGCAAGAACTGATTAGAATGTCAATGTGTTTCTTGAATGCAATGCAAGTTGCTTTGGATAAAAGTGTCTTCCATATGCACAAATGTAAATGTTTGATACTGTAAAGCTGCTGCTTTAACCGATCTATTGTATAAAGTTCCACATAAATAAATGTGGCATGTCTTGACTGAAGTGCTGAACTGCAGAGCTCGTGCAAACATCCACATCTCTATGATCAGATGCTTTCTGAACTGCTGCTTTCTCACCTCATTGTTTGTTGTGTGCTTATTTTATTATTGAGAGAAAAACACACAGCACATTTTTACATTTTATATTTACATATTTGGCAGACGCTTTTATCCAAAGCGACTTGCATTGCTTTCAAGGTAAATATCGACATTTGTTTTAGTCGTCCCTGAGGGGCTACCGCTTTACTTTCGTTTTGTTGTTGTATTTTGAGATTAAAATTGCATTAAATGTTTGCGGTTACGACCTCCTCCTTCCTGCGTCGTCTCAGTCATGTTGGACTGTAATAAGTCTATACAATCAAATCAATATTGATACAAATGATACACAAGCTATAACGCATTTTAAACATCTAGAGTGGCTTTGTTAAAACAGTTTAACTAACAAATTTAAATGTAATAAATGAAAGAAAAATAACGACAAATGTATTTGAAAAAAAAAAAGAGTTTCATTTCACTATGTGAGGGAAATAATCCAATGCATTCACAGTACTTTAACTTGAATGCATTGTATTTTTAGGGTCTGAAATGCAACATGGTTGTATATTTAAGCTGTTAATATTTCAATACAAAACAATTCACACACATTTCATTAATCGTTTGCTGGTTTGGGAGTCAAAAAGGTTAAAACATGCCGTTCAAAAAACACTCCCATGATCGCATCACTTTCATAACATTCACCAGGAAACGCACATTTACAGATGTGTCTGCAGAAACAATAAACCCATGGTTTTACCTGATTGCCAGAGAGGCCTAGAATAAGGACACATATGAACTGTTACAGATAAAAAACAAAGGCTGACTATGAGATATATGTAGTTGCATGTGGTCAGTCTAAATTAAAGGCGATGTTCTGACACAGTGAGAAACAGCACATCAATTGTGGGAAGGCTGGAGTCTTTCATTTCATTCACCAGTATCATCTTTCTTTGTAGAGGTAATCTAGCGGTTATACACAGCTATCCAGACCTCTGCTCGAGCTGAGTAACCCTGGCCTAATGAAGCTCGACTAGTGGGCTGGTCCTGTTGATAGGAGGAAGACATTGTCATGACATAGCATTTAATTATGTGGAAAGCTACTGTGTCACTTACTGTAATATTGAGAGAAAGTGGGAACTGGCTTCTAATCAGTTCTAGCAGTCCCTGGGAATCGAACCCATGACCTTGGCGTAGCAAGCGCCACACTGTTTGAGATCCATGGCAACAATGCATGCATGTATTTTTGTAATTGAACATATGGACAGCTAAATGCTATACTTTAGGAAACTAACGCGCTCCTTAATCCTGATCCTCAGTCTGGTAGCGACATCTTGTGGTAAATAATGTAGGTTTCAATCTATATGACTATGGCAGTAGATATTAACAAAAACAACCCCTGCTTCAGAAGGACACCTGTTGAGGATCCGCAAAACACACAGGGGGAAAAGTTTTAAATAGGTCTAGTATGTAATAAAGGGATTTTGGAAAGTCAAGTATTATAATATAGCATTTATGTACAATATAAGTAGATAGATAGATAGATAGATAGATAGATAGATAGATAGATAGATAGATAGATAGATAGATAGATAGATAGATAGATAGATAGATAGATAGATAGATAGACCAATGACTGACAGATAGATAGATAGATAGATAGATAGATAGAAAAATAGATAGAAAAAGGAAAGAAAGAAAGAAAAAGAAAGAAGACTCACTTCTCGTGTGTTGCTGTGCAGTACAATATTTACACAGCTTTAACATAATTATCTTCTTATTCACATTCTCTTGCATAAATGAATCTGTATAGAATATTTTGAATACACACATTGCATTATAACTCATCTTTGTAATTGTATTATCTTTATTCTGATGTTTTTTTAAATCACGGTATTTTCTCTGTTCTGCACTTTATCTGTTTTTTTCCTAGACAGGACGACACCAGCTTGCCTGGAGTGTAAAACTATTAATATAACGGGAAAATGATTGTGTTGTGGGTTATTTTTGGCACAGCAGACCGGCTCGTATATGATCAGCTCCATTTCCGCGTTGTTTCCTCGCTATTAAAGCGTTTCTATGGATTGCTGGAGCTCTTCTTAAAGCCTCTCCAGCACTTTTAAACACATCAGATCATGTTTTTCTAACTCTGACTGCTTTCCCGGAAAAGACTCGCCACCGCAAGCCTCGAGAACAAGACCAGATTATGTTGAGTTTTGTTGGAAACTGCGAATTTCGCGGATTCGGACATTGTTAGGCTGCTAGTTAGCAAAGCTATCGCTTGATCCGGGCGGTGTTTGAGGTGGATAAAACCATGGCAGATGCCAATAATGGAGAGAAGACAGACGAAAAGGAGTCAAAGGGGGCGACGGGGGGTGAAGGTAAGACGAGGTGCAACTTTTAAACGAATTAGAGGGAGTTTTGTGCTAAGTATCCATCCGTTTCCAGCTCACTGAACCAGACGTGACGTGACGTCACGGTCTTCCGACTCTCAATCTCCCACGGCCGTAATAATATTAAACTTACTAATGTTAAGTTGATGATATATGGTGATTTTCACTTATTTGCATTTCGTGTTTAGCCTTATGATCGTTGCGGATGTTTCGTTTAAATTATTATGGAATAATAATAATAATTACTTGCTTTTTTATTTCCCGTCAGATTATGAGCAATAAACATAAGGATCAAAATATATTACAAAAATATTAAACATTTACTTTTATGCAACTTCCTCTATCTCTGACGTCATACTACATCGTGTCTGACGTATGTTGGGGCGTGTTGGGGTTTTTCTGGCCGGACAAAAATAGCTGTGACTTTTCTGTGAATCTTTAGGGTTGCCTTTTTATTAAAGGAATCAAATCATTAAAAGTGTATCCGCTTAGCTACTAATATTTAACCCTTGACCTACTAAACGTTTAACCCCATAGCTACTAAAAGTGTAACTGTTTAGCAGCCCCTCATTTTGTGAATACGTGTAAAAATACACTATCAAAAATTAAATGGTTACAATTCAAGAATTCGTTGGAATATTGACCCAGATATATTGAGTATACAGAGCTTGTTTTAAAGAAGACACTCAGAAAAAATGAAAGTATGAAAATGTTATGCAAGTTTAAACTTACTGTAAATATGTTACCATGAATATGTAAATAGTTGAGTTTTGGTCGATCGGATCACGAGTGGACGAGGGAAACACGTTCCTGTTCACACCTGGTGTTTTAATCCGTCTCTTTTGTTCACTTTCGATCACTTCTGTCCTGATTTGAGAGGAGAGTTTATGGGCAGGTAAAGGTGTGTTTTTTTCCGATCTTTCCGTCTAATGGATGATACAAGCTCATGCAATTTACATGTGATCGGAGACGATGGAAAAACACGGAGAGCATCAGCTTTAGTTTCTGCTCTGACAGACACAAGATCACGCCGAACACTGTGAGTGTGTGTTAGAAATCAGGAATGGAGAGAACTTTGTGTTTGGTGTGTTTTTCATCTTCAAACCAAACTTGTGTCTCCAGCCAAAGTTTCTGGCTAGCGCACATCCCATAATGTTCAGTCTTCAGGTCAGCAGACGGAGAGAAGACGCTGTTTTGTGGCTGTTTGAACACATTATGAGTGTTTACACTAGGAAAGCAATCCGGTTTAATGTGTTTTCCACAAACTCTGGAAGTGGGAGAAAGTGAACAAGCTCAAAACGTTTTAGAGACCTGGATTTAGGTTCGTCCAGTTGATCAGATCGACCAAAACACTTCTGAACACCAGGTGTAAACAGGACCTGAGGGACTCTTGAAAGACTGTTGAGGAATCACAAGCATTCTCCCCAAAAATCCATGAAAAGAAAGGATTTGTTGACTCAGTCCATCCAATCAAACGCTCCTCCTCAAATGCTATAGTGAGGATTCTGTTAGACCAGGGCTAGTTTCTTCTGTTAGACCAGGGCTAGTTTCTTCTGTTAGACCAGGACTAGTTTCAAAATGAAAGATGATGATGCAAAGTAACGCCAGCAGGGGTCACTCATACTTCAGTGCATAAATAATAAACATTTACTTTTGCTGAAAAGCATAAAGGCAGCAACACACAACACTGATGTAATGCTGTCACAAGTGAGTTATTAAAGCAGCTCAACCAATCAGAATCGAGAACCAGAATTATGTTTTATAATATGTCTTTAAGACTTTAAACTATATAATAAAAAAATGAATCTAGATAGATTGATAGAAATAATGCTATCACTTTAGTTTAGGGTCAGATTCTATTAACTACTAGTGTTTTATTATCATGCACATTACTTGTATAGCATCTGTTTAATAGTATTTATAAAGCACATATTAATGCATGATCATCTCTTAATCTAGATTTAACAAGCAGTAATAAGGAGTTTATTGAGGCAAAGGTCGTAGTTAATAATTAGTTAACAGTGAGAATTGGAGCCTAAGCTAAAGTGTGACCAGATAAATAATACATTACACTGATACAGTAGAGACTATAGTGCAGTTCTATAGCAAATTTAAGAAGACATATCATGTTATTGATTGTATTTTGGGGTCTATAGATGCTTTCAAGGATCATCACAAAACACCCACTACAACAAATTCACATTCAGAAACTAATGGCATCATGAAAAAGGGTCAATACTCTATTCTTTAAGATTCAAATGTATATTTTAAGGCTATTTGAGATGAGATTAGACATCCAGAATTTAGCCGAGGTGTTGACAAGAAGACGGGAAGTGAGAATAAACCCAAACTGCACTCATAAACCTGTGGCATGACCAGCCAGTACCAAAACAGGAAGTTTGGAGGTCAGTGTTCACCGCATTTATAATACCGTCTCAACCTATTATCACCCAGGAATACAAAGATTGCTTCCTGTACTTTGACCTTGTTTCCTTTTTATCATGCTCCAGTGTTATGGAGATTTCTGACTCAACTTAATATATTTTTCTGGTTATTTGCAGATGTCATGGATGATGTAATCCTCGAGCAGGGTGCTGTTCTGCTGAGAGGGTAAACGCATGTAATCCTTAATTATATATATGCCATATATCTGTGAATGAATGCATCCCTCTCACTGTTGGTTTCACATGAAGGTATATCATTGAGCGCGTGACCGTAGAGCATCCATCTATGCACGTGAGCCATGAGGATCTGGGAGGAAGACCTCAGGATGGAGATGATCCACAAATCAAAGAGGTCGTAGGTCAACTTTTGAAGATCGCCGACGACCTTAACAAGAATACTGAGCTTCAACAGTATGTTTTTCCTTTTGATTCTCCTCGTTTGTCTTTTTGTGTGAATCTGAGGTTTTGTGACGGGAGAAAATATGCACGGATAGACATGCATCTCTTCGTGGAGTTGTTTTTGGATTGTTCTGCATATGATGCACTGTGAAAATGTCTTTCAGAAGACAAAAAAACTCCAGACAATATGAGCTATGAAGAATTAAGTGATCTAGGAGCTTTTTACAGGTTTGTAAGCCGATGCCATTGATAGGCCCTCGCTTCCATGGCTCTGCTCTGAATAAGGTCTATAACGGCGGTTCTTAAAGGGACAGTTCACCCAAAAATAAAAAAATCTATCATTATTTACATTTGTCGCCCTAGAGTTGTTCTGAACCTATGAGTTACTGTGGAAGTTAAAGGGGACCGACATTCTTCAAAATATTTCCTTTTGTGTTCAACAGAACAAAGAAACTCATGCAGGTTTAGAACAACTATCCCTTTAATTCTGGTCCTGGCTAATATAGCCAAATAACATTTATGGTCTTTATTAAACATTGCGACAGACATTTATCACAAGGCTTATGTTCCTGCATGTTGTGCTGTAATTATGACAAAGTCGTTCATGGCAAAAGTCTTTTTATGAATAGAAATGTAATATATGAAATTAAACACAATTCCTTTTTTTGATTCCTGAAGTTTCGAAAAATGTGCTCTAGATGTTGATAATTCTTTAAAAATACTTAAAAAGGAAAAAGTGTTTGGCTTGTCATTGGCTTTTATTAGGCGTCTTCATCTCATGTGGGTGTAGATCAGGGGTCTCAAACTCAAATGAGCTGGGGGCCGCAGGAGGCAGAGTTTGGGTGAGGCAGGGCCGCATCAAGAATTCCACAAAAAAAAAAAAAAATTCTCAAACGTCATTATTGACAGTTCTTTAACTTCAATGGGTTCTTCTGAGCATGAACTGTCCTGAATATAAACAGAGTATTGAAGAACATGAACGGTTCTTCTGAATATGACTTATCTTGCAATATTATAAGAAACGTTCTCATTATTTCAAGATATTAAGTCATTATTATGAAACTTTTTTATTTTGTCCAGATACTAAGTCATTATTATGATAGTATCTCGAAATAATGAGAGAGCTTAAGTCATTATTATGAGAAACTTTCTCATTATTTTGAGATAATAAGTCATTATTATAAGAAACTTTCTCATTATTTTGAGATATTAAGTCATTATTATGAAACTTTCTAATTTTGTCCAGATACTAAGTCATTATTATGAGAAACTCTCATTATTTCAAGATACGAAGTAATTATTATGAGAAACTCTCATTATTTCAAGATACGAAGTAATTATTATGAGAAACTCTCATTATTTCGAGATATTAAGTCAATATTATGAGACATTTTTTCATTTTTTGAGATACAAAGTCATTATTATGAGAAACTCTCTCATTATTATGACTTAAATAATCCTTTTTTTTCTCAACTGTGGCGGAAACGGGCTTCCATACTTTCCTGATGACATGAACATCGTAGCATTTGTATATGGTAGAAAATACAGAGATAGGCGACTGCTACCGGGCTGATAATTATCAGCTGGGACTGTGGGACACCATTAATAAATGTATTATATACAAACAATGGGATGCAGCCACGGAGGCGTTATTTACTGGATTTTATTCTCTATATTATAACACCGATGTCCCGCAAATCAGCCCATTTCAAATTATGGAAAAACACAATACAATCCGCATGACGCTAAATCCAACGCCGATAACAGTAACATTCACTTCGTCCAGCTCAAAGTCAAACATGCTCAATTTCAATCACAATAAGAAGTAATAATTCTATGACGGTTGTGTAAATGTAATGTTACACGGGCAGCTCCACAGTTGTGAAATGTTTCTCTGTTTGCATCAAGCCCGGCCGATGCCCCGCCCCCAGGAGTCATTTACTCCACTCTGATTGGCCCCCGGGAGTCATATACTCCACTGTGATTGGCCCCCCGGGAGTCATGTACTCCACTGTGATTGGTTGGTTTGTACAGCTCCAGCTTGCACGAAAAAGGAACCTTCCGCACACAATAAAGCGCTATTCATTCAAAACTCGCGGGCCGCACTTGCATTAAACCTTCATATGGTCCTGCATGGCCGCATGTTTGAGACCCCTGGTGTAGATCCTTTTAAACATTTTACAAAATTACTATTTTCTTAATGGATAAATCCTTGTAATGAGGAGCAAAAGACTGATGACACAGATTGCAAAAATCTGTGAATGTCATGCAACATGCATGTGAACGTAGAACATTGAATGCTTTTATTATGACTCAGTTTATGTGTAATGATGTTCGTATTGTGTTCTTCCTTTTTCTTTTCTTTTTCTTTTTTTGCACTTAATCCTGGGTAAACAATTTTTAAACCCTGGGTCAAGGGCAGTTTTAACCCTGGGTTAGGAAGCCCTGTTTCAAACCGAACCTTTTGGAAGGTTAAACCTAAATTACAGTGCAAAAATAAATACAGCTTTACAGTCATAGAAACTTAATAGAAAGTTAGCGACAAATTAGCTGGCGTACAGAAAAGTATTATTTAGTTGTGTGGTGCTTAAAAGTTATTAAAGGGCCTCAAGATACGAAAGGCTCAACTTACGAAAAATCCAAGTTACGAAAGCAGACGAAAATTTTACTACTCTACATACGAAAAGTTTCCAAGATACGAAAGGTTTCTGAAAGTCCGAGATTTGTCGCATAACAATTTTGAAACTCGCGCCGCCATCTTAGTTATAGTAGATGCTCTCCCATTGTTTCCTGATGCTAGCCGAGCCATGAGATCCTTCTCTCTAATTGGACAGCATCCCTCCCATCATGCATCTTCTATACGTACGTGCTGGCGTGCTTTAGCTCAGCCCCTCCGCACCCCAAACTTTACATTTTTTGTGTGTTTTCGTAAAGTTAAGTGTACGTATGTACGTTATCTGCCGTTTGTCCTCCTCCTCTGCCGCCACTTTCGGAGATAGCCTCACTCGAAAGGTAAGCTTCGACTTTTTACGTTATTTCATTGTTTATAGGTCAATTTAGCTTTATTATGAAATTTAATGGGGTGTTTTTGGAGGTCTTAGAACGGATTAGACATTTTACATGTAAAATGTGTTCCAAGATACGAAAAAACTCATTATACGAAGACCGCCTCGGAACGGATTAATTTCATATCTCGAGGTACCACTGTAATTGTGTACAGTATTTGTCCAGTTATTGTTATATATTGTTAATATATATATAGATAGATAGATACATAAATTATTTATTATTTGTTTGTTTGTTTGCCAGTCTCATCAGCACTGTCCAAGCAAACTGTGCTCAGGACGTGTTCATGACGGTGGCCAGGAGCATCTTTGAGGATGGCATCAACTGGGGGCGAGTGGTGGCTCTCTTTCACCTCGCATATAGGCTCATTTACCAGGTAACACTGTCATTTCACAGCATTGCACCATTCATTTTGTTATCTTTCAGTAATTTAAAAGAAAATGTGAACCACTTACCACACCATTTGTTCAGTCAAAGTGTCAATGGCATTGCATTATTAAGAAAATTAAATCACTGCATGATTTATTAAAGGGTTAATTCACCCCAAAAATGAAGCTTGCTCTCATTTATCTCACTCTCACGTCACTCCAAACCTGAAACACTTTGCCAATCTTCAAAATGCAAATGAAAATATTTTTAATGAAATCTGAGATTTCTGTCCCTCCATTGAAATTCTATTCACCCAAAACTCTGACAGTTAAAAAAAGAGATTGTAAAATAAATCTATATGAATTGTGCGATTTAATCCAACCACTTTATATGACGATCCGATTTAAATTCACTCATAAAAATATTCACGCATTGATCAGTGATGGATAGAGCACTCAATCTGGGTAAACAGAAGCTACAATGATTCACTCTCGTGTTACGCAGTTTGAGCTGATCAGTGTTTATATGATAATAAAAGCCTTAATGAAATCTGTTTATCATGTGACGTGATCGTGGTTCTTCTCAAGACTTGGATTAAACCGTTTGATTCAAATGGATTTATTTCACGATCACCAGCGGTTTCAGTAGAGGGAGAGAAATCTCTATTAAAAAAACTTATATGTGATTCAAACGTCATTGCTTCGGAATGAGTAATTGATGACAGAGTTTTCATTTTTTTGGGGGATCTATCCCTTTAAGGATGCTTATTGTTTTGGATAATACATAAATCTGATTACCTCTCATTTCTCTAGGCTCTGACTCAGAACCACTTTGAAATTATCAGGAGGATCATTAGCTGGGTTTTACAGTTTATCAGGGAAAACGTTTCTGCCTGGATCAGACAGCAAGGAGGATGGGTAAGTTGCTGTTTTTGTGTGTGTTGTCTGGCCACCCATGTGGAGCCACACAGGTCGAGCCAGACATGGGCCACCACACACAGAGAGACGCACCCACTCGAGGCAGGAAGTGCATGAGCACAAACCCAGACACATCCTGTCTAGGAATACCCAGACACACAAACCCACTAACCAACCAAGAATGGCACACGGATAGATAGCACTTTATCTCGAAAATATATATCAAGAATATTATTTAATTGCATATGTTTGCATCTCATCTTTCATCATGCATCAGTAAGTTGCGGTTTGCATGTGCGCTGCTGAGCCTCCGCTGGGCTGGCTGCATTTCCCGCGGCCGCTCAAGTTTAATAGCACACATATGATCATAAAGGAAGCAGAATGGGGGGTGCTGGGTTTAGACTTCAAACACTCGGGCAATGGAGCATGCTGTGGCCCTGAGAACTAAACATGTGACAATATTTACTGTGCGCTGAGCAGCAAGAGCCTGAAGAATGCTAACCCATTGAGGGAGGAGCTGTGACGCTTGTGTGCTTGACCCTCATTTTGGGGGATTTGAGGAGGATCCGGCACCTGCTGTTTATAGTACTTTAGGGATTGAAATTCTAGGGAATGTGGCACTAATATTACAATTCTATCAGTGTAGGAACATATCTACTTAACTCTTTCTCTGCCATTGACGGAATTGTACGGCTTTCCGTATTTTCACTGTTATACGGTAGGGGGCGCTGTTACATGTCTCCTTAAAGAGTTCCTCTTCTGATCTAAACACAGGAGAAGCAGAAACAAGTGATAGCATATGTAAGCAGATGCATATGCACAATAATGCAGTCATCCTTTCATGGAATACTCAATCTACTCCATCCAAACGCGATTATATCAGCTTTTTGCACAAAATGTTGCTTTTTTCATTAAACTTACCCACATTCAAATTTCTTTTGATGTGTTGCATGTTCAGATATTCATACAACAAAATGTTCTGTGGGCCATGATTGTTTTTTTTTTAAATGATCAAAAACGCTGGCAGTGGGAAAGTGACGCTGTGGGAAAGTGTTAATCACTGACATTCATTAATTTGAGTAATTAACTGAATGTAATACAATATTAAGTTCTTAAGATTTATACTAATCTGTAAAAAAAGTGAACTATCAGGATATAAATGACACAAAAGTCACACAGGGACATTTTTGCAATAATATCGTGAATTTTAGAGCAGATAAGTGCAACTTCTATAAGCTCCATGTATCGTGTTCATCACCCATCAAGTGATGTAAGATCACCTATGTAGGTCTGGGGCGAGTTTGGGGCGTGGCAACCATAGCAGGAGGAGAGTTTGGGGCGTGGCTCCTGTAAGAGGCGGAGAGTTTGGGAGCGTGGCTCCTGTAAGAGGCGGAGAGTTTGGGAGCGTGGCTCCTGTAAGAGGCGGAGAGTTTGGGAGCGTGGCTCCTGTAAGAGGCGGAGAGTTTGGGAGCGTGGCTGCCGTAGCAGGAGGAGAGTTTGGGGCGTGGCTGCCGTAGCAGGTGGACAGTTTGGGGCGTGGCTGCCGTAGCAGGTGGACAGTTTGGGGCGTGGCTGCCGTAGCAGGTGGACAGTTTGGGGCGTGGCTGCCGTAGCAGGAGGAGAGTTTGGGGCGTGGCTGCCGTAGCAGGAGGAGAGTTTGGGGCGTGGCTGCCGTAGCAGGAGGAGAGTTTGGGGCGTGGCTGCCGTAGCAGGAGGAGAGTTTGGGGCGTGGCTGCCGTAGCAGGTGGACAGTTTGGGGCGTGGCTGCCGTAGCAGGAGGAGAGTTTGGGGCGTGGCTGCCGTAGCAGGAGGAGAGTTTGGGGCGTGGCTGCCGTAGCAGGAGGAGAGTTTGGGGCGTGGCTGCCGTAGCAGGTGGACAGTTTGGGGCGTGGCTGCCGTAGCAGGAGGAGAGTTTGGGGCGTGGCTGCCGTAGCAGGAGGAGAGTTTGGGGCGTGGCTGCCGTAGCAGGAGGAGAGTTTGGGGCGTGGCTGCCGTAGCAGGAGGACAGTTTGGGGCGTGGCTGCCGTAGCAGGAGGAGAGTTTGGGGCGTGGCTGCCGTAGCAGGAGGAGAGTTTGGGGCGTGGCTGCCGTAGCAGGAGGAGAGTTTGGGGCGTGGCTGCCGTAGCAGGAGGAGAGTTTGGGGCGTGGCTGCCGTAGCAGGAGGAGAGTTTGGGGCGTGGTTTCTGTAAGAGGAAGACAGTTGTTTGGGCGTGGCTTCTGTAAGAGGAAGACAGTTGTTTGGGCGTGGCTTCTGTAAGAGGAAGACAGTTGTTTGGGCGTGGCTTCTGTAAGAGGAAGACAGTTGTTTGGGCGTGGCTTCTGTAAGAGGAAGAGAGTTTGGGGCGTGGCTTCTGTAAGAGGAAGAGAGTTTGGGGCGTGGCTGCCGTAGCAGGAGGAGAGTTTGGGGCGTGGCTGCCGTAGCAGGAGGAGAGTTTGGGGCGTGGCTGCCGTAGCAGGTGGAGAGTTTGGGGCGTGGCTGCCGTAGCAGGAGGAGAGTTTGGGGCGTGGCTGCCGTAGCAGGAGGAGAGTTTGGGGCGTGGCTGCCGTAGCAGGAGGAGAGTTTGGGGCGTGGCTGCCGTAGCAGGAGGAGAGTTTGGGGCGTGGCTGCCGTAGCAGGAGGAGAGTTTGGGGCGTGGCTGCCGTAGCAGGAGGAGAGTTTGGGGCGTGGCTGCCGTAGCAGGAGGAGAGTTTGGGGCGTGGCTGCCGTAGCAGGAGGAGAGTTTGGGGCGTGGCTGCCGTAGCAGGAGGAGAGTTTGGGGCGTGGCTGCCGTAGCAGGAGGAGAGTTTGGGGCGTGGCTGCCGTAGCAGGAGGAGAGTTTGGGGCGTGGCTGCCGTAGCAGGTGGACAGTTTGGGGCGTGGCTGCCGTAGCAGGTGGACAGTTTGGGGCGTGGCTGCCGTAGCAGGTGGACAGTTTGGGGCGTGGCTGCCGTAGCAGGAGGAGAGTTTGGGGCGTGGCTGCCGTAGCAGGAGGAGAGTTTGGGGCGTGGCTGCCGTAGCAGGTGGACAGTTTGGGGCGTGGCTGCCGTAGCAGGAGGAGAGTTTGGGGCGTGGCTGCCGTAGCAGGAGGAGAGTTTGGGGCGTGGCTGCCGTAGCAGGAGGAGAGTTTGGGGCGTGGCTGCCGTAGCAGGAGGAGAGTTTGGGGCGTGGCTGCCGTAGCAGGAGGAGAGTTTGGGGCGTGGCTGCCGTAGCAGGTGGACAGTTTGGGGCGTGGCTGCCGTAGCAGGAGGAGAGTTTGGGGCGTGGCTGCCGTAGCAGGAGGAGAGTTTGGGGCGTGGCTGCCGTAGCAGGAGGAGAGTTTGGGGCGTGGCTGCCGTAGCAGGAGGAGAGTTTGGGGCGTGGCTGCCGTAGCAGGAGGAGAGTTTGGGGCGTGGTTTCTGTAAGAGGAAGACAGTTGTTTGGGCGTGGCTTCTGTAAGAGGAAGACAGTTGTTTGGGCGTGGCTTCTGTAAGAGGAAGAGAGTTTGGGGCGTGGCTTCTGTAAGAGGAAGAGAGTTTGGGGCGTGGCTGCCGTAGCAGGAGGAGAGTTTGGGGCGTGGCTGCCGTAGCAGGAGGAGAGTTTGGGGCGTGGCTGCCGTAGCAGGAGGAGAGTTTGGGGCGTGGCTGCCGTAGCAGGTGGACAGTTTGGGGCGTGGCTGCCGTAGCAGGAGGAGAGTTTGGGGCGTGGCTGCCGTAGCAGGAGGAGAGTTTGGGGCGTGGCTGCCGTAGCAGGAGGAGAGTTTGGGGCGTGGCTGCCGTAGCAGGAGGAGAGTTTGGGGCGTGGCTGCCGTAGCAGGTGGACAGTTTGGGGCGTGGCTGCCGTAGCAGGAGGAGAGTTTGGGGCGTGGCTGCCGTAGCAGGAGGAGAGTTTGGGGCGTGGCTGCCGTAGCAGGAGGAGAGTTTGGGGCGTGGCTGCCGTAGCAGGAGGAGAGTTTGGGGCGTGGCTGCCGTAGCAGGTGGACAGTTTGGGGCGTGGCTGCCGTAGCAGGAGGAGAGTTTGGGGCGTGGCTGCCGTAGCAGGAGGAGAGTTTGGGGCGTGGCTGCCGTAGCAGGAGGAGAGTTTGGGGCGTGGCTGCCGTAGCAGGAGGAGAGTTTGGGGCGTGGCTGCCGTAGCAGGAGGAGAGTTTGGGGCGTGGCTGCCGTAGCAGGAGGAGAGTTTGGGGCGTGGCTGCCGTAGCAGGAGGAGAGTTTGGGGCGTGGCTGCCGTAGCAGGTGGACAGTTTGGGGCGTGGCTGCCGTAGCAGGTGGACAGTTTGGGGCGTGGCTGCCGTAGCAGGAGGAGAGTTTGGGGCGTGGCTGCCGTAGCAGGAGGAGAGTTTGGGGCGTGGCTGCCGTAGCAGGAGGAGAGTTTGGGGCGTGGCTGCCGTAGCAGGAGGAGAGTTTGGGGCGTGGCTGCCGTAGCAGGAGGAGAGTTTGGGGCGTGGCTGCCGTAGCAGGAGGAGAGTTTGGGGCGTGGCTGCCGTAGCAGGTGGACAGTTTGGGGCGTGGCTGCCGTAGCAGGAGGAGAGTTTGGGGCGTGGCTGCCGTAGCAGGAGGAGAGTTTGGGGCGTGGCTGCCGTAGCAGGAGGAGAGTTTGGGGCGTGGCTGCCGTAGCAGGAGGAGAGTTTGGGGCGTGGTTTCTGTAAGAGGAAGACAGTTGTTTGGGCGTGGCTTCTGTAAGAGGAAGACAGTTGTTTGGGCGTGGCTTCTGTAAGAGGAAGAGAGTTTGGGGCGTGGCTTCTGTAAGAGGAAGAGAGTTTGGGGCGTGGCTGCCGTAGCAGGAGGAGAGTTTGGGGCGTGGCTGCCGTAGCAGGAGGAGAGTTTGGGGCGTGGCTGCCGTAGCAGGAGGAGAGTTTGGGGCGTGGCTGCCGTAGCAGGTGGACAGTTTGGGGCGTGGCTGCCGTAGCAGGAGGAGAGTTTGGGGCGTGGCTGCCGTAGCAGGAGGAGAGTTTGGGGCGTGGCTGCCGTAGCAGGAGGAGAGTTTGGGGCGTGGCTGCCGTAGCAGGAGGAGAGTTTGGGGCGTGGCTGCCGTAGCAGGAGGAGAGTTTGGGGCGTGGCTGCCGTAGCAGGAGGAGAGTTTGGGGCGTGGCTGCCGTAGCAGGAGGAAAGTTTGGGGCGTGGCTGCCGTAGCAGGTGGACAGTTTGGGGCGTGGCTGCCGTAGCAGGAGGAGAGTTTGGGGCGTGGCTGCCGTAGCAGGAGGAGAGTTTGGGGCGTGGCTGCCGTAGCAGGAGGAGAGTTTGGGGCGTGGTTTCTGTAAGAGGAAGACAGTTGTTTGGGCGTGGCTTCTGTAAGAGGAAGACAGTTGTTTGGGCGTGGCTTCTGTAAGAGGAAGAGAGTTTGGGGCGTGGCTTCTGTAAGAGGAAGAGAGTTTGGGGCGTGGCTGCCGTAGCAGGAGGAGAGTTTGGGGCGTGGCTGCCGTAGCAGGAGGAGAGTTTGGGGCGTGGCTGCCATAGCAGGAGGAGAGTTTGGGGCGTGGTTTCTGTAAGAGGAAGACAGTTGTTTGGGCGTGGCTTCTGTAAGAGGAAGAGAGTTTGGGGCGTGGCTTCTGTAAGAGGAAGAGAGTTTGGGGCGTGGCTGCCATAGCAGGAGGAGAGTTTGGGGCGTGGCTACCGTAGCTGGAGGGGGAGTTTGGGCAGTGGCTACCGTAGCAGGAGGAGAGTTTGGGGCGTGGCTACCGTAGCTGGAGGGGGAGTTTGGGGAGTGGCTACCGTAGCAGGAGGAGGGTTTGGGGCGTGGCTTCTGTAAGAGGAAGAGAGTTTGGCCATGGCTACGTTAGCTGTAAATCTCATAGCACTTCCATGTCCATGGGAAAATGTCTTTCATTTGATGAATGCCATTAAAGGTCTTGTGTTTGTATGCAAGTGTGTATTTAATGCTTTCTCTGCCCTGTGTTGCAGGAGGGCATTTTCCGCAGCGTGTCAAGGTGGCGCACCGTGTCTTCCATCGCTGCAGTGGCGTTCATAATAGCTGTTGTTTACTGGAGAAGAACTCGCTAGGATAAACGTGAAAATCACATGCCTGATTCCTAATTCTCACAAATGTGGAAACTCGTATCAAAAGCAATAAAATGTCTGAGTGCTGGAATCATGTGGACCGATCACGGGTCGCACAGACCAATCATGCTTCATTTAGCCTTCTTTAGTTAAAGACTTAAATGGAAACAGCCACTGCAAAAGACACTGTAGCCTTTTATTTTGTTTTTTGTTTTTTTATCCCCGGTCTGTTGTTCTTCTCTCTATTGTTTCTAATTCAGTTATCTGTCACCTTGTTTTATTTATTTAGAGGGATGTGTACAAAGGTTTTTTTTAAGATGCTGCACTTTTACTCCACCAGTGCCTTTTACTCTTTGTAATCACTTTTCCGGCTCAGGTATCAACTTTTTAATGTGCCACAAAACATACCAGCCCTACCTCAAATCAGCTTCAAATGTGAGACAGTTTACCAGCAGATTTTTTTCTAATTGTATAATTAGGGCTAAACAGGGACAGGGCTAAAATCAAAACGGATCAAATCAAATAGATTAAATGTTTTAAGAACGCTAAACCTTAACAAAGGTTTTAAAATCATTGTAACTGATGAAAACAACTGAAAGGTTTAGCATGTGGACAATTGTAGGATGCCTTAAATAAATATGATGATGAATTACTGAGATATGTCTACGCATGGTTTTTCCATCTAAATTAATGTGTGTATTCCTGGCTGGAAATGCAATTTGTGTTGTTTTTATTAATCAATCCATGTGTTTTTATGGAATATATACCATGGGAATGCTGTGGTGTTCTTTGAAATGTATTCAGTACCATGTTATTTATCATGTTTATAAGATTATCACTCAAAATGACAAAAATGTAAAAAAATTTACAAGCACTAATTCACATTAGTAATAAAACAACTAAATTAACAGAAGAGATTTTTTTTTCAATTGTTTTTGACGAAATGAAAGGTAGCAATTAAATGGAAGAAGCAGCTAAAACATAAAAAGAACATTTAAAAAACATTACTCGTTTTGACTGTATATTCGCTGCAGTTCAAACCAAGTACATTTTCAACGGTACATTTTTCATACAGTAGAGAGTGGCGCTTGCAACATCAAGGTCATGGGTTCAATTCCCAGGGAAAGCAAGAACTGATTCGAATGTCAATGTGTTTCTTGAATTGCTTTGGATAAAAGCGTCTGCCAAATGCATAAATGCAAAACATCTGTATATTTAGATGTCAGGCTTTTAAAGTGAGAATTGTGGACCGTATACGGAATTATTCTCTGTATTATTCTGTTCATGATACTGCTTTATTCCTCATCATTGTGCTACTACAGTGCTTGTCCCTTTGCTTTTTAGAAATGACATCAATGTTTCCCAGAATCCACCGTAGTGGCTTTGAACTCAATGACGGCAGGCTGTTCAAGGGTGCCCGTGTCTGTGTTAGCTCAGCTGTTGGAAGACTGTTGCACACCGCGTCTCCAGCAGGACAATGACCAGAGTTTTCAGAACTCAGAGTTCACATGTCGTTATGAACCTTTGCCAGCTGTAAACCTTGTATGATCAGCTGGACGGTTTTAGAGGCTAGACGCAGTAAACAGCTGGGTTAAGAGAGTCCACTTTGATGGTGGAAGTAGCAAGTGAAAAAAATGGTCATAATACCACATGCTGGTTGTATTATTAATAGATTTTCATAATTAAGAATGTAATATAATCTTCATGGTTACAGAGGCATTTATGTGTTGTCTTAATATAGCTTAAAAAACAGCGTTCACTTTGAGTAATAAAGCAATTGCGACTCTCAACTTGATTTTTTATTGTCATTAAAGCCCCACTGAAGTGCCTTGATACACGCAGCATTATTCAGTGTATTTATGTAATTTCCACTGAAACAGGAAGTCAGGGCGGGACATTTTGATCAGCTCCTCTTTTTTTAAGACAGTCAGTAGCCAGTATCAGTCAGTATCCTCCTGATATCTAACCGTTTCTTCTCTTTATCTTCTCTTTATCTCTTTAAAACACATAATTCTATGCAGAACTCAAATGGGTGGATGTGTTTCTCCATCCGCTCTGGTCTGTCGTGTCTCTGGATCTGCGGCGCTTCACTGACACTAACGTCAATCCAGACTTCATTCCCCCAATCAAAGATATTCCCACTGTCTGAATCGCTCTATATAGTGACTATGAGCTGTTCACCATGTAGAAACCGTGTGTGAACGAGTGACCGATTTCAGCCGCAGCTTCATTTAGGGGGCGGGGCTTCATATTCTAGAGAGCATTTGATTGGACAGAAAATCTGACGAAAATCTGACGAGAAGCTGAAGTGCAGATGATGTCATCAAAATCATTGATCCATATCGGTGGAAGTGAGAGACTGTAAGTTTTGAAATGTGAATGCTATCATAGTTTTGGAGCATATTAGAGACAACAGTAAGGTGAACATATTCACACTAAAAGCCAAAAAACTTACATTTTGCTTTCATGTGGACTTTAACTGTAAACCTATCCCTCAAATTTGATTGTTTGATTGGAATGTCATTGCAGGATGATCCATTGATCCAGTAACATGTTCTCCTTGTTGAATTCAGGTTCACCTATGAAGCTTCTAGCCACAGAAAACAAAATCTGCATCTGCATAAAGTACTGCTCATGAATGCCATGATCAACCAGGTGCATATGCGCCTCTAATTCAGCACGTGCCCTGACACACACAGACACATTGCATAATTGGATACACGACGTATCCAGATATGTGTTGTTGCATGATAGCAGCCACCTGTTCCTTCATCTGAAGCAAGAGCTCAGATGCAGGCCTCATTTGTTCAGCTGTGTGTGCTGGAGAGTGGCCAGTGACCTGTGTTCATCTGTGACCGTCCACATCAGTACACTCATCACACGTGAGTATTAGACTGACCTCTACAGAAGATTATTCAACCTTGTCAGCACAAAAACTCACAACAACATCCGAAGAACTGCAGGCCTCACTTGCCTTAGTGAAGGTCAGTGTTCATGACTCCACCATAAGAAAGAGACTGGACAAAAATGGCCTGCATGGGAGAGTTTCAAGATAAAAACCACTGCTGAGCAAAAAGAACATTAAGTCTCATTTTTGCCATTAAGTCTCATTCTTGATGAGCCCCAAGAGTTTTGGGAAAATACTCAAGTTGAACTTTTTGGAAGGTGTGTGTCCCATTACATCTTGTGTAAAAGTATCACCGCATTTCAGAAGAAGAACATCACACCAACAGTAAAACATGGTGGTGGTGGTGGTAGTGTAATGGTCTGGGGCTGTTTTGCTGCTTCAGGCCCTGGAAGACTTTTTGTGTCAGAAATGGAACCATGAATTCTGGTGTCTACCAAAAAATCCTAAAAGGAGAAGGTTCGGCCATCTTTTCATGACCTCAAGGTGAAGTGACCTTGGCTTCTGCAGCAGCACAATGATCCAAAACACACCAGCAAGACCAGCTCTGAATGACTGAAGAAAAACAAAATGAAGACTTTAGAGTGGCCTGGCCAACACAGATGAGAAGTCTTGACCTGAACCCTATTGAGATGTTGTTGCATGACCTTGAAAAGGCAGTTCATGACCTTGAAAGGCAGTTCTCCCCCCCCCCCCAAAGTTTCTCCACAGCTGAAAAAAAGACTCATTGCAAGCTATCGAACAAAACAAAACCTGGAAAGAGACGTGAGGATTTGGGGAGAAAAATAAGTAAGTGAATTAGTCATGGGATGTGTCGTAACTTAAATTGGGAGAGCAGAGCACAAACGCGCTGTATTTGTTATCTTTTTTATACTGTTGGAAAATAATCAGAAAACAGCTATTGACAGAGATATTCTTCTTATATAATGACACATTCAAATACCAAGCATTATGTTATTCTCCTGACGTCTGAAAACAGAAAACGAAGCAAACTTTACTGCTCATTCAAAGAAGCTAATAAGGATTAGCACAACCTGATGATTTAGAAATGATTGTTTCAGTCTTAAACTCAAAATGGAAGTTGCTCCCAAAATCTCAAACGCAGTAGGTTCCTTAGGCAAAACATTGATATCACTTACAGAAACGTTTAGTTTAGAACAGAATTTAGTTGCGCCATGAATCCGCCATGAACACAGTCGGTAGTCACTAGTCTCACGTTCAGAGAGGCCTCATAAAGAAGCGTTATTTCCTTGAGGAAACTGTCATGATTTGTTATGGTCAGGTCTCAGTGGAGGGAACTACTTTTGAGCAGTAACCTTTCTATTGTTTGGGTGAAACTCAAGTCGTTGGTCAAAGGTTATACTTAGCAGTGACTCAGTGTAAGGCCCCCGTAGAGGGTGACCTCTGTAGTTGTCACTGTTCGTATGGAGCCGGACCCCCATGGACCAGCATGCCGCCGTCTCTGACGCAAAGGAGAGCCTACTGGGAAAAGCAAAGGGGAGGCTGTGGATCCCCAGCTGTGGATCTCCGCAGTGCAGGGAACCCATCTAGACAAACCACATGGCCTGGCCGTAGCAGGTTCTTCCGTCTTCCGGAAAGATGGGGGTGTGCGACTTTCTCGCCACCCACACAGAGCTGTGAAGGTATGCGTTGCTGTTGGGGGTCGACCTCATTTGCAAAGGGCCCGCTGTGCAATGCATCATCTTTTACGCTTATTTTGCAACAGGTCAGCTCTGTTCAAGTTAACCTGGCTGCTATTGTGGATTATTTCAAATCCAACAATAAACAAATGACTCAGTGTTAATGAGTAGAGCAACTTCAAAGTGGTTTACAACAACCTTTATTGACCTAAAACTGCCCTAAGTAACTTTTTGTGTTTGTTTCACTGGTGGATATGACGGTGACCTTGGACTTTATACTGACACCTACTGGCCTGGAGGCAGCAATAAGCAAAGGTTTGTGGTAACCAATGTTTTATAGAAAGACTTTATGTTTCATCCATGATTCATCAGATAAAGTGAGTAATCATGTGATCTCAACCTAGTTTTGGTCATAGAGGGCACGTCCACATTGCAAACAATCTTGCTGAAAAGCTAGAAGATGCAATTAAGATGCGTTTTGGTCGATCGGATCACAAGTGGACGAGGGAAACACGTTCCTGTTCACACCTGGTGTTTTAAGTCTCTTTTGTTCACTTTCAATCACTTCTGTCCTGATTTCTTTGAGAGGAGAGTTTATGGGTGGGTAAATGTGTGTTTTTCTCCCGATCTTTTCATCTAATGGATGATACAAGCTCATGCAATTTAGATCTGAACGTGACCGGAGACGATGGAAAAACACGGAGAGCATCAGCTTTAGTTTCTGCTCTGACAGACTCAAGATCACGCCGAACACTGTGAGTGTGTGTTAGAAACCAGGAATGGAGAGAACTTTGTGTTTGGTGTTTTTCATCTTCAAACCAAACTTGTGTCTCCAGTGACAAAGTTTAAATCCCGTCTGGCTAGCGCACATCCCATAAGGTTCGGTCTTTAGGTCACTAGACGGAGAGAAGACTGTTTTGTGGCTGTTTGAACACATTATGAGTGTTTACACTAGGAAAGCAATCCGGCTGAATGTGTTTTCCACAAACTCTGGAAGTGGAGAAAGTGAACAAGCTCAAAACGTTTTAGAGACGTTTCCTTTTTCCATGAATGTCTATTATCAACTTTGTTTCGCTTTACATGTTGTTTGACAATCTCTTCCTGAACAATTCCCGCCTTCCAACTGTTGATTCTTTCTTATATGCTTATATTATATGATTGGTGTGAGTTGTGCAGGGACCTCGAGTCCTGACCTCAGCACAGGGTCATGTGTGAACTTCAGTGGAGGAGCGTGTCGTTTTTATGACATCAGAATGACCTGAAAAACCAGCAGGCGGTCTGAAAGCAAACAGGGAAAAACTGCATTGACCCTTTGGCAACAGCATCTAATGTCACACAGGGTGGCAAAGGGAGACATTCTCTTATATAAGACTGTTGTGTTTAATTCACTTGAGTTCAAGCGTTACGCTAAAGGAGCCGTGACGCACTCAACCATCGGAGTGACGTCATTGCTGACATCAGAGCGCTGCTGAAAACCCCTCTAGATATATCTATATATATATATATTGCCATGAAACCGCAGACAGATGACAATCAAAGGATTTAAGCCAACATGACATGATTTACTCAAGTAGAACATATCTGTTCATATAGTTTCTGCTTTCTTGAAACTATATTCTTATCAAACTATCTCAAGCAATATCTGTTGGTCACTGTGATTTTGCCAAGACGTGTAACTGGATCAACATATTTTGACCGTATTTGACAACATTTCTGTGTGAAACTTTAGTGTCAATCATGTCCTTACCAGTAAACCTAACCCTAACTCATCCGTAATATCAGAGGGAAATGCTAGATGATCAACACTGGTGTAGAAGCTCCTAAACCTAAACCTAATGATCGAAGACGACGACATGACTGTGTGTGTTTGTGATGGTATATTGAAACACGTCATACTACTGATAGTTGCATCCAACGCATATGATTTCTTCTACGGCTACTCGTGCCTCACTGAACACTTGCTAGCCACAGACTTTACTGACAATCTCTGTCTTTTTCTGCAACCTTTGATTGAAAACCAAATTATATTTAATTTTCAGAGTGTAGGCATGTTGAAAAGGAAGAAAACAGAATCAAAATTATACATGTTGACTGGAATTGGGTTTCCCAACCTTCTCAGGTATTAAACTGCTTGTAAATATAAGAGTATCATGAATGGAGTCAATCAAAATGCACTTACTTTTTTAATTTATAAGATCTAGCATTAACATAATATTGTCTCTAATCAAAATATAACTTTTACTCCTCATCTGAAATTAAACATAACATCTGAACTTCACAGTATGCATCCTAATATTGCAATGTCCATCAGTCTCTGTGTAATCAATAACACTACTATCTTTATAAAGTCTGTTTAAATATCTCAAATGATCCAAATCTAATCCTTGAACCACTAGATGTCACTATCAGTCAAAGTTCGCAGGGAAATGATCACTGGACAGCCTGTTAGAGGTGAAACAACTGGATTCAGAGATCAAATACTTTTCTCAAGATGGCTTATGCATGCAAAGATTTAAAACCTGTTAAGTTTATAATGTTGTTCATTCATTAGGTCGTAAATTCATCTAAACTTATAAGGACAAATAGTTTAACCTTTATTCTAAAAAATGAGAATATATTTATACCTTGACCAGTTAATGATGCACACTTGGACATTATCAGTGGTAATGAAGGACGGAATTCAAATGTACTAACTTGATGAATACCAATAGAAATGATTTAAAGATTTAAATGAGTACAGTCTATGGCATACTTGAGGATTTGCAATGAGAAAAACGATTAGCTTTTGCAGACCGTTATTCGTGTGATTTTATTTGACGGGATATGAGAGAGACTGAATGACGGAATGGACGACTGTTCCGCGGTCACTCCAAATTCCATTCTGACAGCAAGAGCTCTTTACGAACTCTGAAGTGCTCATTCAGCACAGACCTACAGCACTGTGGGTTTGGGCAAAAGGTTTTCTCCTGCTTGCTTTTTCTCTTTTTAAAGGCAAACGGTTCACAGCAGTTATTCTAGACAAATTATCGACACTGAGAAACCCTTCAACTCAGATGTCCTCTGAAGGGGAACTTTTAACCCTTTGTTGAGCCGCCCTGTCCCACCCTTCCACAAAGGGACGTCCCGACATCGGATTGTGCATGCGTTTTGGGGTACGAGCGGGTACAGGTGCGCAGACAGCATTGCTTTGCGTGATAATGTTTGGTGTGGTTAGACTGGAAGTTGAATGCTGTTGTGTGACCCGTTATCCTGTGCTCTCCATGTCTCTCTCTCTCTGCTCTGAATGGGCCTTGGGAGGTGGGCTGAGTGATTGGGGGAGTTGCTGTAGGCTGACTGAATCTGCTTTTCAGCCACTGTCTCTCTGCTTCTACCCAGCTGTGCGAGTTAGTGTTCAGGGATTTGGGATATTTTTTCCCCACTGTGGCCAGGCCTCCCTCCTGGTGGCAGAGCGCTAACTCCCAGACTAAAAGAGAATATGACCCCCTGCCTCCCACCAATAGTCCCCCAGCCGACTGCTGGGAGGCGATATGCTGCATGGTGGTCTTGCCCAACAGACCCTCCACTGCTTTCTCAGGTAATACCAACAAAAGGTCCTTAAATTGAGTTCAGACCCTCTTTCTCAAATAGAAGCAACGCTTATGCTCTCTAGGGGAGCAACAATGTTTCTTAAATCTTCAGATGAGAAGAATAAGAACTTAAAAGAGACTTTAACAATAGCAATATCACTTGACCCTGGGAAATGCATTTATAAAATGTATTTCATTCATAACTCACAGCTGGGTCGTCGCCTCAACCTCATAACGACCATCTCTGTGTGCGTTTCACTTGACAAGCGCAAACACAGGGACATACTCTTAATTCCTCTGAGTAAACATTTTTACAGCACTAAGCCAATCTGGATTTTCCCATTATTTTGACAAGAGGCCACTCACCTCGTCTCTGTTGCTTTTTGTCCAGAAAATCCCAAATGAAACGACAAAGCCTGTTCTAAACAAAGAGATTATCACACACCTAATCCCGACTGCAGACGCAGGAGACATACACTATGCCTTGTTGAGGCCATGACATGATAATAAAGCCCATGTCCATGTTCTCATGAGCTACAAAAGAATGATTTTAGGGGATCACTAGGAGATTGAAAGGAATTGCAGCCGGTGCAGAAACTCCAGTGTGATTATAAAGTTTCCCGACTCCCATCGAAGGCTTCAAGTAAGCTTTTGATTTACTTTAACATTATTTTAGAAGATTCATGTTGTGCATTAAATAAGAGGGTGAGCAAGATATTGACATCAACTGATTGTTACTTAAGGAAACTATCATTATTGCTATTGTTCATTTGAACCTTATGTAGTAAATTAATGCATTTATATATATGTACTGTATATAATGTTCGAAACTTTGTATTGTGACACTCTTGTGTACTTTTGAATCTTCAGGATGAATTGCTTTCCGTATTACTCAAATTGTAAGTCGCTAAATGAATAAAAGTAAATGTAATTAAACCATGTGTTTAATTGGGGTTGGAGCTAAACCCTGCAGGACCAGACAGTGAACATCCCTTCACAATGACTGTGTCAAAAACTCGCCTCGCTGCCTTATCAGGTGATTACTTTGTAGGCAGGGTCTGCAAACGAAGCTACCTCACAAAACAGTTTAATGATCTACAGCAAAATGGACAAAGCTTTGTTGATAACATAACAAATATTTAATTACTTCAATCGTAATTTCTTGCTAGAAGTGGAAAACATTGTCAAAAATATAGATTTACACACAAACTGACCACCAACCGCAACTTTCAGAAAATGTTCAATCTTTATTTTTTAGCTCAACTGTCATGAATGGAAGTAATGGAGCACACAGGATTGTGGGATATCACGGCAGACATCTGTTCTGCATCTATTCTTCCTTCAAAAATCAATCAGATGAAGGTCTTTCCTGTAGTTCGATTGGTAGAGCATTGGTGCTTATAATGCCAAGGTTGTGGGTTCGATCCCCAGGGAAAGCAAGATCTGATTAGAATATCAAAATGTACCTTTGAATGCAATGTTAGTCGCTTTGGATAAAAGCGTCTGCCAAATGGATAAATGTAAGGTATCTCAGGAGACAGGGAATGAAGCTAAGATTGGATTCGAACATGCATTGATGCTTTCCTACCATGGATTGCATCATCCGAAGGTAACATTTTTAAACTTTCAGACACAGCCTATGTCACGGGTGGCTCACAAGTGAACGGGTGACTCAATAAGGCAGAGTGAAGGATTTAATTACAATAAAAATTGAACAAAACACAACAAAAACTCCCCCGAGGGGGAAAACCATAACCAAAAGAAGGGCTAAAACACCACTAACAGCGTAAAACAAACAAACAGGATGAAAACGCATCACGGAGCAGGAAGAACAGACACGGAGAAACAGACAACGACACAACACAGGACAACAAACACGAAGGAATTAAATAGATACGGGAGGAAGGATAATGAGCAGAAACAGCTGGGAACAATCAAGGATAACAAGGGAACAAGACGGGCGGGGTTACACGAACACGCAGCCAATACGGACGTGCATCGCCATGTGTTCACATTAAACTAGATGAGACAGCGCGCAGTTAGTAAACACACCAACTGGGCGCGACACGAACGCACAAGCGCAACTAAAAGCTACGTGCTCCCACAAACACACAACAAAGGGGCAGTGTCAGAGCTCTGTCGACCAAAACACTAGAAACCCAAACCGAAGTGACAGAACCCTGAAAGCCTGTGAGATAACACTCATCTGGGATGCTGCTCAAAGTGATGAAAACGGCCAATAAAAACAACAGAAGAGGAGGTCAGAAGGTTGCTGCCTTCGTGCAGCTCAGTTTGAAAGAGTATAAAGATAATATAAATCACAAATCAGTTGTTAAACATCCATAATAGTTCATGATCAGTGGAGAATGCTCAAAATGGCTAAAAAACTAAGCATACCTCAGAGCAGCATTGGCCTTGCAACCAAACTTAAGTGTCATTTCTTGCTGTACACCTGGCTCATTCCCTCTTAAGGGTCCAGCCTTTCAATCTTGCCACTGCAAGCGAAGGATAAGATCCCCAGCCCAGGGGTATAAGAAGTATTTTTAAACCTGCCATCGTCCATGTACAAACACCATACCACTCTGACAAGGCCTATGAAGCCTCCGTCAAATATTTTTAGCAGTAAGGGGCCTGCTTGCCCGCCCGCATGCTCACAGTCAGTCTCATGCACAGCAGATGGATTTGCAAGATTAGGATGCATCTTAAAGGTAGGCCGTCTAGAGACTCACAGGCAAACAAGTTTCACAATCTCTATATGAAGTGAACCAGTAGAAGCTGCCCACCGTAAAAGACTTCATAACCAGGAGCATAAAAATCTCTGGGAATTTCACAAGTGTTGTAGCGCTAATATTATATCCCCTCACTCATTGAAATGTTGGTCGTAATGGCAGTCAGGGATTTCAACGCTGGGCCACATCAGTGGAATATTTACAGCGTTTATATTTAGAAACTCAAGGAAAAAAGAGCACAGCTGGCCTCTTGCTCACGCTAACAGTGTATCATCGTGTCTGAGTGGCTGCCGGTGCCCTCTGATCATTATAACACAGTGGACGTGCTCTCTCCACCTTTCTGAGAACAAATGTGGTCACCTGAGACATCTTTTATCAATAGCGACTTGATTTGGACGGGGTAAAGTTCCCAAGAAGCACATACAGCTTATCTGTGAGTGACAACGATGCATGGCGCTCTGATATGATACGAGCTGTGGCGAAGGATTGGATTGTGTTCATCAGATACGTTTATCTGCCCACTTTCAAAGCGACGGCCTCCACAACCGTAGCACCATTCGCGCGGCAGCCGCCGCCGCAGGTCGTGACCTTGACAAGATCCAATGAGAGATCCAGAACGGCGATCGCAACCAGTTTCCTGGCCAGAGATGGCTCCTTCTCCCCTTCCCCCATCAATCTCCACTTCCAACAGAACCTCAACAAAGACGACACAATTGGGAAACAAGAATGCCGAGGGTCAAAAAGAGAAGGAGAAAGAGGTGGAGGGCGGGGAGGGGGGGTTGAGACAAATCACATTTGATCCACAGATAGTCAATGGCTCTTTAACTGCGAGCATGCTTTGGGAAGTATATGGACTGTGACTTTCAGGGCCTGTTTGCACAAAAGTGATGCGCCTTTGAAAGGGCCCCTGAATTGACAGCTTTTTCTTGCTCTGTGTGGTGCGGGCCAGGGCCCCAAGACACTCATATCACTGGGCCGTGACGGCAAGGAGAGGAGTTACACTTTGAAAACACACGGGGTTCCATCGGTCCTAGCTTTTGTTCCCCGGCTCACAGGCCACTGTTCCTGCTCGTCGCAAGAAGACAATGAGAGGGCAGCCACTGGATTGGTCGCTCCCGAATCGAATAGCAAACGGCTGCCGATGCAGAACTAATCTGTGAAGAGGTCTTTCCTGTGCGATAACCACCCCCTACCCTTCGGCTGCCCTCCACCACCTCCTCGAACCAGCAGCGCTATCTTTGATGAGAGATCACACAAAAAAGTCCAACCCGCTTTAAGGAACGCTCCGCTTTTTTTCCCGGCAGTTGCGAGGCTCCCATTCGTTCTTGTTCCTGCTTATTTGATGTGGCAGCAATTAGTGAAAGACTTTTGTGCCTGGAGAAGATGGAGCAAACCACTTCAATGATCACGTTTATGCTCTGAATAGAAAACAAAAAAGCCAAGGGGACAGATAACATGTTCACATCAAACGGCCACACCGGTTGCACTTGTTGCTGTTATGGCTCGCTCTCCTCTTTTATGGCAGGCCGAGCGAAGTGTTACTTTTCCCATGAGAAAGCTCACTGGGGGCTGAGTGACATCATAGGGTGCCCCTTCTGCACCCACCTCTACATTGATGTGAGCACCTTGCATTCCGCCGGCGCCCGACCCCTTTGATTGCTCCTGCTTTAATGGCCCCATTGAAAGATAATAACAATTAGAGAGTCCTTTCTGAGATGGCCTGTTTATTCTTAATGACAACATTTTTTAATCAGAAGAGGCAGGAGTTGCCCACCTCTGCTCCAGCCCACAGACGCCCACCCCCCCATGATGGCTTTGCTTGTTCCTTCTTCTTTTAAAGTCGTTCCTATAAATATTTAGCTGTCATGGTGATGACTGTTCTCCAACCGCAATTATGATTGGCCATTGTGCTCCTGCAACATAGTTGAAAAGCAACTCATATCACTGCGTCTGACACGGCTCGCTCATAAAACGTCTGCTTACAATTAGGAAAATGCAGTTAAAGCAAGATTATTTCATTTACAAGAAACCAGATTAATGATGGCGGGGGGATTCGTCTCATATAGAGGAAAATGCTTTACCAGAAATGCATGCCCAGGCCGTCACTAGCACAGCTTGCGCCCTTATGTTCTTATATACGGACCCACATCTACAACGTTAAATTGTGACCTTGTTAAACCTGCTTAAATCACTCTGACTCCAATTAGGACTCCAGAATGAAAGAGACAACTCAATTGGAGAGGGATCAAGGCAGGCCCCTTAATCACATAATGAAAGATTCAAGTGCCTTGGGTGAGCTCACAATGCTCAAAACACATAGCTCTGGCTTTGTTTTAGCTGTTAAATGTGTGTATTCCTTAACCACGCCGTGTTGCGCTAATTGCAAGGCTGACTTGTTTATTGTGCGTGCGCGATGCAATTGCGTCGATTGAGCATTTGAGGAGACGGCTGGAGTAATGCGATAATAACACGGTTTGGGCATCATAAAGCATTTTTATGATTAAGCGGGATCTAGCTCAAACGGCTGTGGTTTCCATGCAAATGTTTGCGCTGCTACAAAGAGAAGTGTATTTTATATGCGTCGAGGGTCACTTTAGAGTAGTTTTCTATGAGATAAAATCAGACTTGTTCCTCTATAACGCCGTTTTTCTTCTACTGAGACATTTTCAATCAAGTTGTTTTGAGTGAAAGGACTCCTCGTTCCGAGTCTACAGTGGCCGTTTTTGTTTACAGGGATCATCGACGGCCATTTTTTTTTAAATAAGGCGTGAATGATTAATGACTCAACATCATCTTTATAGAGCCTATGTGTGGAATTTAGTGCTCAGTCTGTAGAGTTGACAGCGTTGTTCACACATCTGTCCCATTAAAAGAGGACGACAATTCTTCAAATGCTGCAAGGAAATGACAAGTCAGTGAAAAGTCTTCCAGGGTGATCAATAAAAATTGTTTAGCATTGTTGCTGACTCTGGACAGAAGGAGACGTATGGGGAACCTTCCCAGGTCAGGCCCTCAGGGGCTTCTCCTTTCTTTGATTGACTGGCTAAAGGCTTCAGTAGGGTCTCTCTCGTCAGGGTTTAACGCAGCAATTTGCCACCTCATTACCAGCTGGATCCACATTGCCACTGTTGGACATGTCTGGCACCGCAGGCCTGGCTCATCCTCTCTCTATCTGGGTGATTGGCAGGGGGAGATGGCAGCATGCATGACAAAAGAGCCTAGGCTTATTCCCGCTGTTTCTGCAGTAAATGCATTTAAAGCTGCTACAGACTGACATGAGAAAGTTTAAGGCAGACCAGACCAGATCAAGAAGATACAGTATGCAGGTTATTTTAAGGAAACAGTGCTTTTTGCTTGTTATAGGGCTAGGAAAATATGCTTTATTATAAGGCACACTGAACAGAGTATAATCAATTGTCTGTTCAAATTATAATATAGAGATTTCAAATGTAGTGTAACAGGGTTATTTGCATTTGTGTTTTAGGGTAGAGCTAGTAATGATAAATAAGTGGCCAAACTGCAAGGCTCTACACATAGAATTCAGAATCAGTCATTGAAAAACATCTTCGTTGACCTCAACCGCTCTATATGGTGATTGTGGATCCTTGATGTCTATGGCAGTTACTGATAGGGAAACAAAGTTCAGAATTAAAGATTTCAAATTATTTACACAAGTAAAATTGTACACACACACACACACACACACACACACACACACACACACACACACACACACACACACACACACAGAAACAGAGTGAGAGAGAGACACACACACACAGAAATAGAAAGAGAGAGAGAGAGAGAGAGAGAGAGAGAGACACACACACACACACACACACAGAAACAGGACACACACACACACACACACACACAGAAACAGACAGACACACACAGAAACAGAGACACACACACACACAGAGAAACAGAGACACACACACACAGAGAAACAGAGACACACACACACACACACACACACAGAAACAAGAAACAGACACACACACACACACACACACACACACACAGAAACAGACACACACAAACAGACTGAAACAGACAGTCAGACACACACACACACACACACACACAGAAACAGACAGTCAGACACACACACACACACACACACAGAAACAGACAGACACACACACACACACACACACACACACACACACACACACACACAAACAGACTGAAACAGACAGTCAGACACACACACAGAAACACACACACACACACACACACACAAACAGACTGAAACAGACAGTCAGACACACACACACACACACACACACACACACACACACACAAACAGACTGAAACAGACAGTCAGACACACACACACACACAGAAACAGAGAGAGAGACACACACACACACACACAGAAGCACACACACACACACGCGCGCACTTGCGCGCGCACATACACACACACACACACACACACACACACACACACACACACACACACACACACACACACACAGATAAACAGACAGACACACACGTTTACATGATTTATGGGGACTTTCCATGAACTTAATCATATCCCTGTACCCCTAAATGTACCCGTCACAGAAAACATTCTGCATTTTTAAATCAAAGTAATCAAACATCACTTAGTATGATTTATAAGCTGTTTTTTACAAGGTCAAGGATTTCGGACATTGCAATCTTTGCGGGGACATAACGTAGGGTTTACCTGAAGCACACACACAAGCGGTTGTCTGGTGTACGTTGGCGGCAGCAGTAAAGTTCAGATTAAAAGGAGGTGAAGAAGATGACTGAGCTTTGAAGAGCAGGTGTTATAGAAGCCATCTGATGTGCCACTGGAGAGCTCTTATTTACTACATTACGACACCTCACAGCTGCACAACACACACACACACGCACACATGCACACACACTTCTATTCTGTACCAGAACCTGCACACTTACAGGCACAATGCTACTAAATCTTGATTTATCACAATTCTGATTTACTACACAAATTTGCTGTGTCATTTGCTAAAGGCCCTCATATGATTCAAGTGAAATCGAAGAACAATTTAGAACAAAATCAGGACGTAATTAAGTTCATTTGGAGTTTAAAACAGCTTTCCAGAAATGTTGCATGAGGCAAATCTCATCAGAGTGGACGGCATTGGGATTTTAGTAACTACTCGCTACTCACATATTTCAAACTTCTTTTTACCCTTAAACGAAAAACGGAAAATAATTTTGCCGTGAGTATATTGGGGCTTTCACTCATTATTGATTGATTTAAAAAAATATATATAGATTTTTGCTTTGACATTTCAAATTTCGTGCACTCATTCTCATAACACATAATTAATTGTAAATAGTATAGATTTGGCAAACATTGAAGCTCAATACGGCACACGGGACAGGAAGACTGGCTTGATATCGCAGTGGTTAAAGGGTACCAGCATGCAATTGTTGCGAAAACATCAGGTTTTTATTAATTACCACCTATTGTGTGTGTAAAGCACCCTTGAAGAGTTTCCGGGAAAAGAGGAGCTCTCAATCCAGCGGGTAGCTCCAAAGATCCATGTGTCAACTTCCTAAAACAATACACCGATGCACCCGTGAGGAACAAGTGCACTCAGACTGAAACGGCCCACTTCACACGTGCAGCGGGTGAACTGGTGGCTGCTGGCATCAAAGAGCACACCATATTATCAGCTGTCTGATCAGCTGCTACATCACTCGCTCATTCTTCCTCTCTTCCTCCATCGCTTCATTGCTCCTCTAAACCCTCATGTTATGTTTGGGGTCTATGGCCGGTTTACACCTGTATTTAGCATCGTCCACTTGTGATTCGATCGACCAAAGCTCGGCTTTCCTGTTGCTCAAACAGTAGAGCATTGGTGTTTGCAACACCAAAGTCATGGGTTCGATTCCCAGGGAAAGCAAGAACTGATTCAATGTGTTCCTTGAATGCAATGGAAGTCTCTTTGGATAAATGCATAAATGTAAAAAGGTAAAGCGCATCCCAAAACCAGGCATAAACAGGGACTGTGATCCCACATACTAATTTTAATAGCTAAAAAGATATCCTTACCATTTAAGAAGCAGGTTGATTATAATGGAAATGCTCACTAGCTGTCAACAATTATATTTTATAATGTTAAAATATTAAATATGCATTTTTTGCATGCACAGATTTTCCGATTGGCACACTTTATTTTTGGGCATTTTCGATGGCATTTTTTTGTTGAGGTCAAATTCACCAAAAACAATGTTAAACAGGTTCATGGAGAGTAACCGAGAGACTCGGTAATGTTTATCAACTGGGGTTTGATAAGATTTGATTTGAGTATAATAATAGATTTATTTCAAAATTACTAATAGTATTTTTCACATGTGCAGCCTTGAGATCACTGAGATCCAAATAGAAAGTAAAGCTTGTCTCAACAGAACATGAGAGTCACATTTGAACCATCTGAATTATACAATTTGTTGGACCACCATATCGACAATATTGGCATACTTTACTCGTTCAATACAGTCAGTAAAGCTTTTATGCTTAAGACAATGAGAAAAAGCCTATTGGGACGTTTATTCTCTTTTTAAAATATCAAACATCTCATAAGTCATTTGAGGCTTATAATCTACATTTACACTCATGCATTTAGCAGATGTTTTTATCCAAAGCGACTTGCATTGCATTCAAGAAACACATTGATATTATAATCAGTTCTTGCTTTCCCTGAGAATCAAACCCATGACCTTGTTGTTGCAAGCGACACGCTCTACAGTTTGAGTGACAGGAAACCTGTAGTCTCAGAATGAGTCTGTGGTCTAATCCGTATTTAAACATCATTAGAATTGAATAAAGTTGGTCTCTTATAGTTTCATTGAGATTAAAAATCACACATGTAGCCTCACGTTTACATTCACAATGTTCACAACTTCTGAAATTGAACTTAATATCCAATTGTTTCAGCTGCTTTTCACCGCTTCAAAGAGCGGCTGGGACTGACGGCTTTCCAAAGGGCATGTTGGTCTTTTCTTTTCGCCCCCAGCCAATGAGAAATTTGAACAAAAATGGCATTGGGTTGCAAGGTGGTCACATTTGAACTCCTTTGATGAATGGAAGGTATAGGGCTACCTTTGAATGCAGATAAAAGGTTGGGGGAGCCAAGAGATATCTGGCAAGGTGCCAGAGGAGGGGGACACACTTGATTCTCCACTGGCAGCAGTGCATGAAAATGGGAAGCTATGTGAAGAATCCCCCACTTTGTTGTCTTCCATTGGCGGAATGAGAAAAGGAGCGAGGGCTTTCTTTCCACGGGCTGACATAGTCACTCTCCCATGCCATTGCCGGGTGTGAGGCATCTTGTAGGACAAGACTGATGACACAGGGAGGAGCGGCAGGGGTGAGGGGTTGGGAGGTGTCCATTCACTTCAGAGCCCTTGTTAATGCGATCTGCTGATCGATTAGTGGAACAAGAGGAAGAACACACTGGCTCCACCGGCAAAGGCCATTCAGTCAACCAAAGATACACTGATGCGCACACACATGAGGTCAACCCTCTCAAATCATGAACACCAGCTCTAAAGCTGGACTCAATTACCAGAGCAGGTTTCCTTCTTTATGAAGGATGAAAATGGGCAATTACTGCTTGAGGGGGCAGCGGCTGTTGTACACAGAGGAATGCGGGAGATATTGGTGGCATTAGATTGTAAGACAATGCGTGCAATACTCAGACCCAAATAATGGTAAAAGACCACCAACGTTTTAGGCAGTCTGGTATGTGATGACTTTCCTCGTATTATTCCTAAAGCCTTTGGAGCAGAGCTCATATCAGCTGCTCTTAATGTCATCAGATTTGAACTGCAAATGCTTTGATCAAGAGAAACAGGCTCATATTTTCCGCTCTCGAGACTATTTTTAGGATAGCAGACTACTCTCAAACTTCTCCCGAAGTGTGCAGGATTGAACTGAGCATACTGCACTTTTACTGTATCCCACTCAAATCACTTTTTCCAATTCCAGTGCGAGTAATGAAGCCGCAAGTGTTTACCATAACATTCTCGGTTTCAAGTTGAAAATGCAAAATACAGTGGAATTCGGTTATGTCGACGCCTCGGGGGTTGCAAAAAACCATCGAGATAACCGAGGATCGAGAAAACCAACAGCCAATATGGCGATTTGTTTGATGAAATGATCAGCATGCTATAAAAATTTACATACACTGTATATGTTTGCTAACAACAAAAGGCATATGTGCAGCAACTAACAGCAGAGATTTACCAGAATACAATAAAAAACACCTTCGATTCTCCATACAAACCTTTAATCATATTCTCCAACATTGCAAACACATTTTCGCTCACAGAGTAAACACAGTCACAACGCACATAAACACATTCGCTCATAACACAGTCGTTTCGCTCGGACACAGTTCTGAAAGTATTGCACACGCGGTTATTATGGTTTCTTTACAAACTCTAAAATGCTTTGTTGCTTTTTGCCTTTAACGCTCTGCTTGAAAACAAATGCTTCTATCAGTAACGACGTCTTTGTTGATGTCAATGTAATCTGGGAATTCCTGGACAGTGAAGGTGAACTCCTGCGCCTCTTCTTCCAAGAGAGCATCTGTAAAGCTTGATTTTTCCACTACTTCCGCAAGTTCTTCTGCGACATGCGCATGCGCAGTGAACTAGGTACGATCATTAGTCACGAGATAACCATGTGAAGTGCCGAATTAGTCCCTCTTTTGTGCTCGAGATATCAGGGTTGGGCGACATAGATCGAAATAACCGATAAGAAAATGCTAAGAAAAATAGGGAGTTTGGCGGTTCCACTTCAAAAACGTCGACATAATAGGGTTGGCAAGTTAACCGAGCTCGAGATAAGTGAACTCCACTGTAATAATGATGAGGTCATGTCACAACAATGTAGCTACTACCATTTTTATTATTTTTTTGCTACTTTACTGCCTGCTGTTTCACAAAAGCAGACACGGTGCAGTGTGAGCAAGAAGTAAGCTGCCATTTCATTCTGAACATAGCCTCAGTTCTAACTGCATGCTCTCAAGTTGAGCTGGTTAGCATTGCTCTGTGCTCACTCATGGCTAAAACTGTAACTCTGTGACATCGAACACAAGCTGCAACACGATATAGTGCAGCAGCCCTACAAACGGCCTCCCGCTGCTGCACACCCAATCCCATGTCTGTGCACTGCCTCCTATTTATTTAAAGAGAAGCATAAACATTTCAAATGCTACTATGCTACATCGTTCTCTCATGACTTTATGATGTTATGTGAAAGGAGGAGGTATTCAAAAAATTGTTTATGGTCATCACTCTTAAAGTCGAGATGCATCTCATTTTGCATATGCCTGCTCTATTTTACAGCATTTTGTAGAATAAGTAGTGAAAGTAAAAATGTGTTTGCATTGAAAAATCCATTGATGTTTTATGCAATGCCGGTTGTCAGATGATGTTCTTGTTCATAATCCATTTACTGACAAATTCCCATTGAGTTTACTCTACCCTTTTAAACATCTTACGCTCGAGACAGAGTAGATAATGTATAGTTTAAAGTCACCATGGAAATTTTTTTCTTTTGGGTTTTTAGTATGAATGTTCACCTTACTGTTCTCTATAAGCTTGTGCTCCAGAACAATGACAAAACTAACATTTAGAAGATATAAGCATTCAAATCTTACAGTCTCTCACTTCCGCCAATAAGAATTAATGATTTTGATGACATCATCTGCACCTCAGCTTCTCATCAGATTTTCTGTCCAATCAAATGCTCTCTAGAGTCTAAAGCCCTGCCCCCTATATTATAAACAGACGCTGAAGCTACGGCTGAAATCTTTCACTTTTTCACACATTTACTGTTTTCTACATGGCGAACTATGGTCATGAACATGGTCACTATATCGGGGACAGGGAGGATTCAGACAGTGTGAATATCTTTAATTGGGGGAATGAAGTCTGGATTGATGTTAGTGTCAGTGAAGCGCTGCAGATCCAGAGACACGACAGACCAGAGCGGATCACATGTTCGAGTCGCCGCATAACAGAAAACACATCGACCCGTTTGAATCCTGATCAGAATGATGCGTTTAAAGAGATGTGGAGGAGATTAGGAGGAAACTGTGGCTTTATCGAGCTCAACGGCTCTGAGCTGTGATATAAACGCTATTGGCTGTTTTTAAAAAAGAGGAGGAGCTTAACAATTTGTTCCGCCCTGTCTTTACACCAGTGTTTCTCAATTATTTTCTGTCAAGCCCCCCTAGGAAGAGGTAAAAATTTTGCTCGCCCCCTCCCCCCCATTTTGGATCTTTCGCCTTATTGTTTCCATGGCGACGCGTCGTGCTTGTCACGTGACATACCGCAGGAACAAAAAGCGCTGTATAATAGATAATTCAAAATAGTCATCAACTGGTTGGCTCAACTTGTTGAAACCTAAAAGAAATCTTATGTAGTTGAAAACACTGAATTGTTGACAAGCTCTGAGCGTGTCTTTTTTTGGATCAGTGCCAGATATCGCGTGAAAACACGTGTTAAGTGGTTGATCACGTGACACACATGAACACTGGTGTGATCGTACACGTCAAAGGATGAGGGGACGGTTATCTGAACTTCATATCTGCTGCTCTTGTTCAGATCAAGAAAAACCTACAAAACAAAGCATGTACCCCAGAGTCACGCGCGCCCCCCCTGGCATCGCCCCACTATTTGAGAACCAGTGCTTTACACCAATACACTGAATAATGGTGCGTGTTTTGAGACACTTCAGTGGGCCTTTAAGTCAGAGGTCTTCAACCATCCTTCTGGACACCAACTGTCCTGCAGTGTTTTGAGCTCCAACCCTAATCAAGCTCTTGATCGTTTGATAATCTCAGGCAGGTGTGCTGACAAAAACCAAAAAAACTTTGCAGGACAGTGAGTTTCTCTACGGGCAGGGCTGAAGACCTCTAGTTGAAGTGATGTGTATAGGGGCCTCCAGTCCATGTTCCTGGAGGTCCAGTTTAGCTCCAACCTACTCCAACACACCTGCCCGGATGTTTCTAGCAGTCCAGGACCCAGTTGTTCAAAAGTTTAATCTGTATTAGAATGATCTAGATCGGGAAATCCAATGTTTTGCTATCCAGGATCAGGTAATCCATCTTATCTAATGTTTTAAAAGCCAAATAGGATTGGATCACCCTGATTCAGATACACACTATTTCAGAATACCAAATCTGGATTACCAGTTATCCAAATGGGGTTACATTCCACAAGCTAAGCGTGTGGGGTCACCTATAGTGTTTTTATGTGAACATAAATGAACAAACTTCCCCTTCCATTTTCAATTTCCTTTAAACAATCAGACCTCTATGGAGGAACTAAAGAGACATAGCGATGAAAAAAAAAACAAAAAAACGGGAGAAAAGGTTTATATTTTAAGGTTTTTGCATTCCCTCAAGAAAATTTGTGTTCATTCGCAAAGAATTCAAGTTGAGAGAGAATGCAAAGTTTCTCATTAGCATTACAAATGACAAAAAACATTAAAATTCATTTTTTCTTCCATTACCATATCGCTTTAGACTTTGTCACCCACAACAAAAACAAATATACATTCAATAAGGGATGCAATTGTCAATAACGACTTTTGACTGGTTTATCTTTGAAGATTGTAGTTTGTATACAGTGATTATAAAAACACTTAAATTAAGTATTGATATTTAATATTTATAGTTGTTTCGGGGATAGTTTTCGGATAGTTGTTTAATGCCTTTACTGTTCTGAAAGGTTTAGTAGTTAGCCTACTTCTGTCTAATACTACTACTAATGGTTAAACTAATCAAGAGCAAAATAAAAATGTAAATGTGTGCATATCTTACAAGATACAAATGCATTTTCAAACCAGTTTTAAAGTTTTGGTTTCAGGATAATCCTGATCTTTTGAATCAAAGATGTTCCAATCTTACTAAAAACGTTTGAACAACACAAACTGATGATTGGATCCAGCTTGGATTTTGTGATCTAATCCCATTTCAGGATCGTTTTTGATTTTTGAAACAACCCATTTTCTTGCCGAAATCAGAAATCAGATTGCTTTTGAACAACTGGACCGAGAAGACCTTGATTAGCTGGTTCAAGTGATTAAATAGAGTTGGAGGTAATCTCGTTGGATACCTCTCATTTTGCAGGATACATACTCCATTAACTGTATGCATGGTTATGCTATTCTCAGCATACCGTTTGTCTCTTCTTTTACTGCATGTGCTGCTGGCTGCTGTTTGTGAGAAAACATGTTTTGCAAATTAAAGCCCAGCCCACTGGTCTAACAGATGTCAATGGTTTAGCATCAGACTTGTTTGCGTGCAACATTTCAAGCAGGATTTGTGTAGATAACCAGTTCCTTGCAAAATTACACACTCTGATGGAACATATTGACAACAAGAATGTGTGCACAAACATACACAATGCATACACGGGAAAACTGACTAAGCAATAATTGCCCTCTGAGTAAGAGAACCTCGCAACCGTCCTTCCATTTAGCGGCTGTTATATTTGGGACTTTTCCCCTCGATTTAATTGCATGTGAAAGTGCCAAGCAGTGCGGTGAGTGGCCAAAAGAACTTGGATGTTTTCAAATTGTCGAGTAGTTTCTCTGGTTTTGGCACGGTTCCAGCTCAAATGTGGCGTAGCGCAGATCTAAGAAGCCAGCACTAAATCCACTTGCCTCTGGCAGTATAATACATTGTTTTCAGAGTATTGAGAGAGAGAAAATGCAAAAGATGACAAGGAATCAAATAAGCTCAGAAAATGCCCAGAGGAAAATTATATTGCTCAAAGATTTTGATTGTATTGCGCAAGAGACTTAAATGGAAATCTCAGCAGCTCCTTAAATTCCTAAAAAGAAATAAAAAGACACAAATGAGACAATCGTTGACATTGGCTAATGGTGTAGAGTTCTAAAATTAATGTGCATAATGTGCATTTTGATGACTGTGAATATTTGAGGTCATATTGATAATTTTTATTGGTATTTAATGGTATTTTGGCAATATTGAGGTTAAACTTGACCTCAAGTAAACTTGATGCTTTGATCAAACTAATGCGATTAAACTCATATTGATTTTAAATCGCAATAAACAGGCATGTAAACACCTTAACCGCATTATTTACCACTCTGACCAAAGAATGCATAATGATATTATTCCGAAGTTTTCACTTCTCCAATTGCGAAACTCTCTCAACACAACTGGTTGCACAGTCTCAAATCCGTATCTTCATCAAGCCCAGGGGTGGGCAAACTATTTGTCTCGTGGGCCACATTGGTTTCTTAAAACTGACAGAGGGGCCGGAGTGAAGGTCGTACCTGTGCATTTACTTATAAGAAATACTAGAAAACCTATATAAAGTATAGTTTGGTCTTAAATCACTCGACTGGGACACGTGAAATTACAACAAAACAATATTAATACAATTTAATCGACAGAAAAACCATAATATGCAATTTGACTGAATCTTATATTTGCCTCAGCTCTAGATTGACAATCACAGGCGTCCAATCACAACTGACCTCTGGAGAAAGGGAACTAACCAATGACGTTTGATGTTACTATTACAAGAGCAAGGCCCGCCCCACGACTGACAAAAATAAAATTGGTCGCGCGCACGAGTGATTAAAATGAGCTCGCGGGTACCTGTATTTACATGTAGCTCTGTTTTCCGCTCGCGGATGTAATTTATGCGCGCACAAACATTAGTTTTTAGCACGGAATTAACGCCATAAAGGGGGATGTAGAGGGGTTTGCGACACACGCCTACTCTCTACCACAGATTCAGCACCACTGACGCTTGCAGCCGTGACAGTGACATTAGAGGGAAATGTAAAATGACGGAAGTTTAATACAAGTTCGGCAAGTTCGGCAGGCCGATTAAAAAAGCCTAACGGACCGGATATGGCCCACGGGCCGTAGTTTACCCACCCCTGATCTAGCCGGTGCGAAGAACGAGAACAAAACCCGGAATTTGATGCGAGTAGATTAAAACAGTAGCAGGTAACATGCATACCATATGCCTACCTGAGTGTGGTATAAGCATACCTCTTAGCGGATGATGAGCGAAGAGTTCTGCTCGTGTCGTGTAAACATCTCTTAACATCTAAGACCTTACTCAGATTATTTGAAATCATCGCATTATTGGTGCACAAGTAAATGTAGTCATTGCTTAGATTTCTTTTCAAACTCTTGAAGAGCAGGAGACTTTAGCAATAGCCTTCTCATTAGGAGAAACAATTGAGACTGCATTGCAATTTGTTTGCGATTATTTTGCCAGTACATTTAAGTCATGCAGCGCTGCACTGCTAACTACAGACTTGTGAAGAGACGAGACCCATTAAGACCTATAGATACAGACCTCAAGCTTAAGGAAAACTGAATGAAAGAGGATACCAAAGGATCATTCAATCCACTGGGGCCCTAAAGAACACGAGAGGCTTGTCTTGTCTCCTCGTGTCATTTCTTAGACCTTGATGTCCAGCCCCCAGATCCGACACCGTAAACCAAACTCTTTCACCCTGATTAACAATGTGTTCAACAAATCACAACATTATTAAGGACTTATGTCTAAATTATCCCACTGAAAGATCCCCGTAGACTTGTGGACTGAGGTCAAGTGATCTGAATACCTGCTAACAGGCCACACTTTCCACTAGGGATGGAATGGCTGTCTTATCTAGAGGCTTCTGTCGGCGGTCTTATCCTCACCTAAATAAAGAGAGGGGGTGAACAGTGACAGAGGGGTTAAGAGCATGACACGCAGAGGTGTCTTTCTCCTTTTTCTACCAGCTAAGATAACGCTGCCTCTTGGTGATGGAGCGTTCCCGTCCTCGGCTGCCTTTGTCCTTTTGTGTCTTTGTGTCCACTTATCTTGAGACATTTACCCATAGATGCTCCAAAGAGCCTTGATCCCTCCCCCGATTCCCCTTAGCTTTTAAAAACCCCTGAGTCTTTTATTTCTGCTGGGTAAACAAATAGGTACACCTTCAGACGGCTTTCAACACATCCCCACAATGCCCTTGTGTTGTCTTGATGTGTCATGTCCAGTTAGTCCACTCGGAGAAAAGTGAAGTGCATTAAAACTGTACTTGAAATCAGATTTCCAACATGGAAATTTTCATCCACAAGATGCAGTTGTTTATGGAAATGGCGGCACTTAGGCAATACATAATTAAATAATCAGTCAGCCCAAGTTGACAATAAAACCTACAAAACAAATGCTAACATTTTTGTTTCTTTATCCATCATCTTCTGAGAATTGGACAAGCGATTTAAGTTTGAAAGTCAGAAATAGGAAATAGGAATAACCCATATCCAACTTGTGAGAGATCCTGAACCATAACCACCGTTTCTAGTATAGGCTTGGTTTTCTTTGGTAAAAATAATAATGGCTTTCCTGTAGCTCAACCAGTAGAGCATTGGTGTTTACAAGGTAACGGGTTCGATCCCAGCGAAAGCAAGAACTGATTCAATATGTTCCTTAAATTCAATGTAATTGCTTTGGATAAAAGCGTCTGCCAAGTGCATAAATGTAAATTTTCTTCCTCAATATAGAAGAATGTGTGTTAGTTGACCTGTTTTGTGACGACACCTAGTGAGTCGTTTGGGCACATTGATGCTCCCAAGAAGAAACTTCATGCTTTAGATTTGTAAGTTACCAACTATTTTCCATGTAATAAAAATGCAAAATAATCTCTGGATACTAAGGTCAGTAATGCATCTAGTTTATTAAAAACATCATATGTAAGGGTCAGGAATTGAACCCTAGTCCCATTAAAAGTTGTACATGTACAAACGTCTAGAAAACTCCCAAGCAGTTAAAAGTGTTTCTTCATCCTTTAGTCATGTCTTATCTTACCTAGTGCTCAAGAAAAGGAGCATGACACCCTTTCCCCTGAAGCAGCTAATGTCGGTGTCGTCACTTTAAGTAAGAGGAATGAAAATAATGGCACAGAAGCATAGAAACATTATGCAGACAGTAAACAGCATACGCTAACCACATTGATGTGACTCTGAGTGTGGTTGGGGTTGGCGAGAGGGAAGGAGGGAGACAGACAGGAATGTATTGCTGCTGGGGCCTTTGAGAAACATGGACCCGTGTAACTGGTGGGATCTAAACCCAGCCACCTCACTCTGAGTCCCAGCAGGGGGATGGGAGTGGGATGGGATTTAATTGTCTGAGAGACAGCTATCCCTTGTAGACCAGCAAAATCTAGTCTGAAGCCGTGGGTTGATTTCTTCTGCATTACAGAGTGGCTTGACGTGGTCAGGGCCACATCAAGGACAAGCCCTGTCTGTCTAGGGCAACCAAAATACAGGTGACCCCACGTATCATCTACTTCGTGGGCTCGTCAGGAAAGATCTCTACTAGAAGGTAGTAATCACTGTGCAGGTACAGATCTTTTGATGCTCTCTGCAAATGACTCACAATGAGGTTGTGGACATCTGAATCCATTTACCATATTTTCCCGCACATATCCCACGGGTTATACCAGATTTTACAAACCCTGCAGGGCGGGTGCGGGTTATATAAGGGTGTGGGCTATATCACAATTTTTTTACATGTAATAATATTTCAATATATTTGTTACGTCCCTAAGGACATAAGTTTTTTTTTTGCTGTATTTTCTTTGTTTTCTTTCTTGTGAGGGTTGTTGTCTCTGCCGCTTGTACTGTCACTCTGACAGCTGGCGCTGATAGGCTGTCTGACCTGTCAATCATGCAAGAAGACGTGATTGGCTGTGCTGCATGAGGGCGGGCTCTTCTCATCTCATCCGATGATCAACACCTGTAGAATCGCTTCTGAAGGGACGAGGTGCTGAACAGCGGGAGACACTGCTCTTTCTTTTTCTTCTGATTCTGACTTGTGTTTGTTTTCTTATTGTGTGAATTTCGCGCACAAGCACTGTGTACCGAGCTGAATGGTTATGGATAATTGACGTCATGCGAGCAACATTCGAAATGTGAATATACACCAAAAAGTTCATAAATCTATGGGTGCGGGTTATATAAAGGTGCGGGTTATGGCAGCGTTTTTGTTTTTCCCACGAAACCCACGGGCTATATGAGGGTGCAGATTATCTGCCTCTGCGGGTTATATGCGGGAAAATACGGTACATGTCTGAGCTATTCAGGTCTCCAACACACCTTTTATTCTCAGTGGGTTCCCTTTGGAGCAATAGCTTGATTAAGTTGCAGTAAAACAACCAAATTAAAACAAGGACATAACAATAGGAGGCAAGATAAAGAGTCATCCAAATGAATGCCCACAGTCTTGTTGACACACTGGAAATGCATGCAGTACAATTGTTTTAGCTCTTTCTACGTGTCTTGAACCATCAGAGGAATCCATGGCATCATGAAGGCAAGCACTCAATAGTATCTCTGTTTTGGAAAGGGCTGTTGTGAACTGTGGTTTTCTTGTAAAAGGACCCATTTGGGATTCACAGCATCGGTTTCTATTGAGTGTGGCCGAGAGAGGTATTTTGTGACGAACTGTTTGAGCAAAGGGACTCGTTGATAGAGCTACTGAACAAAGTCCGGCCACTAAAAACCATCACAAGCCCTTGAGTAGTCTACTGAACTGAAGCTTGGTGGGACATTGTGTAACCATGTGTTTACTGGGAGTCAGAGCCTTGACCGCAATGCTCTACCAATTGAGCAACAGCAACAGTAGGAAATAATACCAAAACTTATTGTAGACGTATGTTGAGGACCTAGAGATCAAGAAGATGAAATTAAATTTTTGCACATCAAATAAAGTTGCTGTATGGAAAACAAAACTATGCAACTGAGGTGGTTTTGGTTTCCAATTTGCAACTGTGCTTTATTGGGAACTGATACTATGTATGGCTGATGTTTAAGCGAATACATCTGTCAGTAGCTCTCACGACAGCTTGTTTGCATAGCTTTGAACACACTGGTAGAACTGGTATTGTCACAACAGAGGCATGCATGTTGTGTGTTGTGTGGCATCCGAACAGTGTAAATCCCTCCGCTAAGAAGTACTGCTGGATAAAGCATTTATAAAATATGCCTGGAGACAAAACTCTTCCAAATCTTCCTCTAGAGGGCCGAGCTGGTCTTCATTAGGCTTTCCGAAAGGCTCTTACAATAGAGGATAAAGAGCTCTAATGTCTCCAATGGGCAATATCTTTATAGTCATGTTTGCTCATCTCTAACGCCTCCTTCCTGTGGCGCTACATGGGGCGCACCCGAGTGAGAATTTAGGGAGATCAATGTCTTTAACACTCTTGGTCTCGGTACTTAATGCTAAGTGCTTCAACCCGGCCGTGTGGCAGTCCTGAACCAGCTCTTATGCTCAACCATACTTCTAAATAGTAACACCTGCTGAAAGCCACAAAGCTGCAGCCCAGGGACAACACACAAACAAAAGGGACAAAATGAAGGAGAGGCCGTCTCCTGCAGATGAAAGACAACAGCAAGGAGGGCCTTTCTTCTTTTGATGAAAACAAGAATCATGCGATGGAGACTAAAGAGCCTGCCATGTCATGGCTTCGTTCAAAAGCCACACCTGCTGTTTGCAGTGGCTGTCTCTCCACTCCCGCCGCACAGAGACGAAACAACGCTGCCGGAAAAAAGTTCAGAACTTCAAACAGTCGGCTGGTTTCTGCTCATGCCGCCACACCCGGCTTAAAAAAACACTGTTTTTGATGCCTATATGTAGCGCTGTTACAAGTAAAGACAGGTTATCACTGAACCCCAAAGCCTTGTTTAACCTGAAGATGACACTACTGACAAAACAATAGTACTTAATGTTGTTTAGTAAATGAATTCAGTGCGTAAGATGACACTGTGTACTGAAGTGGCAGAGTCTGACTGATGTAAATTGTTCTTTGTAGTGTGCTTATGTGATACAATGGTCACTTTCATATCTGTTTGTGATGTTACGGTCTTCAGATTACAGGTGCAATATTAGACTGCAATTATTAAGACAACTGGATGATATTTTTTGAGGAACCAAATAACCCCAATAAACCCATACAAAAAATATTGGTGTTGCACCAAATACATGACTTGGTTTGCTCTGCGGGGAAAATAAAAAGTAAATTTTTTAAGAACATCTTGGTCGTTATTTTCAATATACTGACAACGAATACCTTGATGAGGGCTGTCAAGCTCCAAAATGACTTAATAAACAACATAAAAGTATCATAAAATTGGTCACTGCGATAAACTTGCTATTAGAAAATGATAAATAACATACTATACCGATGTTTGCTGTTCAGGAACATTCATTCTATAAAGTAAGGGAAAACCAGATGGCGATACTAAATGAGTAAGTAGGGTTTGTCAAGTCAGCTTTATTTATATAGCATTTCTTACTATAGTTTGTTTCAAAGCAGCTTTACAGAGATAACGGGAAGATAATGCATCAAAGTTTGTTTTGGCTGAACAGCTGCTCTAGAAGAAAATGGTGCTATTGTGGATTCATTTCCTTTGTAAAAATCATTAGTTATTAATTTAGTTAATTTCTCTAAACAGCAGCTCTGAAGAAAACAGTGACCTCCTCGTCCAGCTCAGTTTTGTCAGAGCAGGTCAATTGTTGAGTATTAAGTTTCCTTGATTAGAAGCGACATAAAGGCTTTAATTTGAGTATTTCTCCATTTAGAAATTTCAATCAAACTAGCCAACAATGCATGCTTTGCGTTCCTTGCCTTTAGTCGTTTATCAGGTTAAGAGCTGCAGCCTGTGAATGGGATTACAATAGAGGTAACCGTATGGGCACGAGGTTAAGGGCCGGCTACCCACCATGCCATACTAAGAGGTATATTTAGCCTCTGTCCTTGCCCCCTCTGCTATGTCCCTTCACTGGATTCGGCTAACAAAGGGACCTATTCACGTCGATGCACAGACACAAATGTGTCCAAGGAAAGCCTCACTCAAAGCAGTGACAAAAATGTTTTGATGGAGACATTCTTAGATGTCGATGTTGAAAATCAAAGATATAAGTCATAGCCTTGAACTTCCGGGTGCATTGTAATGCATGCTGTGCTGTAGACACAAGGAACGCGTGCTAGGGCCGTGTTTTGACCACATCAAGCACAGCTCATTTCAACAGTCAACAGACGTACAATGGAGACAGACATCATCAAACAACAAGCGACTGATTAACCGCTACAGACTCAAATGCAGAGACACAGGTGAAACTCTTTACATAACAATCAAAAACTTGAGCCACATGCCAAAGGAAGAGGAACAGGGTTAATGCATCTTCCAGGTGAATCGGCATTAAAACGTTTTTCATCTGGAAATTTAAAGTGAGATATTTCGGCTTCTTCTGGGATTGGAAGTGGGTCAAATGCTAACGAAAATGAAGGCCAGTGGCAGATCAGATACTAGCATTTATGGGACAAACTCGAGCGGCTTACACAAAGTTCATAAGTCTCCCAGGAATGCGATACTATGGAAACCACTCAGCTCTTTTGTCACTAAATGACGTGAGACCAGATGTACAACACATTTCGGCATGTCACCATGACAAAGGCCGGTTAGACAACACACCTTCAAATGCTGATGCATTGGATCAGTTGAGTAATCAGGACCCTTGTGCTGTGAGCTTCAAATATAATGTTGTGACGGTCACAGGTTTGCACGGTAATTAGCTGAAGCAAATAAAATTGGGATCTCCTTGTGGTTTCTAGAGGAGTTCTGCTCGCCTTTGGGGAAGGAAACAAATTTAGCCAAACTCTCACTTTGAAACCGGAGTCAGGCTGGCATTGTGAATGGCCAATGGGCACTATTCAAACCCTTTACTGGATCCTAAACTCACCCATTTTTCAACCAGCAGCCTAAGAAAGTTTTGCATTTCTGTTATGAGTTTTAAAATTCTCCCTTCTCCTATTCGGTTGGTGTGCTTTGATTCTTTCTCTGCCTCATTCTGTTCTCTCCAGCATAGCTTTCAGTTTTTGTTCTGTTTCAACCATGTCAGCCATTGATGTCCCACCCAAACTTTTTTTCTCTCTTTCCCCTTTTGATTCCTTTTTCATCCAGCACTACCTGCATGGAGCGGTGTAAAGAGAAGGGACAGAGGGAGGGGACACAGCGCTGACACATAAAACCCGCATTTCTCAGTTTTCAAATGTCTCATTGAGGCTCTCACAGGCTTTGATATTTTAAGTAGGTATCACAACAAAGGGGCAACAAATGGCTGGAAAGGTAATGCAGAATATTAAGGCAGCTAATGGCCCAGGCCCTCTGGAGCAGAGCTGGCCCAAAAGGAAAGCCCTGTCCCACGAGTCCTATTCGGTTTCTGAGGGGTGGACCCACCTGCCTGGCTGCTCCCTGCTACTGCCCTCTGCATGACAATCATTTGGACATTTTGGTCCATTTACCATAGGACCACAAGGCAACAAACTACACCAACGCAGACTGTGCCGTACTTTTTAGCATCACGGATCCCTGACACACTCTCACGATGGGTTTTCTTTCTTTAATGATGACAGTCTTTTATTTGAAATGTGCGCCTCAGGTGTGATGCAGTACAATTGTACCACCAGGAACAGGTTTGATTTAATTCAGGCGATCGAATTACATTCTCTACCAAGTGCAGATTACTTTATTATCTCAGTGGATGCAACCGGATTTTGGCACAGTCGTTTGAACTAAATAAACTCTGGTTCACTCTGAGAAAGAAATGTGTAAAAATGTTTTAGGGGTGCAACAGCTTGTGACAGGGTACTACCCTTAAAATATGTGCATATTAGTCCCTTAGAGTAGCAATGCGTACAATAAGGTACTACCGTAAACCTTTTAGGGATAAATAAGATACATATATGGCCTTTTAAGGTGATTTTTTTTACCCCCTAAAAGGTGCATATGCAATATGCATTATTGTGCATATAACAATATATACCTTAAGGTACTACTGTGACTCTTTTAGGGCTAAATAAGGTACAAATATGTCATTTTAAGGGTACTGCCCCAGTGACAAGCTGTATTTTTGCACTTTTTTTTTAGCAAGCAGTAGATTTTTACAATTTTTGAAGAAAATATGAGTACTTGCAAATGCAAACATCTCCATCATGGTATAAAAAAGTGTTTTGTGTGGTTGCGTGTTGCTAGAGTGTTCTTGACTTACTAGCCCAAGTCAAAAGAGCCGAACGCCAGGTCTCTTATTCATTGAAAGTCTAAGGTAATTGCTTGTTAATTTTATCATATGCCATACCAAAGTTAAATACATAGGGATAGGAGTTTGTTCAGATCTCCAACCCTAAATATAAGCAATACTAACAGTGATAAAAAAAGACTTATGATGTAAGTCATGTTTTTGGTGAATAGCAAGGTCTTACCTTGTTGCATGATGTAACACTTGCTCCTTTCTGTCTGGGTCTTCTTTGTCACTTCCTGTTGGTGAGGTCTTGGGAACACTTCCTGTCTGTAAGGTCATTGTTTCACTCCCTGCACCTGTCATGTAATCACTTAATTGTTAGTCTACCCAGGTGTTTGTCATTCCCTTGTGTATAAAACACTCTTGCATTTCCCTTATGTTTGTTGGTTGTTCCCCCAGGATTGAATGAATTTGTTTTTGTTTATTATTATTATTATAAACAAAAAGTGAGTTTTAAGTTTGGATCCTGTTCTCCTCGTCGTCAGTCTCCGCATCGCACACGATCCTCAATGCTTTGTTACACATGACATATTCTGTCATTGCAATTCAGAAAACGTAAACCATGGCATGCAGCCTACTTAAGAGGTATCTCAAACGGTTGGCCTAATTTTTAGATGGAAAACCGTGTGAGAAATATATCACAGAGGAGCGTCGTATTTGTCCGTACCATTATATTTGCCTGAGGTTGTTTTGCTGGTTGAGATAGTTAAGAAGCCAGGTAGTGACACACAAACATACAAAGCTCATACTGAATCTTGCTATGCTAATCTCTTTAGCAAGGTTAGCATTTTGTTTATCACAGCAAATACAGTTTTTGTGCCACGTTGGACTTTTGAAGGCCACGTCTGAATTTTCTGTTACTCCTACTGCTCTTACTGTAACCCCATTATAATAGTTACTAGCAAAAAGCCACCAGTTCCCAGAGACACTAATCAACACAAGACAAATACGGATGATGGCCCCTGCCGGCAAGCACCCCTTCATGGAGGTGTAGACGCTGCTCCAAGCTCAGTTTGATATGGGAATAGAGTCTTCAAACAGGATGTCCTGGACTTTATTGGGGTATGCTAAGCATTACAGCATCACACTTCCTCACTGGGAGTTTGAAAAAAGGATTAGTAGCATATGGCTCATTGAACAAGAGTTCTGCTTTTCATTAGCTAACCCCACCACCCAGCATCATCCAACCCGGCAACTCAACTCATTTCTGTCTGTGAAAAAAAGCATTCCACATATGTGTGTGTGTGTGTGAGGGTCTGTTTTGGTGAGGTGGGGGTCGAGTCATAGGAGGGAAATCTGGTTTTGGTTTATATATCCATTCTTTTTCCAAAAGCAAATGTGTGATTTTGACGCTCAGACGTTGTTGAGATATGGGAATATTAAATTCAATAAAATGGCATCAGGTTTTTCTTTGGGGCACTTCACACACTAACACCATTGTAATGCAAAATGTCTTGCGGAAAACCAAGTATTTTTTTCTCACAGAGGACAAAGCATGTGAAAACGGTTTCAACCAACATGGCACCAAAGAGTCTTTTGATGTCTAAGGTTGAGGAAAGCTGACACTGTTTGTATAATGGACACACTCAAAAATGTACCCAAAAGCAATGCCCAAAGGAATATACAAAAGCACACATTTGCGTAGGGCTAGCAGGATAAGCTACAAGGCTAACGAGTTGTTGTGGTTGTTGCAAAGAAACAAAATAGAGCATTGTGCTGAAAGTAAGAGGCAGTCTCATACCATACAAAGGCTCCGTCCTAGACTCTATTTTTGGGGTGAACCAACAACACTTAACCCTTCACCTTTGCTGATGTCGACAACGGTTCCCTGCCTCCTCTCAGCCGTGGTGTCACGCAAAGCGGAAAAGAGCAATAAGTAAAGCCTCCTCCAACATGTCCGGCTCTACGTCTCTCTCTCTCGTGTCAAACTCTGCCATGACCGCACTGTCACATTTAATCACTCAAACATCCAGACACCTCTCCACGAGGCGTATAGGGGAATCAGTGACAAATAATTAATGAGAGCTGGGGTTGGAAAACATTAAGATTTCTGAGGCTGACAGAGTTCAATACAATTTCCAAAGTCATTGGAAAAGCTGATCAACTCTTTATGTGCTGTTTCTGACGCATGTCCTGATTTTGCAGAACTTGACGCGTTCCTGGGCCAACATTTTTGTTTTACATTTACATTTATGCATTTGGCAGACGTTTTTATCCAAAGTGACTTACATTGCATTCAAGAAACACATTGAATCAGTTGTTGCTTTCCCTGGGAATCGATCCATGACCGTGGAGTTGTAAACACCACTGCTCTACGGATTGAGCTACAGGAAAAAATTGTGTTGATCGTTGAAAAACATTTTGCCTGAAAATGTATTCCTAACTCCATCCCTTCTTCTAAACTTAAGGCCAAGAACCACTTTTGGCACTTCCAGGTGACAGGGCGTCCCTAGCCGGCATCCAGCGACCAGGGCAGGGCGTCCACTCTCACTCAACAAAACGACACACTTGTGCAGAAACCGGAGAACACGAACAAACAGAAGAACATCCACACACTGGCAAACAAAATCAACAAAAACACGGAAAAACATGAGGGTTTATACACACAAGGAGATTGGGAACAGGTGATGACTAACGAGGAAGTGATTGACATGATGGGTGCAGGAAACTACACGGGAAGTACAAGGAAGTGAACAGAAAGTGAATAGACACGACATGACTGTGACACCCTGATTGTGAGCCTAAACTTGACTTAAACTGCAAATTTTTCCCTCGAATCTGATTGGTAGATTTAAATGTTCAAACAAAGATGTTGATCCAGGAACATTTTGTACTTGCATATTAAGATCCTGCATGGGAAACATTTCTTAGATGCTTAAAATTAGAATTTAGTTGAACCTGGTTTCCAGATTCTTTAACTTCAACAGTAAAATTAGCTATTGAACAACTCGTTTTGTGGGCTAATTCAAAATGGATGGATTGAAAGTTAGCACTCACAAACACATACTCTAGGGTTACCACCCAGCATGTAAAAGCTATCAGAGGATTTTAAACCCTCCCTTGTCTCGAAACCAGAGAGCAAGGCCACTGGCCTCTAGCTTTACAGTCTACAGCTCCATAACACCTGTTCTTAGTCTGACTGACAAACAATTGTGTCATTATTCACTGCCCAAAAAGACAGCTTGACTGCATCCAGCTCCCATGCCCTCAGCACCACTTAGGCCATAGCGAGGTGACACCGGCCGAGTTCACCAGCTCTGTTTGTTTATTTGGTCAGATCTAACCTGTCTAGTTCAATCTAGGAAAAAATTACATTGTAACACAGTTCTTTGTTCACGGAGGAAGGAGGCCAGCGAACATTCAACAAACTTTAATATGAAATAAAACATAAATACTAAATAAAAGTACTGGCAGCAGTCCCTCTCGGACGACTGCCGCCCATATAAACACAAACACACAACATAAAGTCCAGGCCTGGTCCTCACTGTCGTCGCTCCTGCTTTTATTCCTCCGCTCCTCCGTGAGATACGAGACCGGTCACGACCAATCACGCCACGGCTCTGGTGACGCTCCCACGGTCCCTCAACCCACTCAATCGACTGTGAACATGCAACAAAGCATGTGGGCATTGCTAAAAAGGTTGCCGATTTAGATGCATTTTCCCAATTTATCATCATGCCATGCAATTAAAGGTGAGCAAGCTTTCCTCAACTCTTATTGTTCCCCCAGGATTGAATGAATTGAAGCTGTCCATAAATAATACAAAAACATGTATAAACAGCTAACTATTTTAGCAAACACTCTTTCCTGTCCGCAAAGTGAAGGAACAATGACCTGAAGCAAGCAAGGAGTTAAGTGCCGTATCCTATAGGTTGTCGCTGCCTAGTCACCTAGTCACGAGAACAGTTTCCTCACTATCACACTATAAAGTCATTTATTTTCTGTAATTAAGCCCCTGTTTTGCCAGTAAATTAGCAAGTTATTGCAGCAGCATTAGCCATTCTTATAGTTTTGACAAGTGGCTATGTCTCCTACAAGAGTTCTAGGTCAAGTCTTTGTTAAAATAAAAGTGAATTCAATGTTAATCCTAATCCCCCTCTTCAAAGCCAGCATTCAGGCCGGTTTGGAGACAAAACCTCTGCTCTGCTGTTGCCCCTCGCTATGTGTCTGCATAGAGTGTATTTAGCATTGCAACAAGTGATTAATGGTTCACAGGGTCAAGGGATTTTGATATAAAATGCACAAATGTGTATTTCATTTATAAAACGCTTTCATTTATAAAGCGTGCGTACGCACAAAACAGGGCCGGAAACGTACGTACGCCAGTTTCCACTCAAAGGTTTTGATCTATAAAAAACAAACTTGATGGGAGAATGTGCGGACCTTGAAGCAAACTTTGAGCTGTGTTCGCACATTCTGGAGACAAAGGGAATTGGCGACACAGATGGTTAAATTGTTCTTATTTTTGGGCGTATGCCATTTTTGATTTTTAGGCATACGTAAACTTTTAGTAGGGATCCTACGCACGTTTTATAAATGAGACCCCTGGTGTTCTTGATTTCTAAGGAACTGCCTAAACATACAAAAAACCCTGAGTGTACAGTGAATATCGTCCAGGAAGAACTCAATAGAACAATTTGTGCATTTTTCATATGTATATTCACCAACACAGTCTCATGGCAATTTCAAACTATTTTATGTTTAAATTGAATTGGTGACTAATTTATAGGAAATATATCAAGAGTGAAGGGTATATTTAATGCTGGATCTTTGTACAAACTTTTTTCTAATGATCATTTTTGTATGATTTACATCATGCTAATTCATCTAAAGTCGCCACCTCTCAACATTATGTTTTCATATTTATTTAGGACTCGTAAGATTTTACATTGGACATTAAGTTGCAAACAAACAGCACCATATAACCCATATGTAATGTTGCCTGGGTTGTAGTTTCCTTTCTCTTTTATACTATTGTTCATGGTTTCCAAGGATGAGGGCCTGTCACGCAATGAATGAAGTACCATAGAGACCAAGTCTATTTATTTGGCTACTCTAACTGTGCGTAATTATTTTGCGTCTGTTTTTCCACTGTTCACAACTCAATCTGAAAAGACCTGCCATCTATTTTTGCAATGCAACCAGTTCAACTCGTTTCTCCCTCATTAGTATGTGATTTGACCTATTTGTGAAATACATTTAGGCCTTATGGATCAAAGGCTGCTACAACTATTTACTAGTGACACAAGCTGGACTTTCGACAAGAAGAGGATAAAGAATGGGCCAGTGCAAGGTCTCAAGTCATTGCTCCACTGCACTCAGACCTGCCAGCAGGGCTTCACATCAACTTTTTTGCACTCAGCATTTTCATTGGCCACAATTCAAAACTGTCATATAGATATTTGTAGCATTATTTCATAATTTGGCAGCAGGTTTATTAGGCTGCTGTCACTTTATGACCTGACGCACAGATGCATTACACTGTTAAACATTTTTCTGTTTATGTGAATACTCACCCTAAATTAGTGTGTTTTTGACTGTTTAAGTGCAATAAACAGCGAAAACGAACTCGGTTAAATACTGAGAAATGGCTTTATATGTGCGCACTTTGTGTATGAGCACAAAATCTGCGGGAGTGAGCAAAACACGCACAATCCCACGTGGAATTTCAAGCTCTGTAACAGCAGCAATATTCATCCGGAGCGAATGAAACGAGTGAGTGAGGAGAGGAGGATTTGTGTGTCACTCGCTGTCGGAGAGATGAGAGAGCGAGAGCAACTGATGTAGTGTGTCTATTCTGTGGAAAATGAGTATTGGAAGCATTTCAGATATTTCAGTATCAATATGTAACACTAGATCGTGTTACATTTTACATTTATGCATTTGGCAGACACTTTTATCCAAAGCAACTTACATTGCATTCAAGAAACACATTGAATCAGTTCTTGCTTTCTCTGGGATCAAACCCATGACCTTGGCGTTGTAAGCACCAATGCTCTACGGATTGAGCTACAGGAAAGTTACCCTTAGTCCTGTTTGTCGTGTCATCTGTGCACATCCTGTGTGTCATGTCATGTGTTACTCCCTGTGTGTCGTGTCAGGTGTTGTTTCGCTTCCGGGTCCCTTCTGTGTTTCCTCTTGTGCCGATCCTGCACCTGTCTTGTTCATCACTTTCATCGTTAGTCTACACAGGTGTTCGCCATTCCCCTGTGTATAAAACCCTCTTGTGTTTCCCTTGTCTTTGTCGGTTGTTAATGTAGTAATGTTGATCTTGTTATGTTGTGTGTGGATGCCGATCTTTGTTCCTCCTGAGTTGCTCTGAGTTTTTGCACTACATGTGCTGCTTTTGTTTATATTTAAAGTCTTTTGGTTTTGTTAAATAAAGTGAGTTTGAGACATCCTGCTGCTTCCTACTTCCTCCTCGCGCCGCATCGCACACGTTCTGCTCCTCATTCGTGACACATTGCACTTAGTTATTATTTCAGAAGCATTTTTAAAAGACTTCATTTGAAAAATGTTGTGACTGCGTTACACGCCACTGCTGAAATCCATTTGGCGGGTGTAAATGTCAAGCCCTGCCTGCCTAATAACACTGTATGATCAGAGAACGAGGCAGAAATGAACAAATTCACACAGCTTACTGTGAGTTGAAACACACAACATTCTACAACTATCCACTTTTTTAATTTGTAAATCAGAATATTACGAGAAAGAGAGAGAAGAGAGTTAACACCCCTCATCTGCTGAGCGTAAAGCAATATATCCAGTTTCACGGTCATTACCGAGAGCCACATTCAGCCTGGTTTGCACTGCAGTGTTTTTCACAATGGATGGAGGAAGAGTGAACCGTCTCATTTCTTGTTGAGGTTTAGAGTTTGTGTAAAACTGCGATTTGTCACTCATGTGTGGACAGATCCTGGAAACAGATGTGCGAAATTCAACCACCAGTCAATCATTCTTCCCCAACAAATGCATTCCTCTGAGTTTGACCCTAGACAACATCTTACCCTCTGAATGAACCGACACATCATTACAAACTGTACACATATTCAGCTTTACATTCTATGAGCACCTTTGTATGAAAATGTAGCAAAAACTACAATAGTCTCAGGTTACAACTCCTTCATCTCTGATCTTTGATGGGATATTGTAAATATATGATTCATTCAAATGCATATTTGTATTAAAACTGCACTCATATTTGAATATACGTCTCTTCAGTGTTGAACAAAATTATTTTTTATACCACACAGCATTGAAATTCTTCTTGAAAATGGTAGGTCATAAAAGTTTTTGAAACCAGTATGATACTAAAAATTTGGCATGTGTTTTAACTTTTTTTGTGTGGAAATTATGAAACGTATGTTCACCCATTAATACATTACATAGTTCATCATGTAGAACATCTTCATTCATATTTGTGCGAAATGCAGTCAATGACAAGTTTTCATTTACACCCGGTATTAACGAAGCGTCTTAAATGCATCTCCTGTGTCCACTTGTGATCGCACTTCATTCAGGGAATGCTCTCTGACTCCATAACGTCTGAATGTTAATGTCAGGCATGCCAGAAACGTTCTCTGAAGTGTTGGGCATGCTAAGCCACAACTCCAACAAGAAGCATAAACATTACGGGGTCTTGTTGTCTCTCAGACCATTGAAAGACATCAGCAAACAACACTGCGGTGTTAAGTGCTTTCAAGACAAGACTCTGTCAGCACTCCGCTTTTGCACAGGGAAGACGCCCAGGCTCTCTGATTAAGCTGGAAACCCACAAGAAATTAAATTAAGTAAAGAGGAATCCATTTAACTGTGCTTAGTGTCTGTTTCTCACAAGGAAATCTGATTGGACTGGCAAGCGTTGTGAGAACAGCCTGGGCTGACAAGCGTGTGGCGGCTGCACGCGGCCCTCTTTGGGTCACTGTGGGCTCCGTCATCGCCCTTGTGAGACTGCTCACTTATGTTAGCACCGGCACATCTATTTCTGTCTCATTGTATCAGAGTTTTTCCATTACACCTTCTGGCAATTTGATACATTCCAGTTTGACACCTTTGAAAGTGCACCAAATGTTTGGTAAATCTAGTTAAACACAAGCTAAGTACTGTTACATCCTGGATGAGGAGACAAAACATCTCAAAATTTCTGTAGCACTTTAGTCCTGTTCCACATGTACACAATATGTGTTATAGCTAGCTACTGACCCTGAACCCCACCTTAACCTTATATTACACAGTGATTTATTTGGTAAGAATGCGGTAATTACTGTAAAATAAAACCTATGAATTTCTTTCTTCTGTGGAGCAATGCATGATATTTTGAAGAATGCTGGGATTCATTCATTGGCCACTTTTAGATGCACACAAATAATCGGGCTGATGCCTCAATCATATTGAAAAGGCTTGATGTAAACACTTCGATCTGTGCTGTATGGAGCTGGAGTAATCCAAGCAATGCTTAAGAATGTAATCACTTTCTTAATAAAACTATCTTTTCAAATGGATTCAAAAACACCTTTGTTGTGATCCTTGTGTTTTTGATTTTCGATAATAAAATCCTTGTTTACATACGTTCTTTTGCATTTTTTTTTAGTGGTCAAATTGATTAAATGTGATACATTAAGGTACATACACACACACACACAAACACAAACACAAACACAAACAAACACACACAGACACACACACACACACAGACACACACAAACACACAGACACACACACACACACACAGACACACACACACAGACACACACAAACAAACACACAGACACACACACAAACAAACAAACACACACACACAGACACACACAAACACAAATAAACACACAAACACAAATAAACACACACACACACACACACACATATATATATATATATATATATATATATATATATATATATATATATATATATATTATATAAACACAAACATTTATGTTAGATGCGATTCGTCATGTTTAATCGATTTGACAGCACTAGTTTACTTACGCCTCATGAACTGGTCAGTGAACTAGAGTGAAAGATTACTAAATATGTGATTAAAGCTCTTCTCACGCACGACACACTGACAGCTTTCCTTTCAAGTGTTTCTTCAAGGCAAAAAACAAAACAATGATGCTAACGGTTTTCTCCGGTTCGGAACACAGAGACTAGGCAAGTTTCTCTTGGAAATACATAAATGCACATGTAAATGAATGTGTGAATGGATTGCAAAGTTTAGAGCTCATAGAAACAAAGCTTTCATTAAAAGTGACATGAATCAGGTCATGTTCCACAGAAGAAAGAAAGTCGACACGAGGGTTAATGTACATGACGACAGAATTTCATGTTTATCCTTTTAACGTATATTGTGTTATTTTGTATATGTGTGTGTGTGTGTGTGTGTCTGTGTGTTCGTAAGTATTTTTAAAGAGGCATAGAGGAGAACAAAAGCTGCGTGAAAGTAAAAGCTCAGAGAGGGTCCATATAAATGTTGCCATGAAGTTTTGAAAGGGAGAAAGGGGAACAATGCAATTTGCAGAAAACACTCCTCTGCCATCCATCTTTTACACAATCAACACGGCCCTTTCACATGCACCGGCCCCTGCTGGGGACCCCATCCCCTCCGTCAATGCTCTTATATTTAAGGGAAATTAGGTGACATTGAGTTTCAAATGAGTCATCGACAGCAGCTTCGTCACTGTCGGTGTGAGCAGTGTGTTGAGCGACATTGTTTTCCTGAGAGAGAGAGAGAGAGAGAGAGAGCAGGAAGGGGCCGTACTGTACCGGAGAGGTGCGGACCATAACAGTGCACCGAAGCCTTCAGTTTGGTTGTGTGTCGGCTGTTTTCTTCGCTCTCCCTGAGCGCTCAGTGTGGCAACCATTGATGCCTTATACAGTTACAGGCCACCACAATCATCTGACTGTTGGAAGGTGCAGAGAAATCCACTGTCCTCCCAAAAGGTATTTGAGACCTGCAGCTAAGAATCAAAGGGCTGGAGAGGTATAAGGAAGACCTATCTGGTTTCAAGAAGAAGTGTGGGAGAGGAATAGAGAGAGTGTGAGAGAGGAATTAAAACGGAGAGAGAGAGAGAGAGTGCTGCTGGCAGATCACTTTGAGCCGTCATTGAGATTTATGAAAAGTGTGTGTCATGAGGTAGATGATCTGTCTCTCGGGAACTGGAATCTGTTGCATTAAAATCAGTTCAAAGCAAATAAAAGTGTCCTTTGGCATGCTCAACCCTGACTGCGTGTCTTCACCACAGAAATCAATCGCAAGTATCGCAAGACGGCCAACGCGCTTAAAACCATCCCGTAAATCTCTATTCCCAATGTTCTGCTGAAAACATGATGTTAAGGCTCTGTTGAGGGCAAAATAATAAAACAGAGTAGCATCGGCGAGCAGAACGCTACATAAATGGTTAACCTGCTCCAAAACACACTCGTGAAAATGCTTTGTAGTGATGGAGCATTTAACCTTTTTTTTCCAAAGCAACCTGGGGTAATGAGGTATGAGAATAAAGTGGTTGCCAATTTGTTTGCAGTGCGTTGGGACTGTACGGGAGTTCTTTCTGAGCCCCTGACAAGCAGGTGAGATCAAAGTGAGCCCAGACAAAAGGGGCTCAACAGTGATTTGTCAGGGGACGAGAGGCATTCCCGTCTGGCTCTAGCCAGGCCCTCAGATCACTGGCGCAAAGGGAAAAAAATGGCATGAGAAAAAGTACAGCAGAAAAGGTTCAGAGGTCAGCTTGATTTGGTCTGGATTGTGGGACCTCCTCTCCTGCAAAGGAGCCAGAAGACAAAAAAACAAAACACACTGACTGTTAAGCTTTGTTAAAAGTTGGGGTGAAAAATCTCATACGCTTGATTCTTTTGATGCACAAAAATCTTCTCTCTTAAAAAAAGCAAAAAAAACTGTTTTAAAGGATTTTCTTTTTTTTTCTTCTTTTTTTTGATGGCAATATGGATATTTGTATTCTTTATATAAAAAGTTATTGTTATTATGCGTTTCTTAAAACACCAGTTTCAGCTGGAAAAGAGAACATTATTCCGAACCTAAAATCCCTTTTTGTTCTAATTGTAAAGTTTATTCACTGTAAATAATATTGAATCATATCTTTTTATATGGCAACATCCACAATGTTGTCAAAATGTGATTAAACATCACTGAATCGACTGCAATAGATTTACAACAAAAGTCATTTTTTTATTTAGATCGTATTATTTTTAATATGAAATATGAGTATTTGTGTTTTCCATGCAAATGTATAAATATTATGAGCAATGTCTAGAGGAAAAATGAATCAAATGCTTTACAATCAAGACAAACAGCTGTATCTTTGCAAATGAAAAAGAAAAGTTAGGGGATGGAGAGAATATTCAAATAATTTATTACATGCAAATGTGTCACATTTCTTAATACAGTTTTGCGTTGTTTTAAACATTTAAACTATATGGGAACATTTAAATTGAACAAATAAATAAAAAGTCATTAAAAAAAGCAAACCTGACATTTCAGTATACAGTGTGTGTGTGTGTGTGTGTGTGTACAGGTCATTATAGAGTGTAAAAAAATATGTGATGAAGAAATGATTGCTTTAACTTGAAACTTAAACTTAAACTTTTTTATAAGCAATAATCCATTCATTTCTTAAAGTCAGATTTTAATTTAAGTTGAAATGACTTAAGTTGATTTTACTTAAAAATGTAAGGCATTTACAGTGTAATAATTGTTCAATTTTGCCAATACATGACTGTCTGCTGTTCTCTTTCTCTTTGATGAATGTTACAACCCTCACCTGCAAGCCAGACATTTTTTATTTTCCGAAATAAAGATAATAAGCTTATGTATCCGTAATATATCAAATTAAACAGGAGAACCTACTTATTTAGTTCTGTCATAAAATCTATTCACAAATCCAATTATAATCATCCTGACAGTGATTTTAACCCAGTTGCTCATTTCTAAGCAATTTATCCAATTTTACATCTTATTTCATTTGGAAAGCAAAGGGTCCGAAGAATGCACAGTGATAAATGAGGTCATGATAAAGAAAACTACTTTAACATGGCACGATTTAACCGTTCAGATTCAAAATAATCGGCAACATCCTGAGTGAACTCCCCCTCCTCTCTCTCCATCTCTCTCCATCTCTCTCTCTCTCTCTCTCTCTCTCATACTGATTATTACTGCTGGGCTTTGTGGGCGGCTGTGGGCCGTAATTAAAATACTTCCAGAAAGAAACAGCCGACCACATCAGAAATGCAACCCACTGTCAGGATCAAACCACATCAAGCGCGTCTCTCTCAGAGATGGTCACCAGAGCATCAGTTCGGGCTCATGCACTCTCCGTCTAGTCTTGACTCACACCGGCTCTAATAAGCTCTTATACGAGCACTTCGCCATACCTGTGTGACACACAGTCAGGCACGCAAATGATGCATGGAGAGCGCAGACTGCCTTCCCATGGGCGTTCAATCGCATTCGCTGGTGTTGCGCCAAAGGGCAGGGAGATTTGTAGATGATGGTGCTAATTACGAGAATGGCAACCATAACGCGACCAAGATGGAAGCAATTTAGGCAGAAGTCATTTGCGTGTTACTCTTCCACCCACTGTAGCAGCACACACACGCACACACACACACATCAGGAGCTCGAGCTTTGACTCGCAGTCCGGTTAGATCCTGAGAGAAATGCATGGCAGCTTCCGCATGCAGCTTTAATTTCTCCATGGCCTCGAGTGTTTGAGAGGGAACGGAATATGTTTGGTTGCAAAGTCAGGACGCAAATTTCGCGAAACGGCACGTGGATTTTTTCATCTCAAAGAGCAGAGAAACGTAGCTGGAGTGCAACGAATGGAAAAACAGGTCTTCTTGAGCATCCTAACTATCATCACCTGTGACTTATACAGCCGAAACAAATTTTGTGGCAACTTCGGCTCAATGCAATCAATGCAATATCACTTATTAAAGATGTTATAGGCGAAAAAACAAGGGTTGGACGTTTCTGAATCACGATTTCGATTAACTGGACCAAATTGCCGGCAATTGTTTTGCGACTTTTGAAAACATGCACTTTTATCCTCTGGAAGTGGCTTTTAGGGATTTATTAAGCATACATGTGAATCATTGAGCGCCACGTGTGTATGTTAGTTTCACTGTCGAAATGCGCAAACGAGCGTGAAAAGAGAATTAATAGTGTCCGGTTCATGCGTAAATATAATTTTCGGATATTTGAAAAGATTGGATCCTTGGATGTCTCTCTCTCTCTCTCTCTCTCTCTCTCTCTCTCTTTCTCTCTCTCTCCCTCCCTCTTTGTGATGCGGGTTTCCTCTGTAAGCCACCGTGTGTAGTGCTGTGTAATTTTATCCACGCTGCAACCTCTTGGTTCACACAAGACTGATACCTTTGCCTCCCCTTTTCCTTTGTATCAATTGGTCGGGGTTCGGGCTATTGTTGCAGGAGGGCTCTTTTATTTCTGCGCACACTGTCGATCAGCGAAATCTCACGACAGGCTCGACTCGGTCAGATTGAGTGAGTTTGGAGAGCCGAGAGGAACCCATGAGCACCAACGAGGCGAACCCATGCTGTTGCCACCAAGCCGACTCTACCAGATGACCGCGACGCGTTAAAAAGAGGATACAGCAAGACACATTTTCCTTTAAAATGCTCAGTTGACTGGATCAGATGAAACTTCTTTGATGGGACCCCGTGCGCCAGCCTTTTCCATTCCAGCGAGATTTTGCCGACATCCCGCCATGCCACAATGGTTATAATTCTGCTCTTGTTGTTTCTGAGCTCCTTGGATCCGAGTTTGCAGGAATCTCTGGCTCCGAGGCTGAGCAGGACCCCAAGAGTGCCTTGTGCCAGGGGCCAGGCGTGCGACCCGAGGCATCGGCGAGATGCTGGCGGACGCGGCGGGGTTTACGAGCACCTCGGCGGAGCTCCGAGACGCAGGAAACTTTACTGCGCCACAAAATATCATCTGCAAATCCACCCGAGCGGAAAGATAGACGGATCTCTAGACGAAAACAATCCTTTCAGTGAGTAAACTTTAATGCGAATGTCAATTCCTGCGCGGAACCATATGTGACTTGTGCGATTACGCAATCATTTTGTAATATTAATCAATGATTTATGCTGTCCGATATTAAACATTTCAATCAGCGTTCTTAATTCAGTAAAGAAAGATTACAGCAACAATTAGAGCTCTTTTGCGCACTAAAAAGAATGAAGCGTCTGTAAATTGGGTCACTTATTTTCCCGACACCACACTCTCCAAATGATTTCTTATTGCATCGTAATATCAATTAGAAGTTGTATACTGCGTTATAATCTTAAATGGTCTTTATTTAAAATACTGCTGTTTCCCAATTAGTCAAATCCGAGTGCTCACGACCAATTACCATATGAAAACAGGATTCAACAGACAGTTTAACATAATGACTCCGACAACGGATGTGTTTATCCAACGCAAAAGGATGATTATTCGAAACGAGGAACGAGGAGAGCCATTAATCAGCGGAAAAAAGGATGAATAAACATCCTTTTTAAGAGGCGTTTAGTGTCTGTATATCTAACCTGAAGGCGCATGTTGTGTGGATTAAGACGCAATAAACGAAAAACTTAAAATTCTATAGACATCATTATATATATATATATATATATATATATATATATATATATATATATATACATATATACATTTAAATCAACTCATCATTCACAGTTAATCTGTAACTAATATGTAATTAAACATACATTTCTATTATCATTTAATATTTGTAGAGTTAAAGGTTTAATTTCAATGGCAAGTTAAAATCAATTTAGTGATAAGTCATACATATATGTTAATCGATATTATAGAAAATAAACTTAATGTATGTACATAAGACTAAAGTGCATTTATAAACAATACAACTAATTGAATACAATAAAAACTAAGATTTCACACTGGCCTAGTATTGAATCCTACAGTTTATCGCATGTTTTCGCATTTCTTGCATGCGCACTAACGAGTTGTCCACTCTTTTCCCCAGGTATACTTGAGATCACAGCCGTCGATGTTGGTGTGGTGGCGATCAAGGGCCTGTTTTCGGGAAGATACCTGGCCATGAATGAGAAAGGACGTCTGTATGCTTCAGTAAGTGTTATGTCACGTCGGTAAAAATCGAGTAGCTGAAATACGGCTGGCAGGATCAGATAACGAGCAGGGCTGTTTGAGGCTATCGCCACATGGTGGTGTTTTTCATGCGGAACGAGTGTGCTGCTGGATCATTGGGAGCTTAATTGCCTCACTGGAGTCCATAGAATTGATGGTTAATGGTTCCACGAAGGACCTTTAACATCTATGGAACCTTTCCATTGCACAAAAAATGTTTATAGTTTAAAGAATGGACTTCACACTAGGAAAAATGGTTATTTTAAAGAACTGTTCACTGAAAGGTTCGTTGTTGAACCCAAACTGTTTTCTTCTATGGCATCACTGTGGAAAAAAAAACCTTCTGGGAACTGGCAGCTGGCAGGTGATAAAGTTGAAAGCCCAATGTGTAGAGTTTGGACCTGTTTAATGAAACTTTTGTCATTACTTACACATTCTCAAGTTGTTCCACCCCTGTATGAGTTTCTTACTTGTGATGAACACAAAATAAGATATTTTGAAGAATGTTGGTGACCAGCCAGTCGACGGCACCCATTGACTTCCATAGTAGGAAACAAAATACAATGGAAGTCAATGGGTGCCGTCAACTCTCTGGTTTGCAACATTCGTTAAAACATTTTCTTTTGTTTTCAAGTCTGGAATGAAATGAGAGGGAGAGTAAATGATGACAGAAGTTTTATTTTTGGGTGAATTATCCCTTTCAATGTTGACTTATTGCAGGTCCAGTCAAGATGAAGTAGGCTAATCATTTTTGTAACCCTTTTAGGAAGTCTTCAACCGAGAGTGTGAGTTTCTGGAGCGCATTCATGAGCTCGGCTACAACACCTACGCATCACGGCACCACGCCACGACCCAGCCTCCCCCTGCAGGGTCCGGTGCCGGGGCCGGCAAGCGCCGTGCCAGTTCTAAAAGGCAGTGGTACGTGTCCATCAATGGAAAGGGCCGGCCCAGGAGGGGCTTTAAGACACGGAGCACGGACAAAGCTTCCCTCTTCCTGCCCCGTGTTCTGGGCAACAAAGACCATGAGATGGTGCGCAAGCTCAGAGAGAGCCAGCGGCACCAGACAGGCTCTCACGGGGCCCCTGTCGGCCGGGCGGAGCGCAGGAGACGGCGGCACAGGGGCTCCAAGGGCCACAGCTCCGTCTCTTGACTCAGAAGAGAAGTGAGACTGATTCAAAGTGGAGAAGAGGAACAATTTTCTCGGGAGAGGATGATTCTTCAAGAACACTTTCGAGGAATTAGGAGAGAAACATCCTAGAAACGCTCACTCTCTCAGTCCAGTTCCTGAGTTTGAAACTTTTTCATTTGACCAAAATTAACACTACTGAAAGGTTTGCTTTGTTTATGACATGTACACGTCATGTTCTGTTAAAGACATGTAATTATTGTACATAGATGTACAGTCCTTTACTTTTTTTACTTAGAGTACATGTTGGTAATAATAAATTAGGACGTTGTACAAGTGCTTGACAATGCCGATGATGTGTTATGTACGGTGGTGTACAGACAAGCACTTTTGCCTTACTGAAGTATAAAGTAGAAAACAAAGATACACACACACACACACACACACACACAAAACAGATGCTTTTTAACTTACATGTGATAGGCTACTGTTCTTAAACTGCAATCAGGAGTACTTTGTATATTACTAATGTAATACATATTTATTTTGTTTATATGTTTTTTAAGTTATTGATGACATAGTTTCTACACTTCCAAAATATCAAAGATTGTTCTTCAGAATTAAGAGATTAGTAGTTGCGTTGCTAGAATAACACTGTTGTCTTTGAGCAATCCCTCTCCAGTTTCAAATATGTGTCTAAATATATGTAATGACATCAGCTCTGATAAATGTCATATGTATTGAACACTGTAAAACGGCATTGTTCGACACTGAAAGCTAAACATTGGAGGAATGTCACCAATAAATTATATGGAGTATATATATATTTTGGGTTTTATTGTTAAGCATGCGTGATACGGTGGCTGTTCTCAGTTTTCATATGGAGGTTAATGAATGCTTTGACGGCTAAATTAATGTCGGTAAATAAAGCAATGTCTGCGCGGCTGATAGTGATCGCACTGAAGTCTCTCTTGGGACCATCCCACCATTTTTACTAAAGTGACATCATGTGGATGAAAAAAAGAGAGCTAGAAAAGCAAAACAGGACCACGTTGTAAAAAACAGCCTACTCGTGTCAAATGCAACTATTTTATTCGTATTATTTGAGTGCATTCGTGCCGTGTTTCGCATGGAGATCGGCTTCGTCGAGCAGGAGCTGTGCTTTTGAAATCTATAGGAGAGAAAAAAGACGTGTTATTCTATACTTCACAGGTTCCCGAGCTTCCTGGCGGTCACAATGGCACATCTCTGGGGAAACCTGGGAAGCTCTGTCGCTTGAGACATTCTTCTTGCCTTTTCTAAACGACGAGAGCCTGAGATCTGAGGAACAAGGCAATCCCCGATGAAAAACAAACGTTTTTTAGAAAGTGTAACGCGTTGTTATGAATGCCAAACTCTAATATTACTCAACGGGAATGCTGGACTGTTTGAATGAGCCTTTGTGTTTCGCTCTTGATACCTTTTTATTTTACAAACCCATTCATATCTGCATAAACACATGAGAGGCGAGATCAAAGCTTTCCGAATATTATATTTTAAAATCGCTTCTATTAATCAGAAACTGAGGAGCGCTTTTTCTTTCATGGAAAATAAATGATAGCACAGGCTTTATGATTCTCGCTCTCACAAATAATTTGGTGGGTGTCGCAGCGATGCCATTGAAGAGCCATTTTGGTTCCCCCAAAAAAACATTTTATTTCTTATTAGTGTAAATAACGTTTTAAGAACCCCTTTCAGCTATAAAGAACATTTTGTGCAACGGAAACATCCGAAAGGAACCATCAATGCCAATAAAGAACTTTTCGCTTAAAGTGTACCTCTAAAAATAAAGATGTATATCCAAAAAGAGGTTGTAGTCTGACGTCACGTCCATGATCTTCTAACTCTCATTTTTGTTTTAAAGCTGCTGGTGCATCACATTTGCATTTCTGCATTTATCAGATGCTTTTATTCAAAGCGACTTGCATTGCATTCAAGAAACGCATTGATCAGTTCTTGCTTTCCCTGGGAATCGAACCCAAGACCTTGGCATTGCACACTCTGCACAGGAAAGCATTATGAACCTTATGCATAAAAAAGAAGAAATCCAGATAAAAAGAGCACTGTTTGCTAAACTTAAAGTAACCTTTGTGTGTTTTCTATTCCCGTTTAAACCCGAGGACGAGAATGAAATTACGGAGCTCATTCTGTCTAATAACATTTTGGCGAACCAGTGTGCAAAGTTTCTCTCTCTAGTTCTGACCTATTCAGGCACACGTCGCCCCTATTAGTTCAGTGGCATATAACAAGTAAACAGAGACCCAGGGGTGAAAGTTCAGCGTCCAGATCGAGCGACTTCTGCTGACCCGCCTTCAACAATAACGCGTCTGCCGCCATGTCGAGGGCAAAGCCGCGCTCATTAACCTACAACTGCCCCAAAACCCCCATGCAACCACAACAAACATGCATGCAGAAATGAATGCACATGCAAATAAATACATGTTGCAAACCAGTTCCAATCGTTTTAAACCTACCGATAATTAAATTACCCAACAAGTGCTTTCTCAGACATCACTTTAAGCCGAATGCTATGGTGAAAACTGCTCCAATTAAAATCGCTGCGCTTCAGTCCCATTCTTCTCTGGCCCGAGGGCCTCAAAGGGCTGCTCCTCGTGCCCATCTAATTGGTATCGTCAGGAATTCCTCAAGTATTGACCCAGCGGAGCCTGAGGGGTCTTTGTTCGCACAGAAGGCCTCCTGGCATCTTTGTGGACCTTGTAGAGCTGCTGACCTCTGCACTAACATCACACCATATTGCTTCCAGCTTAACTATTTTTAAGTGATGCATCTATTAATTCTGATAGCTTAACAAGGCAGATTTAGAGCTAAAAGGCTTCACGTGTTAGAGCAAGCTATTTTTCTGGGATATTATCAGAGACAAAGCAGGATTTGTTAAGCTTTGTTAATCTAACTTTTCAGTAACAGTTAATTTTACAGTGTCTTTGTTGCACGTGTTACATGTAGTATAACTATAAATTGTACAGAATTACATTCAAGTAACCCTAAAAACACTGACCCTATAAGTACATAGTTCATTATTATTACTCGCTGCTCAAATGTATACTCAATCAACCAAAGTGTAACCAACTTTCTGTCTTTTCTCGATAAAGACATTTGCAAACTTCACGTTTGAAGAAAACACTTTTCCTCTTTGAATCACGACATCAGAAAGCTGAATGCAGGACAAGTGCTTCCAAAAGCGTCCTATAGAGGGAAGCACCGACTTCTGTCCGGCTGCTGTGAATCACAGGATCTGATCTCGAGGATGTTAATGTTGCCATCGCAATAAATCTTCAAATTGAATGGTGCGCTGTCGCCTCCCAGCTTTATATATTTGAGGAGCTTGGCAAAAAAAGGAACCTCTCTTCCTCTCTCTCTGGCTAATAGTTAGTTAGTTAAAGGAGTCGTGCCTGATTTAGTAATAGTAAATGCAACCAATTCATCTTGCAAAAAGAATAGGTCACATAGCCTATTTCACGTTGTTGAACAAAGATGCGATCCCTTAGTTTTCATTTGTATTCGTTTGATGAGCATAATTCGTCTCATTTGCGCGCAGGGTTGAGCGCGCGACTGCAGCACCATGGAGAGCGGCGCAGCGCCCTGTTATTATCACGTTCACTTCATTTCTCTGCCTCTCTTCAGAATGGACATACAGATGAAACACTAGCTGCAAGCTCTGCTTGTCCACTTGAAGCTTTCGTTACCGCTCACCTACAGACCCAACGATCCGGCGCATGCGTGCGCTTGCAAATCTGACTTCTAGTAAAGAGTTTTTGTAAAAGTGGCTGTAAAGCAATGCGCGCCTTGTGCGCTTGAGCATCCAGATGGGTGGAGGAACAGCAGTCTGTTTGATCAGTGTCTGTGTCCTTCAACATGTGTATAAAAGCAGCCACATGCACTTTTCCCGAATTGGTATGGGTGGATACAGGTTAAGCAATTTGGGTAACAGGCTCGGTGTCTCGTGTCCCTTTTGAAGTTGAGAGATGAGAGTGTTCTGTCTGGAGGAAACGTTCACACGCGAAACAAAGGCGGGGATGAAAAGGGTTATGGCAATTTAAATAAACAAAATCAATTTAACTAATTAGGTTTTTGACATTTTTGATCACTCCCTCAAAATCCAAAGACAAATGGCTATTTTTGTATCCAAGTTCTTGGTACAGCTTGTTAGCTCTGTTAAAACTGTATGCATTTGCACACACACTCTTTCCAAATGGGCGGTTTAGCACCAGTGCCATAGAATAACTATTTTGTCAGAGTGCAAAAAATGATTCGGCTGTATGTATATGCAAAGTAAATTCACCCGAAGTTCACACTTATATCCTGGAGTATAACCACAGGCGTAGCTCCTAAACTTTACAAACAACTCTGAGCAACACATCCATTGTTCATCATTTGAAGCGTAACTTTTGTTTAGCTTGGAAAGCGCAGTTGTGCATTCTTCAAAATAAGTGTTATATATATTTTAAGATGTAACGCGTAGACACTCAAGCCTATACTTTATACTATATTGTAAACATATAAACAACATAATTGAATGGTGTAATTTTCCTATAAAGTCATATGTGCTCCGATACAGTAAATCCACCCTGAGGTGTCTGTGTGTGAAGAGCTGTTGATTGTGGAATGGCTCTGTCAATAGTAACACACATGACACTCTTTTGAGCTTTCGAGTGGGCGTCTTACTTTAACGTTGATACGTGTTTGCAGCATCATCCCCCATGGTCTTTCCGTTTTACGTCGCATCCTCTACACTAGCAGCAGGGAGCGCGCATTACCCGGGGCCGCGGAGAGCGCTTGACTCACAGTGTGATGTTTCCAGCGGTTTACATGTTCTCCCCCACAATGCTATGACGCACAACATTCACAACTACACACTCGGAAGCAGAATTGTCGGGCTGAATTATCCAGCAGTCCTTGCGCGGTCAGTGGGATGTCCAAACATCACTTTAGTTCAGAAATTGACTTCCAAACAAGTCGTATTGCTATATGATGGTCAAGTTTTCCTTTTATGCCCCTGCTTGAATTTGCAAATCGCTCGAATTCAAATTCGATTGTTTGTTTCCTGTTATTGTTATTTTATGGAACGGACACTGAAGTCTGTTAACGTTGTGATTTCCGATGCATTCTCCCAAACATAAATTATTTTATTTCCGTCATATTATAAAGGAAGCGCACACAAAGACAAACCAAATATATACATAATACGGATTGCTGTGGGTTTTCTAAAAGTAGCTACATAGCTTGCACCAAACCTAATTTTACCCATTTGATGTGGCAGGTTTAGTTTTCAATCTACTTTGGCAAAATAAAACTTGCGCGTTTTTACACCTGCCTCCCAAATAGACCTTTGCGAACATAAGTAATAGCAAGATTTAAGACACAGATACACAAATAGACACAGATTTAAGACGGATAAAGACATTATTCCTTTAAGCAGAAGCATTGCATTGTCAAAGTTAACGAATGACGCTTGGCTCGCCAGCGCGCGCACACACACACACACACACACGCTTGCGCGCGCGCGCTCGCGCTGGAGTCTCACTGCCCACGGCATGGACGTGCGCACATTATAAGGAATCAGTGCGCTCGGAGTGGCGCAGAAGAGGCTGCTTCGTCATGCACTAGGTAGTGTGTGATGTAATTTCGCTCCAGATATAAATATCGTCGGCAAGGGAAAAGTATAGCATGGCTGAGCGGGGCTAGAATTCAAGGGTCAACGTTTTCCAACTTTTGTGTGAAAGCAAAACAGCTTGAACACCAGTGTGAAGTATATAGTGTCTTGAGAGGAAACCCGCTGAGCGCGACTTCATGCCGCTCACCAGGGTTGACCGCAGCTCTGTCCTTGAGTAAAGCCGTTTCTGCGTCTTTTTGGCTGGCGACACAAAATACATCTAGTAAGACGGTAGTTTGGTGTCTTCAGACGCTTCAGACACTCACTGACCGCTCAGAAGGATGACTGTCCAGTCGGCCCTCTTTCCAATACTGGTCTTAGGACTTATGACAAGCTCAGTGCGCTGCTCTCCGCTGGCCCGGGGACAGAGCGGCCCCGCGGAGCGACGCTGGGAGACTCTCTACTCGCGCTCTCTCGCCCGAATCCCCGGGGAGAAAAGAGACATCAGCCGGGACAGTGATTATCTCACGGGCATTAAAAGACTGCGACGTCTCTACTGCAATGTTGGCATTGGGTTTCACCTCCAAGTATTACCGGATGGCAGAATTACCGGCGTGCACAACGAAAACCGCTACAGTAAGTCTGTTGTTTGAACGCATGCATGTCGGATAGGCTGTTGGATTGATATTTCAAGGGAGGTTATGAAAAATAAGGTTCGTACAGACAAAGTATTTTTTTAAAAACAACACTCAATGGCTGTTATGCGCTACCAATGATTAATAACAAAAGTGTAGTGATGACAAAACGTTACTACACGAATGCAATGCTACGACGAACAACATCAACAAACCCTGTTGCAGCGCGTTTTCGAAACAGGGCAGGTGTGCAGCAGCATCTGGCATCCTGCATTACGCACGCAACAGGTCTCTGTAACCAGAGCAGGACAGGAGCCGGGCCAAAACCCCGAGCCTAAAGTTAGTAGCGAGATAAACTCATCCTTTTAACCTTTCACTCCTTAAAAACAAGGTTCTTCTCAAAGGTTCTTTAAAGATTTTACTCTCATTTTAAGGTGCATTTGTTACTTATGCATTAAAGCACTGAGTCAGATTGAGTAACTACATATAGCTTACTATAAGGTTGTGATTAGGGTTGGTTGCATGTAATTTGGCGTAATTTATAGTTATTACCATAATAACTGCATGTAACATATTACCAATTTTTCCGATCAGCAAACGTCACACCAGAGGGGTTTCAATAAAAAAACAATAAAACGTTTCTTTGCGCACCATAATTTTAAGATGCTCGTTTGTGATTGATGTCTGTTCAGGGCAAATGCAATATAATAAGCAGGAGTTATAAACATCTGCGCGCTTTTTGTGTTTCTAAAGTCAAACTCAAGTTTGTCTTCTTTGTCAACACTCATCACAGGCTAAACAATCGGTCTTTATTTCAATCGTTAAATCAGATGGATTATTGCAAAGTTTATTGCTAATTTTGATACCTAATATACTCATTTTATGCACATGCCACATTTCATTCAATGCGTCAAGCAGATGAACAGTTTGATGAAATCACTCTTTGGAAAAAGATGTCATGCAAACGTCGTTTAAAGATAAATCTAGGTGGTTTTACAGAGAAAGAAAGAATAGATATTAAATTTATGTGAAGAGGCGGAAAGTGTCATTTCCTTCGAAAAGGATGCTCTAAATGTAAACACTAACAATTTTTAGAAAGGCAGTCATCGTTGGGAGTTGCCAGACAGGGCTAAAGATACGAGCCAAACAAGGTCATTTGTCGTCTTTGTTGTGTGTTTCAGGTCTTCTTGAGATGTCTCCGGTGGAGAGGGGAGTTGTGACACTGTTTGGCGTCCGGAGCGGGCTATTCGTGGCCATGAACAGCAAAGGGAAGCTTTACGGATCTGTGAGTATGAAATGATTTACGGCAGGTTTCCGCCCGCGAACGCTCTTATCAGAGCTCGATGACATATCACCCAGTACTTGAGATGTATCCCCCTCACCACCGACATCCCGCAGTCTCCGACAGCGTTGCATTGTTGGAGTCAGTCGTGGCGTGCTTCCAGTGCCTAGTTGGTGTTTTCATTGTGGGAAGGACAAACCCAGGAACGGGACCGCAGTAGATCATTCGGACTACGCATTCCATTCTTAGCATTGCCAGCCAACACATGCACCTACTGTCCTTCCCAGTGTAAAGATGAACTGGCCAGAGAGGACCACCCAAACACCACACTGATATCCTCTCCGATTCTTCACCCTGAAAACACCTTAAACTTCTCTAAGCCTCAGATACCGACATTTAACCCAATACTTTTTTGGGGGTAAGCTTGTTTTAATGGAATTTATAAGTATTTATATGAGAAATTTGGGCGGGTTTTCCCCTCAAAAACCAGCCTAATTTTTATCGACCAGCCCAATTAATTTTTTTCCGGTCGGACGTGACCAAAAGGAGCCCAATTGGGCGGGAATCCGCCCAATCTGGCAACACTGACACACACACACACACACACACACACACAAGTCATGGTTGTGTTCTTCACGTTCAGAAATGAGCACATTGTAATTTTCACTTGTTTTTAACTTTTTTTCCACTTAAGCACTCATTTCCAAGAGTCAAACTTAAAAAGAGACCAAACTTAAGTCTGTGCTCCAAAGCATTCAAGGTTTACGACAGTTTCCGACAAGTCGGAAATTTCAGATTCAGGGCCATAAAACTATAAAATCTCACCATAAAATGCAAAATACTGAATAAAAACATTGTCAAACTAAAACATAACACACACACAAAAAAAATCAATACAAAACCAGACACGCAAACCGAACCCGAGGGTTAAAATGTTTTTTAAAGGGTTAAAATGGGTTAACACTCTAATTACTCTCTTGTCCCTGCAAAACATTATAAAGAAAGAGCAAAACTGTCTCTTTGTTGTAGATATGGCCTTAAAAATATTGCGCTGTAACGTCGCTGTTATTTAAAATGATGATGCGGTCTTTTGAAATGTCACTACAAATACCAATTGCTGTTTTCTTTGTGACTTTCAGGAGCAGTTCACAAATGAATGCAAGTTCAGAGAAAAGCTCCTTGCAAACAATTACAACGCGTACGAATCGCTGGCGCATCCTGGGATGTTCATCGCACTGAGTAAGACTGGCAAAACCAAGAAAGGAAATCGAGTATCAACATCCATGACCATGACGCATTTCCTGCCTAGAATTTGATGCACTTTCTACAGAAGTTACATGTGAGGTTAAGTGTATCGTGTCATGTATGTATATATTAGACTATTTATAACTGTTGATTTTATATTTCATCACAACGTCCTCTTTCCGAGGTGGAAGACAACAATTAATTTATTTGTTATTTGTTAATTTATCCTCATTGCTGCTACCACGTGTTCATATATACTACAAGTGAAATTCCTACAATGTACTTCTTATTTTTTGCACTGTTTGTGTTCTTCTAATCTAAAGCGCGGGGTTGGAGAGGTGGACGCCATTTTAATTTTGTCGCAGTTTCAAATTTTCAGAGCAAACGTTGTCCAGTCATTAGGAAAGTTTTGTCTGGTGAGCATGATTCACTAATAATCCCAGCCTCGTTTTCAAAAATTAAATATGGCGTCTAATATGGAACGTTTAATATGGCGTTAAATATGTTTCAACCCATTTTTGGGTCATGTATGGACAAACCCAACCATTGGTTTAAATTTTAAAAGCAATGGTCAGGTTATTTTATTATTATTATTATTATTGTTATTAGTTTTACAAGGTTTAAACCCAATGGTTGGTTTAATTAAAAAATATTTTTTACTTAAATTTTTTTACTGTTGACCAAAGTATGGTTGGTTTATTTTATTATTATTATTATTATTATTATTGTTATTATTATTATTATTATTATTATTATACATTTTCTTAAACCCAACGGTTGGTTTATTTAAATTATTTCTTTAAACCTAAACGTGTTTTTTTTACCTCAACAGTTGGTTTATTTATTTATTTAATTAATTAATTTTTTTAACTCATTGGTTGGTTTAATTTTTAAACCATTTTTAAACCCACGTTTGGTTTATTCATTTTTTGAATTTGAATTCCTTTTTTATTCAAGGTTGATTTAATAACAATAATAATAACAAATTAAGCCCAATGGTTGGTTTTAAATATTATAATTATTATTATTTTTTTAAACCAAACAGTAGATTACATTTTTTCTTTTTTTTTAAAATCCAATGGTTGGTTTCATTTTAATTTTATTTAAAACCCAACGGTTGTGTTTGTCCATATTTGACCCAAACATGGGTTATTATTTTAGAGTGTAAGGTCCATGTGTACTTCCTTGGAAAGAATATAAGTCTTAGGTCAAGCCTCCAATGGTTAAGGTGTATCAACCCCCATAGTATTAGCACTGGAGCAATTGTCCAAAGTCTGAGCTCTTTTGTGCGGAGCTCGGATCTAACTGAAGCAGTATCGGCTTACTCTAGCTTACTGAAGCTCTACCCCTTCAAATCTGTTTTTAGCTCTGCCTGGGGGTTGAACTTTGAACTTATCCGCAGTCAATCTTTGTCACATCTATAAGGCTCTGGATAGAGAGAAGTAGCTTCTTTAACATACAGACATGCATTTCAAAATTCAATGGCATTGCAGTGTAGATACTGTACTCTGTGTCCCTTTAAACTAAGAGACGTACTTTACAATACCAAGTTCGAGTGGGTCTTTGATGTGGTTTAGGGAAGGTATGGGTGTCTGGGAGGAATCAGGCTTGTTAAAGATCAGTATTTTTCTATGGTGGTAACACAGAAACTAAGAAATGACAGTGTTGTGTGTAAGTAAACTAAGAGTTAATGTAAAACCGTGAGTTACGAGTGTGCCACTTCTTCTTTTTTTGTCGTTTTCTACCTCATGCAGTTTCCTACTTTGAAAATCAGTTGAAACAGAATGTCTTCTGCCTCTATGTGAAGTTCTGGCGGCCATCACGTCCTAGTTGCGCCTTGTCACGTTTGAGCTATCTTTACCCTGTGATTTACTTTTAGAAAGGATAATCATGTTGGAAATATTTGCAGACAGCTGTTAGACTACACTATATGCTCAAGCAGTAACCCTATATTTTTCCTTATATATTTTGTAAACATAATATGTTGCAAAACTAAGATGCTGCTTCCACCCTGCTATATGATGTTATTTAGTACAATAAATATCAAGACATGACGCATTTGTGCAGGGACAAACACGCTTTCAATCTTTACATATCTAAAAACATTATTAACTTCAAAAAAACAACAAAAGCATTCCTTACTGTTATCATACTGGCTATACGGGTGCATTAAATTGAAAGAAAAAAAAAATGCACCTGTACCCGAGTGTAAAGATGGGACTGAAAATGGATGGGTAGTCTTTTGGGCTAGATGAAAGCTAAACTGACCGATTAACCTCAAAAGCATGAACACATTCACATTGTTTTATTTTATTTTGGTCATCTCAAAGCCGTGATAATGCAGTGGTTATATGTCCACATTTTTGTCTGAACGTGCCCTGCCTGGATGTGCACATCAATTAGTTTCACTTGATGAATCTGAAGAGGGAAGGGTTGCCTGTGTTTCTCTTTTTCACAGCTGTGCCAGACCTCTTTCCAAATGCACATGATTTGCATCGGTGTGGATGCTGTTTACAATAGACTTAATGGCCACTGAAGGCAAATTGTTCCTCTGACTCTCATCCCAATGTAGAACTGACACAAATCACTGGACTTGATTTGTTTAACCAAAAAATGCAATATCAACAGACGTTCGTGAAAAACTTTGTTCACGCAAACTGCCACACCAACACAACAATGTTCCAAACTGTGCCGTTTTTTTTTTTTTTTTTGGATGTGTTTATGAACAGGGATGCATTGAAATAAACTACCGTATATACCATTTCTCTGTCAATTCCCATATGGCTTATCCACAAACCGCCAGTTGCGTTTGCATCCGTGGCAGAGCTCCTGTAGTAGTTCGCTCTGAATCCTGTTTTACCAAAAATTGTCTGTAGTTTTATACAGGTCCTGTTAAATATTGTGATGTATGTGCTGTGCACATGATGATACCCTAACTTAAATGGAAGTTAATAAATATGTAAATCATACTTTGTCTGTGTGTTTTTCACTGTAACAGCATATGTTGAACTCAAGAGTCATCCTTTTCAAGCCAGTTTGAGGCAAATTAAGTTGAAATGACTTAAACATGTCAGGTTGATTGTACTTAAAGGAAGTTAGAAGGCATCTTTAAGTTGGCTTGAGAAAGCCAACTTAGTGATATTGTATCTAAACTTATTATTATTATTATTATTCTTACCTAAAATTCTAAAAGAATCTCCTCCTAGAGCTTTAAAGCTACAACCACTAAACTCTGCTCAGACTTCAGACCTGTTCTGACTTGTTTTGTTGTTGTTGTTTCATACAGATGCAAATGAAGGTTCAATGAAACCGACAGCTGTGATTCAGCAACAAAACACGTAAAACTAGAATATCTCCCAGCATAACTATAGAAAGGGGCCTTTCCCTGGCGAAGCTAAAAATATGCTCACAGACAGGCCCGCCTGGAGTGCTGTGCTGGATATTTCTACAAGGACGGCACTGCCAAGACACTCTTCTTCCATTGTTTAACCTGCCAAGGCCCAGTTTACAGATTGGGTGGTTTTGCCATCCGCTCAGCCAAGCGGTCACTCCTCTTTCATTTCTGTGAACGATTCCAAAGGTTCAGAGGAGGAATCCACATGCAGTCCTTCCAGGCATGCGATTCCATGAAAGGGGACCCCGTTTAAAGTGGTATGGGCCCTTCCTTTTTCAGTGTGCTGACTAATGAGCAGATATGTCAGACTGGCTCTATACCATTGGCTTTAACTGTTAGATAAACTGCCAATGCTATTGTCTTCCTTTATTTTCTGCAAACAGAGTTATGTATTTCCATGTTTTACTGGCACTTATGTGTAGGAAAACAAACAGAAACATGAATGACAGAGCAAATCACAACAACTTCCCCGGCATCAGTTGTCCTTTATATATGACACTGTTTGATTTACTGCTACTTGTCAATTTCAAATTTATATAGCACACACACACACACACACACACACACACACACACACACACACACACACACACACACACACACACA
>JAWRVZ010000109.1:0-180000 GCA_037043235.1 Rhodeus uyekii | reverse complement strand
CTGTTATACTGTATACCTTATTTTCCCGCAGATAAACCGCATAACCCGCATCCTTATATAACCCGCACCCATAGATTTCTGAACATTTTTGTTTAAGTTCACATGTCGAATTTTGATCAGCGCCAGCTGTCAGAGTGACAGTACAAGTGCCAGAGACAACAACCCTCGCAAGAAAGAAAAACAGAAAGAAAATACCGCAAAAAAATAACGTAACAAATATATAGAAATATTATTAAGTGTAAAAAATTTGTGATATAGCCCGCACCCTTATACAACCCGCACCCGCCCTGCAAGGTTTGTAAAATCTGGTATAACCCATGGGATATGTGCGGGAAAATACGGTACATAATTGGGTTTTTAACAAATTATAAAATGCGTAGAAATTAAGATTTTCAAATGGAATATTTTATTCATTGAGATCCAATGTGTGATTTAAGTGTTTCCTTCTAAAAAATTTTGTGCTGTTACATTTTAACCACACAAATTCCCATGCGCCATGATTTGAAGTGAACATGAACTAAAGAAAACGCACACGATAAAGCTCCCTGATCTTTACAGCTTTAAAGGCCCAGGCCTTTTTGCACAGAATAAGAGAGGAGGATTTCTCATGGCTTTAATTAAAGCAACGCCAACAAAGTGTGTCATGTTGGCACAACAAGGAACAAGAGACGCCTAGTCAAAACACTCTTCAAAATGAGCAGTGACTGAGACATACAGACACTTCAGAGTCTCAGCAAGCCTGTGTTTCCCCAACATAAACAAATCCACTTACGGGTCTTGCCATAAACACCTCTAGCGTGTCATTTTACACAGGAACTAATTGCAAAACTTCCTCTAGATAGTTAAGGAAACTGAGGAAACATATAAACCGGCTGCATGAACTAGTGTAGAGTCTTTTCTGCATGTTGTACCTGAGGCAAAGCTTTAAGGTTTCCACAAGAGGGCAACACTTTACACATAAAACCACTTTTGCAATGCTGGAAATATTATATGGCTTACTTGAAACAAATATGCATTGATTAACTAATAGATATTAATGTGAGATACATTATATTACCTGATATTAAGGGGTGTATATATATATATATATATATATATATATATATATATATATATATATATATATATATAAAGTGTGTCTGTTGCATGCACTGTGTGTATTTTACACATTCAGCATCATTTGTGGATGTTTTACCTGCAATGGCAACACAGTTTTGCCTTTTATACGATACTATAATGCAAAATAAGTTCATATTTAGTATCACGGGACATTTTGATAGAAGACATGTTTAGTTAAATAGTATAATGTATAATCGTATAATGTTGCCTTGCGAAATCTTACATTCTAGTAGTTACAACATGGCTGTTTCACACTAGTTTCACTTTTACAAACATTACTAAAGTTAAAATACTAAGTTGTGGATAAACATATATAGGTTGACATTCAGTTGTCATTAAGTCTTACATTATAGGTGAGCTTTCACTTCAATAATAGGGACAGCTGAAAGGAACGGGGTCAAAAAAACCACTGGCAAAATTTATTTTACTCCTACGTGCGTCATAAAGCAGTATCGACCCGAGAGCAAACACTAGTTGTGATTGTCCTTGTTTACTTTTCAGGGGATCTCCCCACACAGCTCAAAATACTCAACGCCACAGCTTCACTCATTTCTGAAGAGGTGATACAACATATTCATGAGCCCATACAATGTTTTTAATAGCTATTTTAGGCTTTTATTGATGAGAAAGATGAGAAAATCATGGGAGATGAGAGAGAGAGAGGGAAAAGACCCGGAGCTGGGACTTGAACTTGGATTGGAGCGCTTGCCCACAGGGCTATGGATCCGACCCCGTGCAATACTTTTGTCACAATTTCACATCCCTGTCTGCTTGTTCAGATTGGAGTCAATGTGGAAGCATTACAAAATACACCAAGAGACACCTTTGATCTACTGGCTCTCTATTACATAATCAAATAGACATGATTTTCCTGCACATCCCAGTGGGTTTGGTGGGAACTGGCATCTTTCATGAATAAAGGTGTGTGTGATCACTATAGACTACTGACCAACGCATGACCTGGGACTGGTGTGTGTGAATTACACTGATCCTCTGAATGACAGCATAGGTCAGCATTCAGACTCACATCACTTCCTCTGCAGATTATAGACACAAACCACAAAGCCAGGCTTTCAAACTGCAGTGACATCATTGAATATTTATAATAATGAATACGGATCATATGAACGTAACACAAATGATGAGATGATGATGTAAATTCTGTGGTTAGCCGAGGCTCAGCAGAACAAATGCAGCATTCATTCATTTACTGCATAATGTTTTGTGTGATATCAACTCTTTGGTTTAGGTTTTGCTTGTTATTACCGTTTTAAAATATAATAAAAGCTGTACCATTTAGCATTTCACTGACTAAACAGTTTGGCTCGTGTGTGTTGAAATATTAAATATTAAAATTACATTAAGAATGTCTTTTCGTTCATATTGACTTTGACCATCGTCCTCGAAAAACAAAAAGTGCAGCGATCACACAGCGCCATCTAGCGATCACTAGACGAATTGGAATTGCAACTTTATTCATGCAATTCTAATTTCGAGTTTTAGAACAATTTACAAAAGCGATGTTGTCACATTAAGACTTACATCAATGATTTTGATATTTTGTGCAAGATCAACATCATGTCTTCACGAGACAGCATTTTCTAGAATGTCATTATCTTCTTTGCAATTCACAAAATTCACACAATACGCAAAAGAAAACAAAAAACAAATGCATTATACAGTACTGTATCAGGTTAGGTCTGCTAACGCCCAGTGCGCATGTGCGGGAGAGTTTCACGTGTTTTTCCAGTTTAGAATTAGTTTTCTGGAGCTCATCGGATTATTGAATATGTTGAAAATGCAAATCATACTAAATGTATTAAAATAGCTACTTTTTTATTTTCGTGATGGTTTTCAAACATCCAATTAAATTCATTACACGTAGCATAATTTAGTTTCAAAATATGATTAATATTTGATCCAGTTCATCCACCGAAACAGTTTTCAGTCGATAAAACATGTTTGTAGAACGTTTTTAAATCATATTTAATTATTAAAATGAGCACGAACAAAAATGCCCATGCACATAAACCTACACTGTGTTGTTTCAACCCAACTTTGGGTCAAATAAGGACAAACTTTTAACCCAACTCTTGGGTTCGTCCATATTTGGCCCAAATTTTGGGTCGAATCAACCCTGCATTTAGAGTGTATAGTCCATATTTTCACATGCTGTTAGCTTTCCTTCATTATTAATATAGGCCTATTTTTCCTTACTATCGATATATTTTTTCTCATCAAACGCAGTTCGAAAAAAGTCTAATGCACACTCACTCGAAATGTCTCTCTGAAATACAAGCAAGGCTTTTTTACACATAAAATGCTGAAAGTGAGTTATTCTGCATGCAAGACGCATCATACTAAAACAATACCAGCATGCATGTTGTTGGTTTATTCAGTGTTCATCTTCTGTTGGATGTCCAGCGGGGTGTGTTGCCTTGTTCTCAGAACTGCCAAAGAGGGGAAATGCTTATCGATTGATCTGATAAGAGGACAATTTAAAGGCCAGTCGCAGAGCAATGCGCCAAAACAGAGCGATGCAAAGGAGATAGAGTGCGCAGGCTTCAAGTGGTTATTGCAGATATTACTTAATAATGCTCCTCTTGCTCTTTGTCACTGTGTGTGGGAGAAGCACCGGCGTGGAGAGCCTCCCGTTGCCCGACTCCGGTCCACTTTTGGCTAATGACTGGGGAGAAGCGGTCCGGACCCGACATCTGTACGCAGCCCGACGAGGCTTACACCTGCGCATCAACACAGACGGACAGATCAGCGGATCGCGCGCGCAGAGCTCGAACAGTAAGTGACAGCATCCCGAGAGAGCGTGACCGACGAGGATGATGGTCCGAAGAGGAGAACGCTTTTAAACACACGTGCGTTGTTAATTAGACTTATGTTGATTGCAGTAATAGCGCCAAAACAAATCATGCACAAAAAAAGTGCAGTGGTGCAACCAAGTCAAAAATCTGTCCATTTGACAGAACACAATGAATGACGAATGCATGTGGAATTCAAAAACAAGTTCATCCTAATAATTTTTTTGCATTCATTACATCTGCACATGCATCGCACAGAAATGCCTTTACCATTTCATCAAAGAAGTCACAGAAAAGCAAAAAACAAAACACCAATACATCCAGAAAAACTTGCATCGTGTCATTGACTCAACACGTCATGCATATTAATTTCTGCACTATATATGCATTATAACTGCAACTTCGATTCATATCAGCCTGTGTGTGTAATGTGTATTTTCAGTTAAACATGCGACTTATTATGTATGTTATTATGCGACTTTACTTTTATTGCATGCTATTAAACTCGTATGTTGTTTCCTGCAGGTTTGGTTGAGATCTGGCCGGTGGACACAGGCGCTGTTGCCATTAAAGGAGTCGCAAGCTCCAGATTTCTCTGCATGGACAGACGCGGAAATCTGTATGGATCGGTAGGTTTGACGATAAGATGTTACGCAACGCACATCCTCAAAAATCAAGCGCCTTTATTTGTGTGATCCGATCTATTTAGAAGAATATCTGTCACTGCATGAACACTTTTAGGGATAGTTTTTCCATCGCACTGGCTACTTTTCTATTGTTTTTCATTGCAAACACGAGCCAGACGGACGCCTTTAATCCTTGCGTTCGCGACGCCCAACTTAAAATCATTTATAGACTTTGCACGTTTTTTTGTATTGCGTTTTTAACTCAAAAACCCTGCCATAATGCTGTTGTTTTGAGGAGCATGTGCTTGCAGAATAGCATTTTTTGAACCAGCCCTTAATACTAGGCATATATATCCGATGAAAGTATCTGATCTGAAATACACACACGCACGCACACACACGCACGCACGCACGCACACACACACACACACAGACAGAAAGACAGACACACACACACAGACGTGCAGACACACAGACACGCATACACACACACACACACACACACAAACACACACACACACACACACACACACACACACACACACACACACACACACACACACACACACACACACACACATAAATATATATATACATAGATAATACATATATAATATATATATAATCTCTCTCTATATAAATAGTATATAGGCTATATATATATATATATATATATAGATGCATATAGACAGGCACAGATACACACTCTCACACACACACCCACACACACACACATACACACACACACACACACACGCACACACACACACACACACACACACACAGACAGACACGTACACACACACACACACACACACGCACACACACAGACAGACACATACACACACACACACACACACACACACACACACACACACACACACACATATATGTAGATGCATAAAGACAGAGGTCAACATGAGGCTCCAACTCCCTTCAGAACATATTGAAATGATTTTGTTCTTAGAGAGTGCAGCTTTGGCACTCTGCCATCAATCATAATAAAACTATACACATGTTCGCCAGATAACCTTGTTTTGCTAAGGTCACCTCGCAACGTCCTCTACGACTGAGGAAGTGTGGACAAGCCGATTTCGCCACAGACATCTAGCTTTATTGACATTATGTTCTGGACATGGGTCATTCCTCCCATCTGACGTTAAAAACCCAGAAGATTATTTTAGGTCAGGACCATCAGCGGTGAACACAGTCTTCATGCAGGGATATATCTCCAAAACGAACATGAGTCTGAGTGAATATCCTGCTTATCTGTCCTTGTCTGTTTGAAACTGAATGGATGTGTGTAATGCGTGCCTAGCCGAAATGATCACTAATTATGAAGAGTGCCACATATGGTTTGAGTGAGCAGAACATGCGAAAAATGATTCTGTCCAGATACGCGGAGTTGAGTGGTGTGAGAGCAGCAACCTTTGCCCATGGCGGGGAATGTTTGCATAGCTAAAACCTCATTGAAAAGAAACAGCAATAACAACCTTGGCCTCTCCATGAGTGCAAACAGCCATCCAAAAAACTTAAAACACACGTTGAAGACACATCCGTATTGTAATTCTATGCACCAAAAACAAATGTGAATATGATACGAACATTTTGTCCGATAGCGATATACTGTATTGTCATATACATTAATCCAAATCCAAATTTGTAACAGTTTTTGAGAGTCTGATTACAAAAGCAAAAGTTTCACCAGTAAAATGTCATGGTTCTGTCACTTCAGTTTGCGTTTCTGACTCTGCTCCTTTGTCATGTCTTGTTATCGTGTAACCCCGCCCATCTTGTTCCCTTGTTTCCCTTAATTGTTCCCAGCTGTTTCTGCTCGTTACCTTCCTCATGTGTTCCCTACTTAATCACCGTTGTCATTTCATGTCTGTTTCCTGGGTGTCCCAGTTTTGGTCTGTGCCCGGTTCATCCAGGTTTCCTGTGTATCTTTCTGTCTGTCTGTCTGTCTGTCTGTCTGTCTGTCTGTCTGTCTGTCTGTCTGTCTGTCTGTCTGTCTGTCTGTCTGTCTGTCTGTCTGTCTGTCTGTCTGTCTGTCTGTCTGTCTGTCTGTCTGTCTGTCTGTCTGTCTGTCTGTCTGTCTGTCTGTCTGTCTGTCTGTCTGTCTGTCTGTCTGTCTGTCTGAAGTTTAGTTTAGTTTAGTTTAGTTTAGTTTAGTTTAGTTTAGTTTAGTTTAGTTTAGTTTAGTTTAGTTTAGTTTAGTTTAGTTTAGTTTAGTTTAGTTTAGTTTAGTTTAGTTTAGTTTAGTTTAGTTTAGTTTAGTTTAGTTTAGTTTAGTTTAGTTTAGTTTAGTTTAGTTTAGTTTAGTTTAGTTTAGTTTTCCCCCTCGGGGCAGTTTTCCTTTGTGTTTTGTTTTACTTTGTCAAAATAAATTCTTCACCCACAATTCTGAGTCCTCCTTACCTGTTCACCATGCTTATTTGACAGGCTTGCGCTGCACATGTTGCTCTGAACTGTATTTTCCTCTTCTTAAAGTGATTTCAATCATATTTCAAGCAATTCAAAACCATTGTAAAACATCTCAGCCAAAATTAGCCAAACTTTCTCGTCAGACCGATAACGATCACATATCGGTTGATAACCGACGCATTTATCGATTGCATTCAAGAAACACATTGACATTCTAATCAGTTCTTGCTTTCCCTGGGAATCGAACCCATGACCTTGGTGTTGCAAGCGCCACTCTCTACTGTTTGAGCGACAGGAAAGCTATATACATATCATGTATCCCTAAAAAAATAGTTTGGTGTTCATGTCTTTCTGTTTGTTTTGCAGCACACGTACTCTAAGGAGGATTGTTGTTTTGTGGAGCGGATCCTGCCGGACGGCTACAGCGTCTACGTCTCCAGTGAATACGGAGTGCTTGTGAACTTGGGTAAGCTGCACAGTAGCGACGGGAGCGCAGCTTCCCAGTTCCTGCCCATGGTGAGCACGCTTTCTCAGGAACCCAGCGACCGCCGCTCTCCTGCCGACCCCGAACAGCACCATCGGTCAGGCCTTCAGATCGACAGCATGGACCCTTTTGAAAAGCTCTCTCAAATTGTGATCCAGAGTCCCAGCTTCAACAAGAGATGAAGAGGGAACAATCGCTTATGGACGTTCGAAGGAAACGACCCTGAGGTCGAGAAACAGGACAGACTTCCAGAGAAAAGCCAACCGCCCACTGGAAACATGTAGTGTAACATACTCACAGAAAATCACTCCAGATGTTGAAGTTGGATGTATGATAACGGTGCGTCAACTGCAGCATGCATTTATTTATTTTTCTTTGTATGATGTTTGTTCTTTAACTATGGTTTGAAATTTTATAGCTAATACAGTATTCATACATGTAAAAAAATATTTTATATCTATTTTCTATTCTTTGTTATACAGTTATTTGTTCTTCCCGAATGAGGACGTTCTAAAAGCAAAGATTAAATATAAATGACTTTTTTTGCTATATATGGTTCTAATAATAAAATAAGAGCAAAGGATCATAAAAAACAAAGTATTAATTCTTAAATATAAGCATCATCGCTTCTGCTTAAGCTCAAAATTGCCTTTTTTATTTTATAGATTTCAGTTAATAGCAATTTTATTTATTACATATTTTATTAAAATATGTAAGAATTATTCAATTCATTTGGATGGAATTTTACTATGAATTTAAATGTGTGAATCTTTTTTTCCGTCTTGATACTGTTGATTATGTGGTAAAGCAAATTACTTTCACAAAATACTGATGAATATTGTAAAGATTAATGGGCCTGAGAAATGGTTTATTTGTAACGTTGTGGCTCCCTCTACTGTCAAAGAAGTGAAATGCATTTTGAAGAAATAGGAATCGATCACCATAAAAAGAAAATCCTGTCATCATTTACTCTTCCTCATGTTCTTCCAACCCTGTATGAGTTTCTTTCTTCTGATGAACACATGAGAAGATATCTTAAAGAGAGTTGGGGACTAAAGAGTCGACGCCACCCATTGATTTCCATTGTATTTTGTTTCCTACTATGGAAGTCAATGGGTGCTGTCGATTGTCCGGTTACCAATTTCTTCAAAATATCTTCCTTTGTGTTCAATTATAATATGTGCAACTGTGATCTCTGTGCTGGTTGTTTCTCTATTGTGTTTCTCTGTAAACTGTAATGTCAGCTTTGGACCCATTGCTTTTCACTGTATATAGTACAATGTGATGTCATGCAAAGTGCATTTAATGACTTGACTTGTTTTAGAAGTGCTTCTATATTTTTTTATTGTTGGATAAAATACTTACCAGAATATGGGATTTTTTTTGTCATGTAGGCTTATGAACAAAATAAACTGTCTACAAACAAAATAAATGAAAATGTACACACATAATTCATATTTTCCACAATGAATTGCTGAAAACAAGGAGCCGTGTGGGAAATGCTTGCCTTGCCGGGTACAATTTACAGTTTTTTATTGATGATTCTTCAATAAATCATTTTCTGAGCGGACTATTTGATTAAAAAAAACTTTGATGGAAAAAAAGAAAGAGACGTATTATTACAGATATTTTGCTTAAATTTACACTTTAAAAGTTTCATTAGTCTTTATGATCCTTCAGAAATTATTCTACAATTAGAATTTAATGCTCAAAACTATTTCTGATTACTATCAATAATGAAAATTGTTTTGCTGCATGATATTTCTGACTATAATGCAACATTTTGGGTTAAGTACGATAAAAAAACACACAAAAAACAAGGATGTGTTAAACTGACCAAAAGGGACTGTAGAGCAATTTATATTGTTACAAACGGTTACTATTTTTTTTAAATAAATGCTGTTGTTTTGAACTGTTTATTCATCAAAGTATACAAAAAAATCACAAAAATAAACTGCTTTCAATTTATTGATCATAATATAAGAGCCATTATTAATAATCAAGCAAAAATAATAATTGAGCATCATATCAATGAAATATGGAGACTGGAGTGATGCTGGAAATTCGGGAATAAATGACATTTTAAGATATTTTTATTTTAAATTGCAATAATATTTAACATTATTTCTGTATTGGATCGTCACATAAACGCAGCATTCTTTCAAAATAAATAAATAAATAAATTTGATTAACTCAAATCACAATTACAAAGGGAACAGTTTGTTTTCATAATAGGACAAGAATGTCAACCCAAAGAAGAGAAAGGAAATTAAAAGTTTGGCTATTTGATTGACAGATACACCTGAACCAGTAAATATAATTAAATGATGTTCTCTGCTTATATTAAGCATTTATTTCAGTTTATAACCAATGCGACATCTGACTTTTATTTTGCTTAAATAAACACGATGATGCGCGTTTGTTTACATTCCCTTCTTCCGCCTCGGTCACATGATCAACTCCAACATCCGGGCAATTTAGAACGAAGAACAGCGATTCCGGACTGATAGATTGACCAAATCGCTTTACGCATAAACATGGCTTTTGTGGCCAGTGGCGATGATTTATTTGACTCCATTATCATGGCGGATAACAGGTAAGACTTCAGCGTGTTTTGGCTTCTCTCTGTAGTCAGTGTGTCCCTGTAAGTGTTCTAAACTCTCTGTTGTAGGTTTCGTGTGGAAGGTTATCAGGAAGGGTTTGAGGAGGGGACCCGACAGGGCGCCATAGAGGGTCGCAACCACGGGCGGCTGCACGGGGCCAAAATCAGCGCCGAGGTCAAATATACACTTGTGAAAAAGAAGTAATTGTATTGAAAGTGTACTTCAAATCTTTACTTAGTATAAAATAAACCATCTCTCACACACACACAATTGAAAAGAAAGAAGCATCATCCAGCAGTAAATGTCTGCACAGGTCTCAAACTGACCGACTCTTCTGGAAAGCAGCGTCAGGTTTTGTTCTCTTGTGTTATTATAACAATAGACCTTATTCACAGCAGCGCCATTTTTTTTTTAAACGGGAATGAGAGCGAGGCTGTGAGGGATAGACAGGGTAGTTTTTGGATGGTTCTGCTTGCCAAACACTGCAAAAATATCTTCGGTTGAAAAAATCTTCAGTAGACAAAAAAACTCCAGCCAGCATGAACAATGGAAAATAATAAATGATGCAGGAGTTGTGTGCCGCTTTTTACAGGGGATGCCGTAAGTGACATGCGACAGTGGCATAGCCACGAGGGGGCCTGGGTGGGCCTTGCCCCCTCATTTACATGTCCGGCCCCCTCAGATTTCCAGTTGGTTTATATATATATAGCATAAAAAATGAGTTGCCCCCTCATTTTAAGCTGGGACCCCCCCAAAAAATAAAATTCTGGCTACGGCCCTGACATGCGATTAATATATCTTCTTCTAATATCGGTTTGTTTTCTTCTACCACCGTGGGAGTCTATGGCAGACCAATGAACCGTCTTTGACTCAGTCCCTCTAGCGCCACCAACTGTTCAAAGTTTCACTTACATTTATGCTAATAACTTTTGAATGGTAAGAGCTAGAAATTATTTTTTTCTGTCATAACATTTTTCCACCGCCTTGATTTTTCTGAAAACTTCTTCGAACTCGTCCTAGAGCTCGTCATGCACCAAATCATATTATTATTATTATTATTATTATTATTCATGATGGAATGTATTGCAAAATTTCAAACATCTACACTACCAGTCAAAAAAATTAGTTAATAAAATATAGTTAAATATGATTACAGATTTCCAAGTCTGAATCTGAGTCTTTTATGATCATTCATAAATCACTATAATATTCTGATTTGAGGAAACATTTCTGATTATTATCAATGCTGAAAACTGTTTTACTGCATAATATTTTTGACTGTGATAGACTATAATGCAAAGGTTTTGGGGCAAGAATGATTAAAAATAAAAAACAATGTATTAAATTGAACAAAACTGCCCGTAAGCAATTTATACTGTTACAAACGGTTGCGAATTATTTTTTTTAAAAATAAATACTGTTCTTTTCAACTGTTTATTAATCAAAGAGTCCTGAAAAAAACATTACAAACTCCTTTTAATTTATAACTGCTTGTAATATAAGAGCCATTATTAATAATCAAGCACCAATAATAATAATTTAGCATCATATCAATGATTTGTGAAGGATCATGTGACTCTGGAGACTGGAGGAATGATGCTGGAAATTCAGGAATAAATGACATTAAGATCTACTAAAATAGAAAAAAAGTTATTTTAAATTGCAATAATATTTAACGTTATTACTATGAATCGCTACATAACGAGGAAATAAGAGGCATAAGAGGAAAAAAAGTGTCTGTGGAACATGGAATAAATATTTTTTGTATGTTACATTTGTACATAAACATAAAAAAAGTTTGTTTTTCTATATACTGTATATTATTATATTGTATAATTGCTGCTGTAACAGAGAAATTTCCCCACTGTGGGACGAATAAAGCTATATCTTATCTTATAAACTTTAGTTGCTGTGAAAAGGTAAAGTCATTTTTATTTTTCCAGGTGTCTTTTTATTACGGATTTGCGCTTGCATGGAAATGTCTCCTTCAGAACAGCAGTGATGTTAAAGCAAGGTATGTTCTGCAGGAAATACCCAGCCAATGATTCGTCTCCCTGCTAACTTCCCAGAGTTTCCCCTAGAAAGAGACTGAAAGCCGTGGAGTCCTTGACGGGCGCGATCCAGAACTTTCCGTACGAAGACCCTCAGTACGAGAAGCTTCAAGAGGACATGGAAAGAGTGCGTGCCAAGTTTAGACAGGTAACCTCTTGCCGTTTTTGCTTTTCCAAATCCAATAATGAAGTGATTTGAGTGGCATCTGCCTCCACAGGTGTGCTCTTTACTGAACGTGTCAGCGGACTTCAGAGAATATGTGCGTGGATCAACAGGCATGTCTTTCTGAGACCTCATGATGAGTCCAACCGCAGGTCTCAATGCTGGAGACGACTCTGAGCGAGAGCGTTTGGTGCTTTTCAAGTGACATGTGAAGCAACGGCAGTGTTATGAGTCAATCTGATATACAAGACATGCCACTAATCACCAACTTTATAAGAATATTCCATATCGCAGAATATGTTTCCACCCTTCCAGTGAGCGTACAGCTGTAGTTCTGCGTTTTGAATGGACAATGCTGGTCAAAGATCTCCATCTGCTGGTGAAAGTGGACAATTTTACTTGCGGTGATGTGGCTCCGCTTGCTGGTGAACTGCAGGATTTTCACTTCTGAGTTTAAGTGAATTAAAATCAATAATAAAAGGCATGTAAGCAGCAGCACAGACAAGTTTTGACTGAAAATGCTTATGGCTAAGGAACAGTTATTACACAGTTAAGAATTATTTTGGAGGGAAAAAGTTTTTTAAGGAAATGTTTGTTTGATTTTGGATGCAAAGACAAAGTGTAACAATAAATAAAATCCATTTTCATAACACTGGCGTCTTGATTTCAATCTAAAATGAATGATTTGCATTTGAATGGATTATTATGATCCTTATATTTTTATTAATAAGTATAATACTAAAATTGTTATTCTTGTTGATGTTGGTCCTTAATATTATTATTTTATTAGATCTCCTTTAGATCCTTTAAAATCTGTTTTGAAGATCATATAATGAAGTATCTTTTTCTCTTGAAGTAGTTTGATATTACACACACACACACACCTGCTGTATGCATAGATCTACGATTACATTAACATTTCTGCATTTATCAGACGCTTTTATCCAAAGCGACTTGCATTGCATTCAAGAAACACATTGACATTCTAATCAGTTCTTGCTTTCCCTGGGAGTCGAACCCATGACTTTGGCGTTGCAAGTACTGCTCTCTACTGTTTGAGATACAGGAAAGCCAATGATATAATTCTAAACTTCATTCTGAATATAAATGAATAAAACGTTATCTTTTAAGGCACTAAACTGCAGCTTGTGTTTAGAATAAACAGAGCAATATATAATCTGCTGCCGGGGTCGTTAATCTAGTTATCATTCTAGTTATTGTTCTTGGTGTGGGTCTGAATCCTAAGAAGTTCCTCAGTGCTGTTTCAGGGTCTTCTGACAGATAGTTTTCCTCCCCTCTCATGGGCCCAGAATGGGGACAGTTTCTGTGGCCGCAACAATGCTGTAGTGGGGCCCGTGCGAGAGGCCGGGGGCTGCGCGACACACTCTGGTTTTGTTCTGCTCCCCTCACACTTGAAGTCTGAGGTGCAGATCAGAATTCAGGCGGACAGGAGTTGGCAGGGTATTAGAGGGTGTTTCTGGAGATGGCAGCTGGTCTACGCCGTGGGCAGCAGCAGGTAAACACTGAACCCGTTGGCGGCACCTTCTGAGCCCTGACAGATAAAACCCTGCTCTTCCCTGAAGACCTGCAGTCAGATGCTGCATCAGTCTTGTTCTGCTGTTGAGAGTCATGCAAGGTTTGATTTGGACATTAATCGGAAGCCAGGAGTGTAAAGTGACTCTGCTTTAGGCAGCATCAAATCTAAATGCATCATTCTTATTTTTGCAGTATTATAAAGGATTTAAAGGATTAGTTTATTTTAATAAATGTGCCCTCGTAATCTTTAGTCAAAATAACTTCCAGCAGAATCTCTTCTCTGATGATGTGTTTACTGGAGTGAGGGCGGGGCATCCTGTCACTCGTCTGAGATCGACCAGTAGCAAATCACAAACATCCAATCAATACTCCATGGACAATATCATTTCCGCCCCACATTTCTTCTTGCATGAGAAGCCATTTCACTAAGACATGTCACAATAGGGAAAAAGACTAATGCAACGTTCGTTTTAACTTCAAAACAAGTGGCTTCAACATCTTAACCGCTCATCTTGAGAAATGTTTTGTTTAAAAAAGTGTTCATGTTCTGTCCTTCTTTTCTTGGATTGATATTTTGATATTAATAATCCTAGTTTGAGGTTTGCACAGACATCTCTTACTGGCCTACATTCGTTACACTGACGCCCCTCCAAACCTCACTCCCACCCGGGTCACGGCACCACATTAAAACCGGTCCCACTCGTCCTGCTCCAAGTGGAGTCACTGGCATTGGAGACACACCTCTTGAGGCCCGTGGAGTGAGGTATACACGCTCATCTCTTAGTGTCCTACGTCTGTTACACTGACCCCCCTCTAGACCTCACTCCCACCCGGGTCACGGCACCACATTAAAACCGGTCCCACTCGCCCTGCTCCAAGCGGAGTCTCTGGCATAGGGGACACACCTCTTGAGGCCTTGGGAGCAAGGTTTACACGAACATCTCTTACTGGCCTATGTCCGTTACACTATCCCCCTGTAAACCTCACTCCCACCCGGGTCATGGCACCACATTAAAACCGGTCCCACTCATCCTGCTCCAAGCGGAGTCTCTGACATAGGAGACACACCTCTTGAGGCCTGGGGAGTGAGGTTTACACGCACATCTCTTACTGGTCTACGTCTGTTAAACTGACCCCCCTCCAAACCTCACTCTCACCTGGGTCACGGCACCACATTAAAACCGGTCCCACTCATCCTGCTCCAAGCGGAGTCTCTGGCATAGGAGACACACCTCTTGAGGCCCGAGGAGTGAGGTATACACGCTCATCTCTTAGTGTCCTACGTCTGTTACACTGACCCCCCTCTAGACCTCACTCCCACCCGGGTCACGGCACCACATTAAAACCGGTCCCACTCGCCCTGCTCCAAGCGGAGTCTCTGGCATAGGGGACACACCTCTTGAGGCCTTGGGAGCAAGGTTTACACGAACATCTCTTACTGGCCTATGTCCGTTACACTATCCCCCTGTAAACCTCACTCCCACCCGGGTCATGGCACCACATTAAAACCGGTCCCACTCATCCTGCTCCAAGCGGAGTCTCTGACATAGGAGACACACCTCTTGAGGCCTGGGGAGTGAGGTTTACACGCACATCTCTTACTGGTCTACGTCTGTTAAACTGACCCCCCTCCAAACCTCACTCCCACCCGGGTCACGGCACCACATTAAAACCGGTCCCACTCATCCTGCTCCAAGCGGAGTCTCTGGCATAGGAGACACACCTCTTGAGGCCCGAGGAGTGAGGTATACACGCTCATCTCTTAGTGTCCTACGTCTGTTACACTGACCCCCCTCTAGACCTCACTCCCACCCGGGTCACGGCACCACATTAAAACCGGTCCCACTCGCCCTGCTCCAAGCGGAGTCTCTGGCATAGGGGACACACCTCTTGAGGCCTTGGGAGCAAGGTTTACACGAACATCTCTTACTGGCCTACGTCCGTTACACTATCCCCCTGTAAACCTCACTCCCACCCGGGTCATGGCACCACATTAAAACCGGTCCCACTCATCCTGCTCCAAGCGGAGTCTCTGACATAGGAGACACACCTCTTGAGGCCTGGGGAGTGAGGTTTACACGCACATCTCTTACTGGTCTACGTCTGTTAAACTGACCCCCCTCCAAACCTCACTCCCACCCGGGTCACGGCACCACATTAAAACCGGTCCCACTCATCCTGCTCCAAGCGGAGTCTCTGGCATAGGAGACACACCTCTTGAGGCCCGGGGTGTTAGGTATACTGGCACATCTCTTACTGGCCTACGTCCGTTGCATCTGTCATTCCAAACCTGTATGAACAAAGATATTTTGGGATTGACACGACATAGAATGGCACTGACTTACTTTGGGGAAAATGTTTCTTCTGCAGAAGAAAGAGAGACAGGTTTGGAATGACATGAGGGTGAATAAATTATGACAGAAAGGCAACTCTTCCTTTAGCGTTTTGTTTATGCAGCACAAATATTATGATTAAAGTTTATGAGTCAGGTGTCTCTATGATTTGTATGATACATCATGTTTCTTAGTTATTGTGTGTGTGAGCGAGGGAGAGGCTAATTCCAAATGCAGAACAGAAGAACATGAACTTGGGGGGTGTAAGACAGAGGGCTGAGTCTGTGAAAGAGAGTTAGAGGAGCAATGTTTCTTTGGTTTCCTTTCAGTTGTGGAACAGAGTGGATGGGGCCAGCGAAAGGGAGGGGAGGCCGAGAAAATGAAGCAGGACGCTGGAAGGTTTCAGAAAATGTTCAGGAATTTCAGGAGCAGGTGGCGAGTGGTGACATGAAAGGAGGACGTGACAAATGCAACCGACGGGCACTTGAAAAAAAGGCCCCAAGTTGAATGGTGGCATAGTATCTCCCTTTTTTGCCTTGGTGCCTCATACCCCCCACTCTTTCCCTCACACACACACACACACACACAAGCTCCAATCTCAGCATTGAGCTGCTCGCTTCCTCGCATGGTTCATGATGTGGATGATAAATGCGCAATTCCTATTCACAGCACAGACAAGAAAGGTTCAGCCACTTCACTCAGATGAAGGGGTGGGGTGAGGGGGCAGCATGTGGCCATGAGGGAGGCTGGTTGAGGTTTGGCTAGTGGTCATATACTGTATACACTAATATAATATTTCACTTCTGATAGGATGATATCAGTGAGCAGTGACAACATAAGCCACCGTAGACCTGAGTCTTGAAAATGAAATATCAACAAAATATCTTTTGACTCTTTTAAAATGAAAAAATAGTAGAACATCATAATATCTATTTCACCTGCAAGTATCGTTAAATAATCTTCAGAATAACACAAATAGCAAAGCAAGGAGTTTTACAGCTTCACAAAACTCTTAAAAGTTAAGGTTTTTGCAGTGATGCCAGAAGAACCCAAAGAAGCTTTCAGTGAACAGTTCTTAAAAGAGCCGTTTTGTCCTAAAATAACCTAAAGAAACGTTTTGCACTATAGAATATTTTGTGGAAAGGAAAGGTTCCATGGATGTTAAAACCTATAATACAACCTCAATGCCAATAAAGTTCAATCTGTTATTTGAGTGTGAGTGTTATCCATTGAAACGCTTTCCATAAAGTACTTTTTGAAAGGTTCAGTGGATGTTACAGGTTCTTAACTGAACCATCAATGTCAATAAAGAAGAGGAGGAAACTCCATCTCTATCCGCCAGTCACAACCTATATGACTTACTTTCTTCTGTGGATAATAAAGAAGATATACAGTATGCATGTATGAGAATTATCTCAGGATTTTCTTGTCAACGAATTGGAAACCAGTTTGATTTCCAACATTCTCCAAAATATCTTGTGTGTTCTTGTGTGCGCAGTTATACAGGTTTGCAATAAAACACGAGAGAAAGTAGATGATGACAGGATGAACTATCCCTTCACTTTATGAATGCATTTCACTGAATTATATTAGAGAAATTAAACCATGACATTTATTGTAAAAAGGAAAATTAAAAGGGCAAAGAATTTGTACATTTGTTAGGTTTCAAATGATAAAATAATAAAACAATGTATACCATTTGAAATCAAGACAAAAGTTATTTGACACCTTGTGTGTGTCATTTGTTCAAGGCCTTCACCCTCGAGAAGCAGTAGTGGACAAATCCACTAAAATCACCTTGACACCAGTTGGTTATGTTACTGGTTATGCTACTGACAAAATCTCTAGGTCCAGTTTATACCTGGTGTTCAGAAGCGGTTTACTTAATCTGATAAACTGGATAACAATAAATCCAGGCGTAAACGTCTATAAAACGTTTTCACTTTCTCCCACTTCCAGAGTTTGTGGAAAACATTCAACCGGATTGCTTTCCTAGTGTAAACATTCATAATGTGTTCAAACAGCCACAAAACACCATCTTCTCTCCGTCTCCTGACCTGAACCTTATGGGATGTGCGCTAGCCAGACGGGATTTAAACTTTGTCGCTGGAGACCCAAGTTTGGTTTGAAGATGAAAAACGCACCAAACACAAAGTTCTCTCCATTCCTGATTTCTAACACACACTCACAGTGTTTGGCGTGATCTTGTGTCTGTCAGAGCAGAAACTAAAGCTGATGCTCTCCGTGTTTTTCCATCGTCTCCGATCGCGTTCATATGTAAATTGCCTGAGCTTGCATCACACATTTACCCGCCCATAGACCCTTACCTTGAAAAAATGAGGACAGAAGTGGTTGAAAGTGAACGAAAGAGACGGATTTACACCTGGTTTAATATTTTATTGAATGCAGAAACATTCTTAAAATTGTGTGTTTCTGCTTAGCCTTTTATACATCACAAGTGTTCTCAAAACACAGCTCTTATTTCTGTTACGGTACCCCAACTTAAAGTTGATTAAAGTCTTAAACAAAAGTAGAATGCTGATAGTTTGTGGACGTTCACTCATAGAATTAAAAACGTTACGGTATTCCACTGACCATATAATAGCTGTTTTACTCAACTTAAATTGACCCTGCCCCCAAACGTACCCATCACTGGGGTTGTGTCATCTGTCGTGTCATCGGTGCACTTCCTGTCTGTAAGGTCATTGTTACACCTCCTGTCAGTCGTGTCATCTGTGCACTTCCTGTCTGTAAGGTCAAGGTCATTGTTACACTTCCTGTCAGTTGTGTCATCTGTGCACTTCATGTCTGTAAGGTCATTGTTACACTTCCTGCACCTGTCGTGTGATCACTTACTCGTTAGTCTCCTCAGGTGTTACCCATTCCCGCTAGTATATACCCTCTTGTGTTTCCCTTGTCTTTGTCGGTTGTTGTGACTCTGTGTTGTCGTGTATTTCCAGTGTGTGGATGCAGTCTCCTTGTTCTTGTCTCTTGGTTCTCCTCGTTCTCCTAATTTTCCCAGTTTTGCAAAAGTGTGCCTTTTCTGTTCATATTTAAAGTATTTTGTTTGCATTTATTAATAAAGTGATTTTGAGTGGGAAACTTGCCTTGCCTCCGTGTTTCCTCCCGTAGCAAATTGTAGCAAATTGGAATGTTTCCTTAACATGGACATTTTGAACATTCAGAAATAACATTTTCACTGTGCAAAAGTGGGCTGGGAGAAAACCCACAATATGCACTTTTCACATGAGAACAGTTTAGTTTTTGCATGCAGCCACAATGTCAGATCTTGGAAAGGCAAACCTTGGAAAGGTAGCACTTTAGCCTTTAGAAGAGTGTGCGTGAGGGGAGCAATGTTGCTCCTTCCTCTGAAACCGCAGACACTGAGATGCAAAAAGCCAAAGACACAGTATTATCTCAGACCTCAGTCAGTAGCGAAGGTGCGTGAAATAGTCAGAGTTCTTTCTTTCTTGCAGCCTCCTCACTGATGTCTGTTGGCCTGTCTGCCGCGCGTTTCAAAACACCACTTCAAAGACGGGGATGTCTGTCGGGGATGCCAGATAATTCTGTGACAATAAAAAAGCGTAGCTATCACCTGCCCGATACATGAGAGAACAGCGTTTATTTACTCAACAGACCAATCCTTTCTCATCTTCATCTGAAACCTAGTTCATTTCTGAATCTGTTTTAGCTGTACACATCAAACATATCTTTCGTTTCCTGGTTAATTCATAGTTAGTGAAGCAAAAACAAGTACGGTCTGTTTCCAGCTGCTCATCTTTGAAGGCATTTGACGTTCTGGCAAGCTTTTCGCATGATATTTTTTCATATCCTAAGCATTTAGTTTTAAACGTGCCATTCAATAAGTTCAGAGAAACCGGGACATTTTCCCAGCTAACTAAGACACGTCCCGAGAAAGGTTTTGCTAATGTTGCTGAATGAATTGATGAAAACAATTCGCTGAAGGTGCAAAGCATCCTGTTTTATTCTTGGTTATGTTAATCTTACGTTTTAAATCAAGTCAAGTCACCTTTACTTATATAGCGCTTTTTACAATACAGATTGTTTCAAAGCAGCTTTACATTGGTCACATGAAAACAATATAAACAAAGTTTGTTTGGCTGAACGGCAGCCTTTAAAGAGCAGGCAAATTAATACAATCGATGAATATTAAGTGTTAAGTTTTGATTACTGATTGATTTGATTGATTTCTTAGTTTGATTATTATATTGATAATTCAAGTCAAATATTAATTCTAATTAGGTCTGATTGGAGATGGGTTCATGATCTACACAGGGGAGGGTTTAGTAGAGTCACGATCTCCGCAGACACTTCAGGGCAGTGCTGTGCTCGTGTCCAGGTCCTTCATCTGATCTGGATACGGCCCGGATCCTAACCTCGGAATAAACAGAGAATAATATCAGCGTAGATGCCATTCTTCTTCTGATGTATCGAGTACATCAGTTATGGGAATGTTCCCGGTTCCGGCTGACCTAAATTATGCAGCTTAACAATCATTTTACATGATTTGGATTAAAAATGTATGTATAATGTGTTATGTGTATGCCAGGTTGAAGAGATGTGTTTTTAGTCTAGATTTAAACTGACAGAGTGTGTCTGCTTCCCGAACTGCACTTTGATATTGACTTTGACTTTGATATTCTAGGTATAATAAGCTGGTCAGTATTTTGGGATCGCAATAGACGTGAAGGACTATAATGTGTTAAGAGATCACTCAAGTACTGTGGAGCTAAACCATTTAATGCTTTGTAAGTAATTAGCAAGATTTTCAAATGTATTCGGTGTTTAATAGGAAGCCAGTGCAGGTTTAACAGAACTGGGCTAATATGCTCATACTTCCTGGTTCTAGTAAGAACTCGAGCTGCTGCATTTTGGACCAGCTGGAATTTGTTTATTAAGCGTGCAGGGCAACCACCGAGTAGAGCATTACAATAATCTAGCCTTGAACTCATGAACGCATGAACTAACTTTTCTGCATTTGTCTTAGAGAGCATATGTCGCAATTTAGAAATATTTTTAAGATGGAAGAATGCCGTTTTACATTTGCTAGAAACGTGGCTTTTAAATGAAAGATAGGTATCAAAGAGCAAACAAACATTAGCAACATAACATGTTCTCTAAACACTCTAAAATAGATAAAAGTTCCATGAACAATGCAATTTTCTTTTGAAAACATCTTTAAAGACTTTGAATGAACGTTTTCTTAAAGTTACTGTTAAAAGTTACTTTCTTAAAGCTGTTCATAACATTGGGAGAACCTTGTCAGAAAGTTAATGCTGGGTCGATATTCAACATTCTTGTTGAAAGACATTTTTCATGCTTACTAGACCAAATTTTGAGCTTTATTTTACAGCGCATGCACTTATGCATGCATACGTTGTACGTACCTTAGAGAGTACTGGGTAAAATAAGGTAACTACACGGGTTAAGGGTCTAAGTTCAGGGTTAGTAACTAGTTATTACCATGTTATTGTAATTACTACATATAATGTACATGGGGAACAGGACTGTCAAATAAAGTGCTACCTTAGCTCAAATGACTATCAAAATCATTAGTCTAATAAAACTTAAAGGGATAAACAATGAAAGTCTTTGGTTATAGGCACAAAAATATGCTTCCGAAATGTGTAAATGATGTCAGAACCATCCTTTTAAAGCTGTGCGAGGATGATGCAGATAGAAATCAGGCGAGACAAGTGGTTTTTGAAGCTCAAGTTTTATTCTAGTTAACCTCATGTCTAAGATGGGTCAGCAAGATTGTGCATTTCAGACCAGTGACCGGTTTGTGAACAATAAAAAACAAAACAAAACATTGTATTTCAGGATCAACACACTGATCCTTGGGAATGAATACCATGTCGAACTAAAAGGCCAAGCTTTTATCATGTGGGGATGGGAGGATGCAGTCAATCGATTCTCAATTCCCCCGAAACACATTCAAGAGAAAAGCTTGGGTCTCCTTTCCTCGATTGCATGACAGTCTCTTGGTGTGTGTGTGTTTGTAAATCGCACCGATGCACATGCTAGTTTTCATCATTCAGTTGAATTTCCACCTTGAGGTAAAGAAAGATTCCTGATACTACAGAGGATAATATATCTGTGTCCCCTGGGTCCCCATCGTTCCTAGCTTATCGCCGCATCTCTTTCAGCAAATCGTCTCTAGACTCCATACAAACATTTAGCAGCACCATGTCAAAGGCTGAAGGGAATGAAACTAACCAACCAAACAAGCGTCCGAGTGAAGAATCCCATGAGTACTGAATATGTGGATAGCAATTTGATGCACAAAAGATGAAGGGAAACATCACTGCTGATTGTAGCTGCGTCACATTTATTAAGACAACGTCTTGATGGGGACATACCAAGTCTCCTGTGTTCAGAACAAGACAGGCAGCCACTTACACATGAACATCCGCACTGTGTTAAATTACTACAAGACAAAACTATGGCTTTGTAAGTACACATGGCAGTCACAAACTCATTTAACGGTGTCATTTTTAAAATAAAAGCTTCATAAACTCATCAGGATGGGCTAGAAGAGACTCAAGTCTCCTTTAATGAAACAGCTAAAAAACTCCAAAGAGTTTATGGCACCAATTCCATTCAATGTGCTTTCTACTCGCTCGCATCAGGACCCAGTAGGATGATGATTAACATGTTCATTTACATCTCACAACAGGACTAACAGGCAAAAAAATAAAATATCAATAGCACTAAAGAAAAAAAAAATCCCAGACTAAATCAATGCTAAATCACGACTGTAGTTTGAGGTATTGTGGGTATAACAGGAACATTTGACTATTTTTTTCCATCTGCTTTTCATCGTTTTTTTCTCGTTTTTTTTTTTTTGTTGGTTTCTTTGTTTTGGGAATAGCATAGCGTAGAAATCACATTAACAAAAATTGATCACATAAAAAAAAAAAACTACCAAAAAGTCGTCAATAATATCAATTTTCTATGAGAAAATTAAAACCTATTACATGGCATTGTATTGACATTTTATATAAACAAACCAAAAATAGCAGCAAAACAAGACAAGAGAAAGAAGCATGTCTTTTTCTTTTTTTTGTTGTTTTCCATTTGAAAGTTTCATACTTGCTGGAAATCCCTCCATAGCAGCTAAATATGAGAAGCGTCCTCCTCTTTTTTTTCTTTTTTTTCTCCGTTCCTTTCTTAAAGTTCTGCTTTTACTCTTTGATGTCCAGCCATCACCCTTTTTTGCCTCCCTCTGCCATCTCTAACACCTCCTCACCTTCCTCCCCTTCCAGATATCCACAAGACATCGGACATCTCTGGGTTTGTGCAAAATCTACTTGAAGCCACGACAATTACTAGACCAGAGCACATCGACTCGGGGGGGGGGGGGGGGAATACAACAACTTTAACTATGGTGTCAGAGTTAGCAACTAGACGTTCATCAGACATACTTCGAACGTAGGTATACTTGGGCATACTGGCCTTAAGAGGGGAACCGGAAACAATAAATAGTTCTTAATCTTTGATTTAACATCGTAGTGTTTCTATCGCTCCGTTCCGGCACCAGCATTGAAATATCTTCTCCTTTCTCTAACACCTTAGATAAAGAGACCTGCTCCGTCAACCCTTGCTCCATTCCATGTTTTCCCCCCATTGTTTTAACAACTGTGGATTTCTCGCTTTCTAAAAGTCAGCCTTAAACGACGGACTAAAAGTGCTTTCTTCTTTTTTAAATGGAATGGTTTAGATAATACATGACTCTAAAGAAAAAGCAGACTGTGGACCGCACCGCAAGCTTCAGGCACGACATAAGCTTATTGTGTCATGGCGGTGACGACGTTATACATTAATATGGCAGTGAAATAAAGGCAGTGATTCAAAGAAATGGATCCATCTGGCCTCAAGCCCCCGGCAGTCCACAGCCTTCTAGATCATAACAAAAATACATGCGTACAAAATATATACTACGGTTACATAAACCATTTTGAAAGAGAAGAGAATCTTGTTAGGGAACCTGTCTAGGAATTATAATAAAGTGACTAAACGCATAGCAAGCGGGGATATATTTACACAGCTAGACTGCAGAAAAAGCAGGGAGCGAGTGTAACAAGGTACTATCTACGAGCGAAAGAACTCGTCTCTTCTCTTTCAAAAACAGTTTTTGACACGCTTGAAACGACAAGTCGAGGCAAGTCACAACTACTCGTTGTTATTTGTACAATTTTAAAATCCTAGATACCATTTTTTGCTCTTTTTATTTTTGACTTGGGGCCAAAGGAGAGATCCCCCCGTCCAGCGATAGCCCGGTTGTCAAAACCACAGGGGATGGCGCTCGGCTCTCAACGAGTTGTCGAGGTAATGGTCGGATGGTGGGGTGCGGGTGGGGAGCCCCTTTTCCCTCTTGTCCCATGAAGCCTTTGGCCAAAGCCCATACCCAACAGAATCAAAGATGAAGAGACTCATCGCAAACACAAGATGAATAGCGATCCGTTCAGATGTTAATGTCTCTGACGTCTGTGGGAGTGCAAGACAGGTCCACGTCCTCCTCCACTCGTTTGGTCTCTGTGGAGACGTTGTGCTGCTGAGCTTGTCGGAGACTCGATTCCAGCAGGGACTCGATCTGCTCCTGACACGACCGCAGGCAGTCCTTTAGAGGAAAACAGGAACGTTAGCAACAAAGTCGGGTCTTCTGAAACGGTTGCGCGCAAGAAATCTTGGTTAACTCCTGGGTCAGATGTAACAACCCAGAGCTCGGGTTATTTCTTGCCGGCTATTTGCGACCTCTTCAGGGAACTACATTTTATTTTATCGATGAACTAGTCATTGTTCTGTATATCATTTCACTTCATGCAAAGCAACATGCATGCAAGTCTTTTTGCACAATGGAAACCCCTGATGCCTTGCATTAGATTTTATTAAGATTCAGAAAGTTAAAGGTGGGGAATATTTATCAAATCAATGCAATACTGTAAAATACGACCAAAAATAAAGGAATGATCATGCAAATCAGAGTTTGTGTGGAGGGTTTTAAACTTTATAAATCAACCGATTATGTTGGGTGACATAAACTTGGACTAAAAACAACCCAGTTTTGTTTTTGCACTTACATACATTTTACGCACCTTAGAGAGTACTAGGTAACATAAGGTAACTGCATGGGTTAAGGTTCAGGGTTAGTACCTAGTCATTACCCAGTTATTATACTATGTGCGTAGCATTCAAATGGGAAACAGGACTTTAAGGTATAGTGCAACCTCTGAAGTAATACATGGAAAGTGGCACACTTACAGGGTCACTTCTGATGACTTGTGAGAGGAAGTTGGTGAGGTTCTGGGACGAGAGGCAACTGTCGGCGCTCTTCAGGTACAAGCCCTGCACTGCTGCGGCAACGCTGCCGGCCGCGATCATGGAGGGAGGGCTCGCGATGAAGTTGACATCTGAAAACAACAAGCGGACCTGGTCAGAAAACTCTCAAAATAGCCACCAAAAAGTAAAACCAGGGATTGAGAGGCTGGGGTGGGGATTGAGCTCATAATGAAGCATAGCATGACTAAACTATAATGAGAGCCGGGTTGGTAGAGGACAGTCCATGACATTTGGGGCCCCGACAGCAGAGCCTTCGGGGGGGAGGCAGAGGACTTTGCTGTAGGTCCCGGGCCAGCGAACACCTAGTCTCTTTCCAAAACGTCCCATAAATCATGCCTCTACGTGCTTTTATTGAAGCTAAAAGTGCATTGAAATCTTGGGGTTTTCAAGATATGTCGGACTCCTGCTTCAGAAAACACTTCCTCATATCTTGAAGGGACAATAAGTGGAGCTTCTAAGTCAAAGCCGTCTCTTTGCATTATATTATCGCTTTGTGCTCGGCCCACACATGGTGACCAGAGAATTACTACTGCCTTTCTCAGAGGAAGTTGTCTAGCATTGCTAGCTCAGAGACGAGAGGGCAATTGTCAAGACAAATTGAGCATAAAGGCACGGGAGCCTTCACCCCGGCCCATTCATTTCATTCAGCAGCGCCCACCCCCTTCCCAGTATCCGTCCAACCACACTCTCCCTGGCTGAGATCCCAGGCTACTTCCCAAAGAAATGCAGGTCATAAACATAAAAGGGGAGCGAGCTGCAGCGATACCCGCCATGTAAATGGAGGGACAAAAACAGTGGGGAATATACCGGAGGAGTTCCTTCCTGGCAGGTGATAAACTGACTGCTGTAGGTTCCTCCACAATGAGCTGTAAGGGCAAGGAGGTCAAATACTCTCACTCAAAGGAATCTGGACATCAAAATGTCTAGACATGGGAAAGTATCAGGTCACAAAGCCCTCGTTTTGGTTCACATGCACCGTGTGTGAGCCGTGGTGTGGTGAAGAAGGCCGGGTTTCTGAGGAGCCGTAGCGCAGTCAGAGCAATCACCACAAAAGGAAACAGACTTCCTCTCTCTTGCGGAGGCTCACACTGGTTTACAATAACTGCGAGCGAGGAATTAGGACAGCGAGACGGCTCTTTCCATTGCAATAGCGAAGCCTGTTTGATAGCAAAGCACCGGCTGAGGTTCTTCAATGCATAGTACTCAAAACATGTGCTTGGTCAGCTAGTAAAAGCCTGTTCGCTTTCATATACTCACATATAACAAAGTGATAATGCACACAAAAAGCGAAACATACCTGTTGCACAGAGGGCCACGAATGTCTGGGCATGCTTGCGCAGTATCTGCTTTGAACTCTGATGTATGGGCAGTTTGGCGAGGAAGTGTTCGATGAAATCGTGCGGCGTCACTGAGGCTAGATCCCACTTCAGTTTATTTAGTGCCAGCAGTTCCATTTGCTGCGAGGGAGATATAAAAAGGCCCGAGTTTACATCAAGGCTCAGACCATTTTCCATGCACGATTTTACACTCTTTGACCGCTAGATGGAGATGTCGACTAATTGCACAGTCACGCAGGGCCTAAAATCAATTAACGGACACGTGAAAGGTGGGCTACTAAAAAGCTTTGTGGAATGCGCTGTTACTTATGCAAATGCCTAGGCCAACAAAATCAGCTGGTCAAGGCTTTCAGGAGCATCTCCCAAAATGACATAGCTTGCATGCTTTAAATGGACTTAAGTACTGTGAGATGAGAAAACAATATCAAGCTGTAGAATTGTGCAATGTTGAATAATTACCAATAGTTCGCTGGGACGGACGGAGTTGTCCGTGTATATGCACAACTTCTCTGCTGTCAGAGGCACAGTCTCTTTCATTTTAGAGGCCAAAAACATGCAAGTTGCTCCTAAAAGCTGCAGCCTTGTCTTTTTGGTGGGCTCCACAGATAAAAATCTGTCCAGGTAGTTCATGGCCAATGGAAAAACTTCCTCTTCGCATTTCTGTTCTTCACAGACCTTTAAAGAAAAGAAAGTGCATCATGTAAAATGATAATCACCTTAAATCGGCTCGCATTCTTTTTTTTTTAACTCAAAGGGAAGTGAAAGAAACTATTATTTTTAGTAAATATGAATTAAATAAACGAAGTGAAAGGAACTTTTGAGCTGCGCTTTGATCTTGTTGAGTTATCCCACGTGTTTAGCATCTGCTCAGTCGTGCACGTGCAGCGGAAAGGGTTAAATTAGAAAGGAGACACGTGCAATTGCTTAAAAGAGTATTTAATCAGTTAATAAATAAGAATCTAAAGCGTTTCGCAAAGTATAAATATTGTAATTTGCTGCTGATGCTAATGGTCGTTGCTTTCCGAGGCAAAAAGGTGGCGTCCAAGCTAGGTTCAGGAAACAATTTTCTAGTTCGTCATCTTTTCAAAAAAGATTTAAAAATATAAGAAAATTGTTTTACTCGACTTACAACACATGTAAATGTCGTGCAACGCATGCTTTATTAAATGAGAGCAATATCTTTCGAATTCAATGAGCTAAACGACGTGAAATGAATTGAATTCTAAAGCCCCGACATTCAAAGAGGAGCATGCGACATTTAGGACAAGCGGGTGTTAAAAAAATTAATATAAATTATTCCAAAACATGAAATCTAATGTTAAACATCTGTAAATCCAAATTAGGCGATGGGGTATAAAAGCCGACTGTTTAAATCATGATTCTGCATTTAGAAATATTAAAAATACAATATTTTCAGACCGTCGTGCGGGAGGCATGGCAAACAGAAACAAAACTTTTAAGATACAAAATCTACGTTTTCTCGCAGAAATTAGGTGTAAATTATACCTGCGATTTAAAGGACAACTAGTAAGCGTTTTTACGCAAGTGATGTCAATAATCTTTCCATTTTAGAATTTAGAGATATTAAAAACTTAAGCAAGCGACAACAAAGATGGCGTATAATAGGCTACTGGCACGAGTGAGAATGCATACGTGTACATTGGTATTAAATTGAAATAAAAACGACATTTATTTATATTTTCTTTAGATTATAGGAAACGAAACAGTTGAACGAGGGAAAAAATTACGATTTAAAGAAAAACGCGACATCGGAAACCAAAGAAAACGCCTCAGTCTAAGATTAACATTAGTTTCGTAGCAATAAAACATTTTTTCTTTAATAACATTCTGCAATAAAGATCGCACAGACTGCGAAAGACCCGGGATGGATAACAATGCTGATGAACTCAAGTTACATTAAAAACATATTTACATTTATCAAACAGTTCCTGGGGTCCAAAGAGCACGAGCAGAATCATCATGAGGCAAACTTGTGTAACTAACACGAAAAAAGACAAATGTTATCCAAAACAAACCTCGAGCATCCATGTGGCGACGATTTTCCTCATTTTAGGGACAATTTCTTTCTGCACACACTTGAAATAATTAGGAGACGGAAGATAGTTTTCCTCTGCTTTGAGCATTGTCTGTAAGACTCGGTCGTTCAACAGGTTGCTATCTTGGTAAGCTCTTCTTATGGTATCCACTTCACAGCAAAACAGCTGGTGTTCCATGTCTTCAGTGTTGCGCGAGGGTTAGCGGTGACAAAGGAAGAGAAGTGGATCTGGTTTCAGACGCACTGGTCCCGTGGATGCTTTTTGCTGCCTCTGCCGAAGCCTCTAAAAGTCTCGCTGCAGCTCCGCTTGACAAAACTCCCCTATGACGTGACTGTTGTTAAGGGAAGATCAAAGCGCCGGCGAGACTGTGAGCGCGCGCGAGAGAGAGGCTGTGTGCTCGGGGCGGAGGGTCCGTCTTAAAGAACTATCTCCTCTGCAGTTTGGGCTCCTTCATTTAGCAGGATGGAAATAGGAGGTCCTATATGCCGGGTGACGAGTGACCAAGGAGGGGGTGCAGAGGGGGGGGGGGGGGGGGGGGGGGGGGGTGGGGGGGGGGGGGGGGGGGGAAGACGGGGTTGAAGGGTCCGAAGATGTGCAGTGCTTGCGCTTTGGTAGGTGGCGGTATAATAACCCAAATCAGAGCGCCGTGCGAATCATACAGAGGAGAGGTTTTATTCGTCTCATCTTCGCTGTTAGTCTAGCCTATGACACCTTTTTCTTTTACTCCATGCAAATCTCGCCTAAAGGCTCCAGAAGGGGTTTTACACCAATGCTTCGGCTCCTCAAATAACTTTTATTTTCTTATTCGTGTGTAAATAGCCTAAAGAAGCTTTTTCACTATATTGAGAACCTTCCATTGATGTTAAATATTCTTTATGGAACCAGCATTATTTTTAAGGGTGAACTTGAATCTGGTTTCCGTACACACACACACATACACACACACACTCACACACAGATAGACATACACACACACACACTCACTCTCTCTCTCTCTCTCTCACACACACACACACACACACACACACTCTCACACACACACTTACACACACACACACAGACTCTCTCTCTCTCCCTCTCTCTCTCTCTCTCCCTCTCTCTCTCTCTCTCTCTCTCTCTCTCTCTCACACACACACACACACTCTCTCTCTCTCTCTCTCCCTCTCTCTCACACACACACACACACACACACACACACACACACACACACACACACACACACACACACACACACACACACACACACACACTCTCTCTCTCTATCTCTCTCACACACACACATATATAAATGAGACTAATGTGTGGTCTGTGCATGGTGGAACAAAAAAAAGCAAACTCGTTTGGGTTCCCATAAAAGAAGGAAGCACGAATTAGCCGGAGCCAATGAGTGAGAGCAACAGTTGCCAGGCAGAACTTCGGCCCCAGCTTTCGTCTCAAACTCTTCCATATTCTCACACAACTCTCACGAGAAACCTTCCAGTCCGGCATAAGAACCAAATGCTGCTTATTCGATAGAATGCTCAAGTTTTTATACAAGTTCCTTTCGAACATCGATAGAATCCTCAACAAACAGTGTTAGAGCTTTTAAAGGGGAAACAGTGGCGTTTGAACACAAAGCCTTCACGACAGCAGTGGTTATATAGAGTTTGCTCTTTAAAGATCTCCCTGCCTCACTGCTGTCGCTTCAGGAGCATTTCAACCTTTACAAATTCCACACATTCCACTTTCAGTACCGTAAAACAAGCTAGTCGGTCGTGAGAAAACTTCAGTGGAAGAGAAAAGCTACAAATAACACATTACACTTCTTTTCTCTTTAATTGTATTTTTATTGATCTTAACTGGATTCGTTTTCATTGCAAACACGTCCATTATCGTTCAATGGAACGATATTACTATATTAAGATTAATATAATTTAAACATCCGCATCAGAACGTGCATTTTGCAATTGATACATATATGTATTTTAAATATACTTTTATGTGTGAAATATGCACTTTCATCATAAGAGGCTACAAATAAAACATTGTAAGCTCATGTTGAACATTGAATACTCTTTCAAGAAGACGCGACGAATTAGTTACATGCATAGTTATAGCCAAATATGAATCTTGATAACAATAATAAGTGTAAATGATGAATTTGTTTTCTCACAATAATTTCCTAAAAACGTATTTTTCTGACGATTCGTCATCTATCAAATACAATGTTTGAGACTATCACAGTATATAAGTTTCATCTCTTTTTTTTGTAACCTGACAGCATTTTTCCAAGTGCTAAAGTTTCCGAGAAAGGTATAGATTGTTGGTTTTTATGAGAATAATATGGATTTTGTTTAAAAGGACCCTTTAACCTAGCTCAAATGTTCTTAGTCGACCAACATGTTTAACTCCCGCAATAGATTGCAAGCATCTTTCATAAATGTGCAGGTTTTCCCTAGCAGTCATGGAAAACGTCTCCGGTTACTATCGTAACCTCCGTTCCCTGAGAGAGGCGGGAACGAGACGGTGCATGGAAAAGATGCATTTGGGAGGACCTCCCCTTCACGTAAATTTCTGAAACCTTATAGGATAACGCCAGTTGACAACTGGCCAATTGTCGCGCGATGCGCTCTGGCTGTCAGACAGTATAAATAGCATAAGCGCGGCACTTGCGTCAGAATCATGACTGAACACGGCACAGCTGGTCAAGCGACGAACACGGCGGACGTTGCACCGTCTCGTTCCCGCCTCTCTCAGGGAACGGAGGTTACGATAGTAACCGGAGACGTTCCCTTTCGAGGGCGGGAACGAGACGGTGCATGGAAAAGATGCATTTGGGAACGGTGTTCAATCCCGCCGTGATTGAGACTTAGACCAGTCTGATACAGGGAAACATACACCAAACACAGCTCGTCCAATGGCAACGTCGCCACGTGTGCTCACTACTGATAGGTGCAGCTAAGCCAATGAAATCTTAGCTAAAGCTTGTCAAAATTTGCATATCAGCAGCATGAAAAATAGCGGGCTGCGTTATTACAGGGCAGACGTGACTATTCAGAAAGCATTAAAGCACAACTAGTGTGAGCGCATAGCGTCAACGGCAAAGCGGTGACCGTGAGCACATAAGCACAAACTACTGTACAGAAATCCCCAGCGTCAACAGCAAAGCGGTAACAACTGTATTTTGAGAAAAGTAGCAATATCCCAGGAATAATTGATTCAATTACTCACCGAAAGCACTTGAGACGCCAAAGATGGAACATCCAGTTTATAAAATCTGGCGAAGGTGTTCTGAGAAGACCAGCCAGCAGCAAAACAGATATCCTGTATTGACGTACCTCTAGACCAGGCCCACGATGAGGCAATAGCTCTCGTCGAGTGAGCTCTGATGTTGAGAGGGCATTCCTGTCCCTGATTCGCATAAGCCAAAGCAATAGCGTCCACTATCCAGTGAGAAAGCCTCTGTTTAGAGACAGCATTTCCTCTAGTAGCGCCACCATAGCACACAAAGAGCTGGTCCGACTGTCGGAATGTGGCGGATCGGTCCAAGTAAATACGCAAAGCCCTGACGGGGCAGATAGCCCTCTGAGCGCCGATGTCCTGTGAGGTTGACGGCTCTGAAGACAAGGCGAGCAGAGAAACTACTTGCGCTTTAAATGGAGTAGAGAGCGATTTTGGCACGAAGCCAGGTCTCGGCCGGAGAGTAACACTGCAGTCTCCGGGCCCGAAACGAATACAATCGTCACTCACTGAGAACGCATGCAAGTCCCCAATGCGCTTAGCCGATGCCAGTGCGAGAAGCAGCGCCGTCTTCTGTGAAAGCTCCTTAATCGCGACCGATTCCAAGGGCTCGAACGGCGGCAGAGAGAGAGCTCTCAGAACCAACGCCAAATCCCACGGCGGAACCGATGGGGGGCGTGGGGGGTGTAATCTCCTCGCACCTCTGAGAAATCTGACCATTAGTGGATGCCTCCCGATCGATTGCCCGTCGTCCGGTGAACGAAACGAGGCGACAGCGGCCACATAGACCTTTAGAGTAGACGGAACACTCCCGTCATCCAGCCGGAGCTGTAAAAACTGTAACACATCTGACACGGGACAGCTCACCGGGTCGATATTGTGCTCGTTGCACCATTTCACGAACACTCCCCATTTCAGGGAATAAAGGCGTCTCGTGGAAGGTGCACGAGACTCCGCGAGAGTCTCCAGCACACTAGAAGGTAGTGCGAGCTCTTCTAAGGCCCCTGAAGCGGCCACGCGTGCAGGCTCCACAGCTCGGGGCTGGGATGCCATATCTCGCCGCTCGCTTGAGACAGTAGATTCTTGCTGACGGGAATCCGCCACGGGGGGGCTGCCAGCAACTCTCGTAGGTCCGGGAACCAAGGCTGATTCGGCCAGTTCGGGGCGACTAGGATCACCGATGCTCTTTCCTCCCTTATTTTGCATAGGACTAAAGGCAGAATTTTTACCGGAGGAAACGCGTACAACCTGGCTCTCGGCCAACGCGATGTCAGAGCGTCCCCCGCTAGAGGGGCGTGCGACAGGGAGAAAAACAGCGGGCAGTGCGCGTTCTCGCTCGTCGCAAACAGATCCACTTCTGCCCTCCAGAAGCGATCCCAGATCATTTGCACCACCTTTGAGTGAAGCCTCCACTCTCCGTGAGGAATCCCGTTCCTCGAAAGCATGTCCGCTCCGCGGTTTAGTACACCCGGGATGTGCGAAGCTCTGATGGAGAGGAGATGTTGATCTGCCCACAGCAGGAGGCTCGTTGCCAGCTCGAACAGGGCCCTGGAGCGCACGCCGCCTTGGCGATTTATGTATGAAACCACGGACATGTTGTCGGTGCGAATCAACACATGCTGCTGTTCTATTTGCGGCAGGAAAGCCCTTAGGGCCAAACATACCGCTTTCAGCTCCAGGCGGTTGATATGCCACTCGCTCTGTGACTCCGACCATAGACCGGAAGTCGGAACGCCCTCGCATGTTGCGCCCCAACCTGAGCTCGACGCGTCTGTCGTCACTACGGTGCGTGTCGTCACCAGCCCAAGGGGAACCCCCTGGCTGAACATGTCCTGATTGGACCATGGTTCCAGAGCGCTGATGCAGCTGCGGGAGATCGTGATGCGCATGCGCCCCGCTGTCCACGCTCTCCACGGGACACGGGTCTTCAGCCACAACTGCAGTGGACGCATTCGCAGCAGACCCAGGCGGCACACTGAAGATGCTGACGCCATAAGACCGAGTAGCCTCTGAAAATCCCTCAGGGGAACAGACCGGTCCTGTCTGAAGCCACGCAGAGCCGAAGAGATGGTCTCTATGCGTTCCGGGGCGAGGCGGGCTCGCATCGCCACTGAGTCGAAGCACACACCTAGATATGTTATATACTGACTCGGGGTGAGCATGCTCTTCTGCATGTTCACTCGCAGGCCCAGTGACTCCAGATGATGAAGCAGCATGTCTGTATGTCTGATTAGCACCTCCCTTGTATGAGCTAGAATCAGCCAATCGTCCAGATAGTTTAGAATGCGCACTCCGCTCGCTCTGAGGGGGGAAAGTGCTGCATCCACACATTTTGAGAACGTGCGCGGTGCCAATGCCAGCCCGAACGGGAGCACGGCATACTGGTATGCTGAGCCCTCGAACGCGAATCTCAGGAAACGCCTGTGGCGTGGCGCAATCTGAATATGAAAATACGCATCTTTCAGATCTACGGACGCTAGCCAGTCCCCGGAACGTACCTGTGCCAGTATCTGCCTCAGCGTTGTCATCTTGAACGCGCGTTTGTGGAGCGCGCGGTTGATGGGTCTCAGATCCAGAATCGGACGGAGCCCCCCATCTTTCTTGGGCACCACGAAATAGCGGCTGTAGAATCCGCTCTCTAGCTCGCTCGGAGGGACGCGCTCTATCGCTCCTTTCGCGAGCAGACTGTGAACTTCCTGTCTCAGAACAGGTGCGCTTTGAGGGAGCGCCAGAGACGGGACCACACCAGTGAAACGGGGCGGTCTGCGTCTGAACTGAAGAGAATAACCGTGCTGAATTATTCCCAGCAACCAACCTGAGATGCCTGGAATGGCCCTCCAAGCTTCCAGGAAATGATGAAGCGGAGGGTAGGCTGCACGCTGCTCGACGAGTATCGGGAGCGGCGGGGAAATGTCGGCTACTATTGAGGGAGTAAGTGCATACTGTGGCTCCGCGCTGCTCTGGGGCAGGGCAAGCGACACAACACTGACAGAATGAGGAAGAAACAACTCTTTTTGTGAACAAGCATTTGTTTTTATTATTGCATCCACACAAACAGGGTTTAACACACACACATTGCAATCGTCGCCCATACGAACAGAGGGGACATAACGCACAACATGGTGTTTTGGGGGCGGCCCACCCGCGAGCTCTCTCTTCCTCTTGACGGGACCGTCAGGAAGATGGCTTGCCTGCGGGAGGCTGTGCGCCGTCACGACGGGGGCCCCCCCTGGGCGCGTGACGCCTCTTCCCGGGTCCCGCCCATTGCTTGCGTCGGACATCCGGCTCCGGGCGAGAAGCCGCCGGAACTGCAGCCGCCGATTGCTGTGTCACCGGTCTGTGGGGGAGGCGTGGCGCCGACGCCGACCGCGCCCTTGAGGGCTGCTGGTACGCTCGTCTCGGCATCACGTGGCTCATCGCTTTCGCGCGCTTTTGCGCCTCAGAAAATTTTTCCATCACCGACTCGACTGCGCCACCAAAAAGGCCGGCGGCCGCAATCGGTGCGTTGAGGAGCATTTTCCGGTCCGAGTCCCGCAGGTCCGCCAGAGTTAGCCACAGGTGCCTCAGGAGCACCACTAAAAACCCCATAGAGCGGCCGATGGCTTGCGCGGACCGCTTGGTTGCCATGAGAGCGAAATCCGTTGCCGCTCTCAGGTCCCTCACATCCTCCGCGTCCATGCTGCCGGCGTCCAGCAATTGCAGCAGTTTTGCCTGAAACACCTGCAGCACCGCCATCGAGTGGAGCGCGGACGCGGCCTCGCCAGCCGAGGTGTACGCTTTCTCTGCCTGGTGCGCCGTGAACCTGCACGGTTTTGACGGCAGCCCCAGACCTCCGCTCAGCATGGTTGAGGAAGGGCACAGGTGCGCCGCCATCGCCTCCTCCACGGGTGGCACCCGCACATAACCCCGAGCTTCAGCACCGTCCACGTGCGAAAACATGGCACGCGGTGAGGAGTGAGCGCGAGCTGACTGAGGCGCCGACCACGACCTCACCACGTGCTCATGTACCTCCGGAAAAAAGGGGGATCCCCTCCTAGCTCCGGCTTGCTGGCGGCTGGACTGGAGGAACCAGGAGTCCAGCTTACTTCTCGCGGGCTCCTGTGGAGCACTCCAGTCCAGGTCCAGCTCTTTAACTGCCCTCTCGAGGACCCTGACTAGCTCCTCCTGGAGGTCTAGAGGGCCCTCTGTGTCGAGGCACTCCGACGCCGCCCAGTCCCTGTCTGATGCAGCGAGGGATACTGAGTCGACGTCTCCGTCATCCTCGACCGGGAGGAAGTCCGCGAAGCGAACTGGTGATTGGGGAGACGGCAGAGGACGGCATGCTGCGTCGTCACCGTCACCCCGCGAGTGTGTGGGGGGGCCCGCCAGCGGCTCGACGGCGGCAAAGGACCCCTTCCCCGCGATACTGCGCGCTATGTCCCTCCTGGATCTCAGCGCGCGCCCCGGCAGATCCCCGCAGTGCGCGCAGGAGGACTCCAGCAGGGCATCCTCGGCGTGGGCCAGACCCAGACAGACGACGCAGCACGCGTGAGTATCCGGCGGGTCAATGGGACCCGCGCAAACTTTACATTTAGATCCTGTTGATTCCATTATTATCTATGTTCATAAGTCCGTGTGAAGGAAATAATCTGACGCAAGTGCCGCGCTTATGCTATTTATACTGTCTGACAGCCAGAGCGCATCGCGCGACAATTGGCCAGTTGTCAACTGGCGTTATCCTATAAGGTTTCAGAAATTTACGTGAAGGGGAGGTCCTCCCAAATGCATCTTTTCCATGCACCGTCTCGTTCCCGCCCTCGAAAGGGAACCTGGAAATATCAGGGAATATTACACTGGTGTGTAAAAAAAATGTTTCAGTGTTAGTTATGTTGTATGCATATATAAATGCAAACATATGAACAAACCTTTTCATTGATGCGATTAATCATGATTAATTGATTTGACAGCTATACATATATATATATATATATATATATATATATATATATATATATATTACTTTATAGATGACAGCACACACACACACACACACACACACACACACACACACACACACACACACACACACACACACACACACACACACACACGCACACACACACACACACACACACACACACATATACATGTATATATATATATATATATATATATATATATATATATTTTTATAGATATATAGACAAAATATATGACAAAAAAAAGAATAAATATATAAAAAAAAAAAAAAAAAACCCAAAATGAACCAAACAGCAGGTAATATTCAGGTGGAGTCTTAAGTGCATAAAGCATTAGTTTTAAGGTGAATGTGGATGCCTGCGTATGAATGTAGGGATGAGGGCACAATAAATAACTTTTAACTCTGGCTAGAGGCAAATGACTCCTGGTGAGCACTGAGATTAAGAAACAAAAGTAGCCTGACAAAAGGACTTTTTCAAGGATTCAAACAGGGTGTCGGTCTACTTTCAATAAGCGCCCATCTCCTCCCCCAACTTTGGATCATTAATATCTTTATACCTGTGAATTTATACCTTTGTCATCCACTGTTTTATCTCCATCATACCAAAGGCACATATGTTGTGCCGTACACGTGCAACTTTCAGTTGTGCCCTGAAACCACATTGCGGATGCATTAATTATTGAAAGAACTACAACTTTTTTTCATTCAAACCAAGAATACAGTCTCATTCCCGATCTACGTGAGAGGGTTAAACATCTGTCCGCTGCAACAAAAGATATAGGCTATGTAGATATCAAAGAGTTTTTTCATCCCATACTGTAAAAACAGTGACAGCTGTGAGATATTTTCTCATGTACAGTTAACCTATTGTAGCTAGGCTGTTTCAGTTATATTAATTAAGCTTTTTGTCTTGAATAAAAAGGGTGTGTTCGTGCTTGGCGTGTTTGGTTGGATTAAAACTAACTCTGGTGTGATTGCTTTGTTGGTTCGGTTCATTTGAATAAGTGTGAACGCTGCTATCCAAACCCTGGTGGACCAAACAAGAGGACCAAAACCTCTGAAACGATGCTCCAAACAAACTCTGGTGCGGTTCCAATGAAATATGAACACAACTCAGACCAAATATCAAAAACAGGATGTGATGTCACCAGATGCAACCCTAAAAATGTCAGGATGCTCAAGCGAACCTGTTTATTCTCATCATAGTCGTGATGCTGCTCATCACAGGAGATCTTCGTTTGTGTGTGATGGAGGGATTTCTGTCTCTGTTTTGACGCAATGCTCAGATGTTAGCACACAGCTAATGGCTAGCTAATGAGCAGATTCCTGGTCATCAGTCACTTGAGCTAATCCCTCCACCTCTCACTTTTACCTGAAGGTCTTTCCTCTTCTGTAGTCTTCATCTTTCTTAGTTAGTCTGTGCCCTCAGGCGTACACGTACTGGTCTTGTCCATCCTGTAGTAAACAACGATTATCTCTAGCTCTTGAGATGGGCTGCTCACTTGAAAGCAAGCATTCAGTTCAGGTGCTTTCATTGTGATCTCAAATTGAAGTGTGTTTGTGGCACAACAGCTTGGAATGCCAATGTATTGAGTGTCTACAATATCGTAAAAAAGAGATGATGATCAGGACTTTGAGATGAAAGTCATCATAACATATCCTTTGTAATGAGAGGTCAAACAACTACACCGGAAAAACAACATATCTCAGGTATCTAAGATTAATAATTACAGAACTCTGTTATATATTTCATCACGACCATCATGAAGTCCCTAAATCATCCAAGTTGATGTTGTGCAAGATATGACCAGTAATTTTCTTGTATTAAATTACACAGAATACAATTTGCATTTTGAAGGATGTACTGTTACTTCAACCTCTACTGTTAAAGACTTGGGTGTTGTATTAGGCAATAACTTCTCATTTAAAAATCATGTTTCATATGTTACAAAAACAGCCCTTTTCCACCTCAGAAATGCCCCTATGTTACAGAACTCGCTATTTGGTTCTGATGCAGAAAAGCCAGTTTATGCATTCATGACTTCTGACCGGATTATTGAAATGCATTGCCAGGTGGATCCTGCATTCTCAACAAACAAGCTACAATTAGCCCAAAATGCAGCTGCTATAGTTCTTACCAGGAGAAGAAACGATGATCATATAAAACCAAGTTATCATCTCTACACTGATTACCTATTAATTTCTGTATCAACTGTAGGGATGATTCGGAAATCCTTTGCCTCTTGTATATATATTCTTTTATTTTTCTTATTTGTACCTATATTCTTTTTCATATGTTATTTTCCTTTTTCTTATTTGAATGATTTGAAAAGAGTGATTTGTAATCAAGTTAGGGATTTTTATTAGTTAAAACCTTTCTTTACTTTTCTGTATTTTTTCATTGAGTAAGGATGAATATTGTCTGCACGTCTCACCAGATAGAACATGTTATCAGAACGTTTTGGGTAGTGATTCTGTAGACAGTTGTAGCCTGAGCCGAGTTCAGTCTTGGAGAAGCTGTGTATCTGTGTGTGCGTTAATATGCTCTGTATTGGTGAGGTGATTAACTGGCACCATCGGGAGACGGAAAGACGTTGTTCTCGACAAGCCACGTGGAAGGTCACTAATCCGTCAACCACGTGATCAACGAAGACATGCTTCAGACTGTCTGCTCTTGTGTGGAAAATTACTAGTTTTGTTTATCTTTCTTTCTTAGCCAATCAGAATCATTTAAACGTCATCATTGACGTAGTTAGCAGTCTCTGTTAGAGTATAATTGCTGTAATAATGTTATTGTATGTGGGGCGGCCTACGAACTCCTTATGAGACCTGAAGCTGGCTTCTATTGATGAAACTACAAACTAAACTTCACTAAAATGTCTTCTATTGACTGCACTTCTGACTCCTGCTCTTCATTCAACATATCTGGTCCTCTGGTCTTAACTGTAATTCCCCTACACAACTATAAAGTATTGCTACAGACCTGTAAGGCCCTAAAGTGTTTATTTCCTTTGTATTTAACAAATCTTCAGAAAATGCATTTTATGTAAAGCTATTTTGAAACATAATGTATTGTGTCAAAGCGCTATACAAATAAATGTCTGAACTGAACAACTGAATAAGCACATTTTCAGACATAATGTCCATGCTTTGGAGTTTTAAAGTATACAACAACAGTCACATTTGACATCCAGACTATTAACACAAAGTACTTTCAATGTCCAATAGTTCTCTTTTACAGCTGATTTCTAAATTTGGGAGAAAGGAAGGATGGTGGCTTCTCCTTTTTATCTGCAAGATAAGCATGATGATATAATCCAAAGATTCCCTATTTAGTTCTGCAATCATTTCACACCACTTCCGTAATACTCTTCTGCACATTTTTGTGCAGAACTAACAAAATTTCCAGAAAAACAGCCAATCAAGCAAAATGAGCCTCTGTCCCCCAAAACCTCTTTGTTGTCAGGATCCCTTCCAGTCCCAAAGCCAGTGCACTCTCGCCCAGTGGCTACCTTTTATTCCACTAATGGTGATGAAGATGAATGTGGTGCCAAATGGAAGCAAATGGATTGAAACCTATGCAGGGTGGTAGAGTTACCCTCAAAACCCCTCTTTCAGGCTTTACTGGCCTTTTAATCAATAAATGCTTTGTGCACAATGTTGATTTTTGGGAATTCGAAATTATGCATGCTATACAATGAATTCGTTTTTTTTTTGTAGATGGTTGGGGAATGTTATGTAACTCTCCAAAACATGTCTGTGTTCAGTTTTCTGGTCATCTTAACAAAGGCCGTCTGTGAAGATGATAGCTCGGTCCATGGACCCTTGGTCTTTGTAGAAATGGCAATGCACATAGATAGAGGAAGCATTATCCCATGACACCAGAAGTATCTGTTAGTTCAAGGGGCAAGTCTTGCTCTAATGTACCACATACAGTAACACTGCATATCATTGGCTTCATCCTCCGATCAAGTGAGGAATGCATGCTATCATATATGCATAATTGTATGACTTAAGTCTGTAATTTGCCGGGTGGGTGTTGACAGGGGCACATGGGGTCACCTTGCACTGCAGAAAAGCCTCTTCAGTTACCAGATCCCATACAATACACCGGCCTCTAGTGCAAATGCTTGCCCATGAGATTAGGATTTGAGAGCCTCTTCAAAGAATTCCTGATTTGCTTAGCCCATTTAACGGACAATTCTATATTTAGGAATGCTAATAACTTTATTTGCAGATCACATAAGCACAAGTCTAATCTTACTTCAGAACAGCGTATGGTTGAAATGGTTCGTTGCACTTTTTGTGAAAGATATAGTACAAACAGAATATGCAAAGTTGCCTTGTAACTTGCAGTGACTCTGAATCTTAGCGTCACGAATACAGTTACACTTTATTCCAATGGCCCACTTTAGACGTTCTGCTAACTATAAGTAACTTTGCAACTACACGCCAACTAGCAGTCATTAGAGTATTCGTAGACTGTCTGCTTAATATCTTCTGACACGTTATTTCGATGCTCCCCCAACAGACAATCTACTCACTATTAGTACTGTAACTTTGCAACTACATGTCAACTTATTCTACTAACCCAAACCTAACATAACAGTCTACTAACACTCTAATGAGAGTTGGTTGAATGTCTAAAGTAGACCATCAAAATAAAGTTTAACCATTAAGGGTTATTGGTAGTTGAGCTGGATACTCGGCTGAAACGAGTATCCAGTACGGATAAAGCACTTTTGCCGAGTACTAGTATTATACGAGTAATACGAGTCTTTATCTGTGCTCGGATTGAATGAAAATCCTCATTGGGTAGCTGACTGTGTCTGCGTTCTGTGATAGGTTAGTCACAGTGCCCCTCCCCTACACATACATATTTGCTGTGTCCCGCTCTGCTCACTCACACACAGAACACTGAGAAGAGAACAGCTCTCTTTCTCTCTTTGTCTCTCTCAGTCACTCAGGTCCGCGGGTCTCTTCCGTTAACGTCCAGGGTTTCTTCAGCTTCAGGTTTGTTTTTTATTTCGGTTTGTTTGTAGTACTTACTTACCAGTAGAGTTCTGGTAAACATGGGGTTTGTTCAGACATGGTGCTTGGTAGAATGCGACTAGCGTTGCGTCTCTGCCTGTCGGACATTATTTTTCTTTGTTTAACCGTCTGCTGGCTCTAACCAGTTTTTTGACTTCTAGCAAAAATAAAGTAAGTAGTGGTATAAAAACTGTATTACAAATTAATTAGCTACACACACACACACATACACCTGGTGTGGAAATAAAAATAAAATAAAAAAGAACCAAAAAAAATCTCACTGATCAAAAAAACGTTCAAAAAAGAAAGTTATGTTTAGATGAACTCTTGTTCATTACATTTTTCTTCATAATTGCAACCGCATATGTTGTATTCATTGTTGCAAAACTTGTTCTGTATATAGTTCATTTGTTATCGTGATCAAAACCGTTGATCTGAAGCTCAATGCTGATGCTGTCATGTAAATAGTTTTCTAATCAGCAATAAATATAACAATTTCTGATCAACCCATATCAATTGCATGATTAAAAATAACATACCGGTTAAAGCCCTGCCCACTTCAAGACAACCCGCCCACTTCCGGGTTATGCCCCGCCCAGTCCGAGTACAGATACAGATAATTCATATGGTTTACAGATCCAGATCCAGATAATGCTGTACTCGCTCATCCCTAGTTATTGGGCAATTGAAGTAGTTTGAATTAAGATTTTGTGCAGTCCTACTAATCAATATATTAGCATTTGTCACCAAAGTCTGACCTCTGATCCAACCTTGATCGTTGAGATTGGTGGAGGTCAATGAAGTCTTGACTCTTCATATCTTTGAAATCTTGACTCTTCATATCTTTGAAATGTGCTAGAAAAAAAAGACCTTGCGATAACAGACAGGTTTTTTTTGTTGGGGGGGGGGGGGTGTCTTTACACCATCAAAATCCTCCCCACTCACTTCCAAGAAAATGCATCAAAAGGAAAGGAAAGATCGAGCAGGAGAAAAAAAAGTTCTCCACTGAAAAGGACCCTTTTCTGAAGGCACGGTGGCACCACAATAGCCCATGAAAAGATGGATAGAGTGATTGTCCTGTTTAGTGATCCGCAAATGAAGAGAAACAGGGTTCCGCCGCAGTGCAGGGGTGGCCTGCGTCAGGCCTTCACACGTATTGAAGCCAAGGGCATTGAGAAGAGGAAAAAACCCAACGCATAATAGAGGTCCTTGGAAGAGACGGCACATCAGCAGCAGGACTGGCCGCCGAAGGCCATGTGAAGACCAAACATGGGAGACAAAAACCCAACACTTCCTCTCCTCTGAAGATTTAGGACATACTTTTAATTTGATATCACAGTCAAGCTTTTTTTCTTTTCTTTTTTTACACATTATTCAGTGATGTCGACTTGAGCAAGGGGGTTTTTACTTTTTAAAGGAATTGTTTTATGATTTGCATAATGCAAATTTCTTGTGGGATCACATTACATAACCGCATAAAACCGTAAAGACGTTTTACTTTTATGCTTTTAGCAGACGCTTTCATCCAAACTTACATTGATCTATCTATCCATCTATCTATCCACATGTCCTTCCTTTCTTTTGTCTGTCCGTCTGCCCGCCGTCCTTCCTTCCTTTCTTCCTTCCTTCCTTCTTTCCTTCCTTCATTTGAATTTCCCCCGCTCATTACTACCCCCCCCCCCCCCCCCCCCCAAATGCAACACATGCAAACTAAACACCCTCACACAGACCATATTTACACATGTTCTGAAAGGGATTAATGTTGGCTGATTGATCAGGCAGGCCCATTCTCCCGGTCGGGGTTGCCACCGTTCACTTTCTTCTAGGAATGTTGTTTACGTTGTCACCTCCGAAAGGGCCAGATGGAGAATTAGAACATTCAAAGTCAATTAGAATGGAGGAATAGAATCATCCATCTTATTTTCCAGTCATCCTGACAATGCCATGGTGGCCTTAAATGGAAATCCCATTTGCATTTGGAGTTTTCAGTGTATTGCAATTTGTTAAATATTGTGCCCATGCTGGGCATGATGTTATATTCTGACATTTATGTGAAACAGACATGATGTGTTGTCAACAGATGTGAACCCCTATATTAGATCCAAAAAGTCATCTTCAGAATATTTCAATCTATCAATAGTCATGGTCATTTTGATGACTGTCTTCTAGAGCTCTGTAAGATAATTATGAAAGCCTCCTTTTGATGTAACGGTCAAACATCTGGAAATACTACTATTTTTTAGGTTTTTGAAAAAAGTCTCTTCTGCTCATCAAGCCTGCATTTATTTGATCAAATATACTGAATAAAACAGTAACATTGTGTCATAGTATTACAGTGTAAGATAATGGTTTTCTATTTTAATATACTTTGAAATATAATTTATTTCTGTGACGCGAAGCTGAATTTTCATCAATCATTACTTCAGTCTTCAGTCACATGATCCTTCAGAAATCATTCTTATATGCTGATTTATAATCAATGTTGAACACAAATGTGCTGCTTAATATTTTGTGATACTTTTGAAACCAGTGATACTTTTTGTTTCAGGATTCTTTGATGAATAAAAAGTTGAAAAAAGAACAGCATTTATTTAAAATAGAAATATTTTGTTTAAAAAAATAAATAATACGTTTATGCATCAAATGATAAAACGTGACAGTAAAGATTTATATTGTTAGAAAATGTTGCTATTTTGAATAAATGCTGTTTATTAAAATATTAACTTAATAAATATTAATTAATTAATTAATTAATAATAACTTAGTAAAAAATAACTTTTTATTCATCAATGAATCTTGAAAAAATGATCAAAGGTTGCAAAACAAATATTAGACAGCAAAACTGTTTCACATCAGTATATATTTTATATTGTAGAAAATTTTCATAATATTAGTTTTTTCAGTTAGACTTATTTCAAGTAAATATGTGAAGCGCAATCTTAAATGTGGGACCATATAAACCTTACATAATAGTAACATATTACACAAGTTATATCATGCATATGTATTGTATAATACTAATGATTCATGTTAAAAAAATAAATAATAATAATATCAGTGTAACATGGCTCATTTACATATCAATCAAGTTGTCTCAGATGTTTTCTCCTTAAACAAAACCCTTCAAATAAATTAATTCATTTGAAATAAACGTTCATGTCATAGCTCAGATAAATTGGTTTTAAGCATATTTATCAGGAGTAAATTTCCTATTTAATCTCAGTGGTTTCTTGGGGAATCAATTAGATTTTTAAAAAGCTCTCATTTGTGACTTTCTTTCCATATTGGACCAGCTGGTTTAACAACACCATACATCCATGTATTTCCTTACTATAACAAGGTAAGTTGACAAATTATACTGTTTTACTCTTGCTTTTAGATTCTCGCACTTCTCTCTCTCTGCTCATTTGCTTCTGAATGCCCTTGTAACCCTCTTTTTCCCTGTCTTGAGGTAGACATACAAAGAGCACTCGCATTCTGTCACACACACACAATATGAGCATGCTGGGAGAGGGGGCTGGAGAGCGTTATCACCTGCTCCTTCTCCCAACAGCCGTTTGAATGTCCTGCTCAAAGGCTGTCAGCGTGCCCCAGGTGACCTGATAAATCTTCATAGCTCTCTGTCTGAGAACCCAATATTCAAGAGCCCTGGTGTCTCCAGACTGTATTTACATACATCATTCAGTCTTTGAGTGTTATTGTCACACTTTACATTAGGTCTCTTTAACTACTTACATTATAAGAAATTTTGATAGAATGTACTTAATGTGAAAATACAATACCTGCCGCTATTGAGGTAATGTTGAGGGAAGGTTTTGTGGTATGGATAAGTTCAAGGGTGGATTAAGCGGTGGTTTTAAAGCAGGTCATTATCCATGCTATGAGATAATGCAACCAGATATTGATCAAGTGATCAAATGAAATGCAAACAAAGGGGGGAATATGATAAAAAAAATGTATGATGAGTGCAAAATGCTTTTTGACAATGTCAGATGGAATGTCTTGAAAAGGATATAAAATGATGGTACCCTGGGTTTTGAAAGGTTTTTCTAATATAACATTGTACTCAGTTCATATTTTATGATTTTAAAGATGCTTATGTTGAAATTGGTGATGTTGTTCTGTGTCATGTGGAAGATGTGCATAACAAATGTTCACAAAATAGCAGACTTTGCAGGAGATGTGTATCGAATCTACAATACTCACTCACACGATTGAATAAGTCTATTAACTTTAGTGAATAAGGTTGCATGTTATTTACTGTACTTGCACTTATATTTACCCCCAGTGTACGTACAGTGTACTTATCTAAGAAAGTACATTAGGCAACTAAATGGGTTATGGTTAGGTTTAGCGGTAGGTTCAGGGTTAGAAACTAGTATTTATGCAGTTAGTTAATAAGTAAAGTAATACCTACATAATCCGTTCCAGGACGAGCTCATAACTCAAGTTACTCGTATGTCAAATCATTTCCCCCATAAGAAATAACAGAAAATGATCCGTTCCGGCCCTCTTAAAACTCCCTTATTAGTGCGAATAACAATGGAAAAACATGTTTTTAATTTCTATAGAGACACACACACACACAAACAGAATGAACAGAATAAACAGAATGATATCGTCCGCCGGTGTGGACAATAATACATTGTTATAATTATCTTTATAGTTATTCTTTTCGCAAATGGTCCTTAAGTCAGATAAAATGGCAGCAATTTATTTTACAGTGCTGTTCCACATGTACATACTATGGACTTATTATAGTAATTACAATTATAACTAGTTACTAACCTAAACCTAACCTTAACCCATGTAGTTACCTTACAATACCCAGTGCTTTCTTGAAGTCATGCAACTTTTTTTGCACAATATCAATGATTCCCACACTGGTTGCCGGAGACCTCAGACCTTGCTAGCGCCGCCCGCCGTGGTGATGTGGGAGATTATCTTCAGCTGGACTCAAATGAAATACAGGCCTCTTTCAGTAGGATTCATTTAGAGCATGGGTTTGACTGTGCGGCGGAGGAAATGCAATACCACCAGCACGCCTCAGGCATAACGAAAGCAGAAAGAAAGATGAAGGCTTTTGTTTGACCCTTCATAAAAATGTTGAAGCATTTGTGGCACGTTCCAAGTAGAACATTTGCATAATTTTGCATGTGTTTTGCCTAAAGAAGGCAGACAGTTCCTTGATAGTTTATAGTGAGCTATTTGAACAACCTGGAAAAGCACCGGGGACACTTTTGCAAGCAAAGCCTCCAGCACAATCAGCCTTTTAAATCTCAAGCAAACTGCACGGTTTTTATACTAGAGATCTTCCAGAGAGGCAACAAAAAGCTTTGTGTTCACAGTCAATATGAATTTAAATAAATGTCGCGAAGTTACACGGATTATGATTCTTCTTTGTTTAAAAAGGAAGTTTGCTAAGTGTGGAGAACATTCACCATGGTTTTTTTATACACAAAGCATAACAAACAGTGAAAGGAGCTTGTTTACTTTGCTACGTGAGTCATATGTCAAGTACAGGTGCTCTTGATAAGACTGAAGAGCAGCTAATGTACATTATGAGTCACAGACCCGCCTTTTAACTGTAGTGGAAGATGCATGCAGGATGCTGCGACCGTTTTAAATCTACACCTGAGGCTACGGCTCAAACTATTGGTCTAGTTACCGAGACTTTATTTACCTTCTGGCAGTTGTTTTAAACACCTGTCGTCCATTGGAAAGTCTTTGTTTGCAGTCATGCAGGGCTGAACGACCAATTGTGTTTTAATACTCAAACTATCTCGATGTTGTATTATGAGCGGGTGGGAACCCAAAATGTGTGTTTTTGCAGTACAACTCTATGATGGTTGGCTGTGGCGGTACAGTGCGAGTTATGTAATGAAACGGTCTGACAGCTGTAAACTGGGACTCTCTTGCAGGCATTGAGACGTGGGTATTGTTTGTCATGGGAATGTGCATATTTATATTCACTCAAAGCAGGCGTGGGCCTCATCTCCTCTATCTCAGATAATGACACTCTGCTCCTCCTGTGATGTGCCCTTTATGAACCATAACAGGGCATGAAGGTTTGATCTTTCTCTTTCTTCCTCGGAGGCTCCTCTCTGGATCTTTTTCTGCCGATCAGTTCCCACTCTTGTCTTTCTGAGCATGTTTAAGAATGTCAGAAGCACACCGGACAGGCTCATTATCATTCTGCGATTGTTGCGCGGCCATTGGAGAGCGTTCTCGTGGTTCCCTCTGTTCACGGGGACGTAATCGCATTTGAACTCCCGCCTGGGTCAGCCACAAAACGCAAACGCGCACACACACACACAGACACAAAGCGAAGGAGCGATGCGTGCCGCTAATCAGGTTAGCATAGTTCACGGCGCTGCGGCCCGCAGGATGCTGGGACTGCGGCAGATGAGTGCTGCTGCGCCGCAGGGTTTCCATCATCCACCGTCCCATCCCTTTTTATGCCCCGCAATAATGCCCACAATGTGTTTATTAAGAAGACAACCCAGGACTGCCTCATTGCCACTAATCTCAATTATGGTAATAATCTCTGGGCACTGACAAACACTTTTTGTGCTCCACTCTTGAAAGTAAATCTTCCCCGACACTAGACGCTAATGGAATTTGTATTAAAGAAGCATCCTCCCCTGAAAAAGTCCAAATGGGATCTCATAGTGACATGATGATTTTTATACTTTGCAAACTGTATATTATATCCGCTAAGCCTAAACCAACTCGTCACAGAAAACTTTCTGCATTTTTACATTTTCAAAAACACGTCGCATGATAGTGTATGATTTATAAGCTGGGGACAAAAATTAGTCAAGGATTTTGGATGTTGTCATCTTTGTGGGGACATTTGGTCCCCATAATGCAGGGTTTACCTGAACCACACACACACACACGGACACGCACATACAGGTGCACTCACACAGACTCACAAGCTCAGACACGCACACACACACACACACACACACACACACACACACACACACACACACACACACTCACTCACTCACACACTCAGAAACACACACATGCTCACACACACACACACACACACATGGACACATGCACACGCTGGCACACACACACACTCACACTCACACACTCAGAAACATACACACACACACATACTCACTCACACACTCAGAAACACACACACGCTCACTCACACGCACACACACATGGACAAATTCACATGCTGCTGCACACACACACTCACACACTCAGAAACACAAACACAGACACACACACACACACACACACACACTCACTCATACACTCAGAAACACACACACACACTCAGAAACACACACACGCTCGCACACACACACATGGAAATATTCACATGCTGGTACACACACACACTAAGAAACACAAACACAGACACACACGCTCACACACTAGCACACACAAACACACACACACTCAGAAACACACACACGCTCACACACTAGCACACACATACTCACACATACTCAAAAACACACACACGCACACACACACACACACACACACACACTCAGAAACACACACACTGGTTTGCATGTTTTATGGGGACTTACCATAGACATAATTATTTTTTTACACACACACACACACACACACACACACACACATTATTGTTTCTCTGATGTTTCAAACTTTTATGGTAATTAAATTCAGCCACACAATAAGTGTAGCTAATTTCAATTGTATTAGCCCCATCACATATGAATAAAGTGACCATTTTATCAATTTACCCTTAAAAAATGATACTTCTCCAGCAAATTTCTCCAGCATTTATGAACAAATGACAACCCCACTATGGGATCATTTATGAGACAGCAGTACCCTCAAAAACATTTCTGCCACTCTTTTAAAATTCTTCACATCTTCAGGTGATTTGTAAAGATTTGTATGTCAGTGAAGTCAGTTTTGCGGTAAAAAAAGCCAGTTATATAAAAAAAATCATTCTTCTAGGACACGATTAGATGAATGGCTAGGGGAGAATGAGTGTGGGAGTGTTAGTTAGCACGTCTAACTGGTATTAAACCCTTATAAATATTAATTATTCCAGCCTAAAGCCAGGGAATGTGACCTTTGGCCGTGAATCGCACAAACTTTCTCTAAGGAGCTTTTAAGCCCACCCCAGTTGGGTGATCTAAAGATGCATTCCAGAGCCAGTTCCTCTCCCATAAACTCTGAGGAACTTCCATATTCACCACTTGAATTGATCAACTTCAGTGCAAACAGATGCACCCTCAGAATGTAAAGTTTTTCATTTCTCTGATCGTCTTGCCAGCTTTTCTTGCTCTGAGATCACTTATTTGTAATGTAGAGCGACTCCAAGTCATTCATGGTTTGGTTGAGTGTAGATTGGGGACTCTCTTCAAAGCCAAATGCTTGTTTGTTTGTTTTCCTTTTACCTTCTAATTGGAACCATTGTCACCCAGTGTGACCCTCACTTACATTTGGATGTGCAAACCAGCTGAGCCGTTTCAGGGTTTTGTTGACATTATCATACATTTGGAGAGATTAAGAGGTGAGAATGGCCGGTCAAGCTTTCCGTCATTTACATTTTTTTCATGCATAAAGTGCCAATTGCTTCCCTGTGGTAGAAATTCCAGTCAGGATGAGCCAATGGACAATAGTTTGATTGAGGGGTAATTCAACAATTGCATGTAACTGAATGTGCATGCAATTAGAAAAGGCTTTTACACTTCCTCCGAACATTAATGGCAAATGTTCTTAGAAACTTTACACCAAAAACTCCAAAAAGTGCATTTACATACTATATACTTATTATAGCACTTACAACAATTGGTTAATAACTTGGTACTAAACTTGAACCTCCCCCTAAACCTTAACCCATGTTATCTTACAATACCCAGAACTTTTCTTGTAAGTACACTAAAAGTTCAGGAATTGTAAAATAAAGTGCAGCCACTTGTTTGCATGACAAATTTCAATATAAAGGCACACATGGTTTAACATAAAAAAGTAACAATATATTTTCCTTACATCTTGAATACATATGAGTGTACAAATTAAAACAATAATTTTACAAATCTAAATATTTGATCAATTCATAACTATCATTACAGTTTGGGGGAATTTCTCCAAATGCAACATTACAGCATTAGAGTGGAAGTTAATTGATTTTGCAAATGTTCAACATGATTCTTCACATTCAATTCATCTTTATTTTCTCTTGAATGCAAAAGAGGGTTTCTATTTTGTCATTTACAACAGTGGAAAGATGATTTTGAGAAAGGCAAGCTTACGTCGTCATAAAGTCGAATTATCGTCTGATTTTTTAAGAGATTTAATGACTTTGACACTCATGATGCCATTTCCAGTGACTTTAATGGCTTTGATTTTGTGAAGGCTTTTGAAGCAGATTTTTTTTTTTTAATTTTCAAGAATTTAATTTTGTTTTTAATGAAAGCCATTTTCTTAATCTGGACAGTTGCATTACCCTGATTTTTTTTTCTTCATGCCTAAATGAAAATACAAACATGCTCATCTTAGAAGTTTTGTTTATTTTTGATAAAGAGCACCATGCCATCGAGCCCAATCTTATTGACTTCATTCATATGTATTAGTCTGCACTGTTTAATCTTGTGCTGACAACAGTGTGTGAACATTTTTGTGGTTTGATGGATGGAAGCTTCAAGAGAAGTTGTGGCATGTTGTAATGACTGACATTCCCAGGTTCGACCTTTGTCAAAGGTTTCTAGTGTACAAAGAGCGGTTTTTATAGTCCATTCTGACAGACATTTACAGTGTTGAGCACCGCAGCGCAGCAGCAGTTAAAGCCATCACAGTCAGAGCAAGTACGTGCCCCACACGGCCTTCAACCTCCAACATAAACGCCGTCTCTGGCAGCAAGAATGATAAACATTTGGGAGAAAACAACATGATTGGGGCTTTAGCGGTCTCTGACCGTAGCTTTTGCACCCTTCTCCATTTGTTCCAACTCACCATCTTCCAGCGCCCTCCTCCCATGCAGAGACTCCAGTTCAAATCCCACTCCATACGGGTCAAGTAGGACTGGTTGCACTAGCTTGAGTCTACAGCTCAACAGGTCTGGTCCAGTTTCATCTGTGACCAGTCCAGTGTAAAGTGGTCTTAAAGTCCATTTGCCCAATGTCAAACAAGCAGACAGTTGACTGAAGTAGGAAGTGGGTGTTTATTTATTTGAGTATGAATGACTTAAATGAGCTTAAATATGATTTCTTTGTTGTTTCACAGCATTTAAACACTAGTGGTGTTGTCACATGGATCTGTAGTCGGACATGCACACTTATTGAGACGGGTCCAAAAGTTTGCGTAACAAAAGAGCCAATGGGTTCGGTTGATTTTAGCTTCTGTTTATGTTCGCTGATGAACATTTAAATGTGAATAAAAGTTTAAATTCAATCTGTTCATTGTATAAAGCAACCGTGTCTCTTCAGAAAATTAAATCATATGGAGTTTATGAGCTCTTTATGAACGTTTTGAAGCATCAAAATGGTAGTTGCATAGACTGTCAATGTTGGGCCAAAAATCTCTCAGATTTCATTCAAATATCTTTATCTGTCTCCTGAAGAAATGAACAAATGTCTCATAGGTTTGGAACGACATGAGAGTGAATGAATTATGACAGGACATTTTTGAGTGAACTATCCATTTAAACTAGAAATCTAGAAAACGTTGCACTTTTTACAAAAATCAGGTGTTCTCAAATCATCCTGGAAAACATGATCGTCAGGTTTTGCACAAATGTTGAGTTCATGCAGCTCCACTGCAAAGACGCGAGCAAAAACTCAAGCTGTTATGCTGATCATATAATTTGTAACAAAAAATGTCTTAATAAATGTGAAAAAGCGACAGTTTTTTGCTATTATACCAACAAAAAAGTTGATTTATAAAGCAACGGTAAGTAGCACTTCGAATTAAACATGTAAAAAAAAACCTCCTGTAATCTTGGTTTTATTTAAAACTCCCATTTTTTTTTTTTCGAAGTGCAGAGTCAGTCTCACTAATACCTGTTTAAAGACAAACCTATTCATACACACACCGAACTGATCTTGATCATGAAATATAAGTAAAATACTCTGTTACTCTTTGCCGTTTCCCCGAAATGTTACGTACATGTCTTAACTCAGCTCAGCTCAGCCCAGTTTTAGCCCCCCGTTCTCTGTAGTCCCCAAAAAAGGGGCCCTAAAAAAACGAGGGTTGCTGCCAAAAACGTCTGAGGTTGGACGGATGACCTCCGGATGCCACCTGGGCGGGAACCCAGCCATTGTTGGGGGAGGGTCAGTTCGTACGGGCTGCATGGGCCCCATACTCTGATTATTCTGGCCCCCCAGGGACCCCTGAGCAGAGCTACTGTGAACTGCTGCTGCCCTGCAGAGTTAGACTAGAGTTGGACACCCTAACCATTGCCATTGGGGTAACATGCCCTTCCATGACATAATTTACCTCCATTTTATCAATTATCCTCGGACCATATACACATACGTAATGCTTGAATATCTCTAATAGTGAAATATTGATCTCCCCCCTACACCACACAGCGTTCTTTTCTATGCTTAAAATGAAATCAATGACATCAACTTCTCAAAAAACAAGCCCGTACAAGCCACGGTTCTCCAGGGAAACCGGACTTTTGTTATTTTTGGCTGCCACAATCAATCTTACAATATCCTGGCAGACTTAGAAATGGGGGGCCGATATAATGAGACACGTCCAACCCCCCCAAGAACTCAGTGCTCCTACAGAGTCTGATGGCCTTCTAATGGCGGCGGAGAGCTTTGCATTCTTCTCCGAGTCAACTTTTTTCTCTGGCTCTTTTCACTTCTCTCTAACACTCACTCACTCACTCCTGGAGCCCCTCTAAGTGGTTTCAGATTTTGCGCAGCGCACAGGGCACAATCTTAATCAGGTTTGGTATGATGAAAGAGCAAAGTTTCGTTCACACAGATCAACCAGGCTTAGACGGCAGACAAAATGACCTGACGCAATGTATGTATTTTCTCATGCCACCCTCTTTCTTTTTCGGATCTGCTACACAATGGCCAAGCACTACCTGAAATGCAAGTTCAGGTATAATTGGCGTGAAAACCTGTTTTATTTGTATTTCGCTAGAAGAATGTTTGCAGAAAGCTGGTCTTTGCATGCACGACGAAGCGTAGAAATAAGATAAGACAAGCACAAATGTAAATTAAAAGCCAATATTTATTTCAAACACACATCGAGCGTCGACTATAACAATTTTGAGGATTCCATCTGTAAAAGTGTATGTTCTTATAAAAATACGTACCCATTGTATTCAATTGTAAACGGTAATGTTTGACCTCAAATGCCTTTGTAAATATCTGTGCTGTTTGAGTCCTTCCTGTCTAAGCAAGGATTATCCTAGTCATTCAGCTTGAAAGGAAATAAAGGTGTGGGGGTCATGACTGCTGCCACGGGGCTGGTTTACCTGTCACAAAACCACGTCTGACTGCTGTGTACTGAAGCTTGTCTGTGCTAAACATCCTCTCGCTGGCAGTTAGAGAGATCACTCCCACCAAACAGAGACAATTGGGTCAATACCAGGCTTGACGGAGTTGCCTCCAGGTGCTAGAAACAGCTTGGCCAACCCCTGTTCCATCATAATGTCAAAGCTCAAGCTAAATCGTCCTTCTAAACTCTGCGTTTGGTTCAGTTTGGCATTAGCCAATACGGAGGGACAAATCAGCACAATCTCATGGTGATTCGTAGCTGTTTTATGTTTTCTTTCGAATTGGTAACTAACTTGTATGTTCATATTCGTGTGTTTTTGTACGCCTAGTGACGGGTATATGTAGGGGTGGGTTTAGGTGTGCTTACTTTTTTCTTATAATCACACGTTTTCAAATTCATATGTAATTGCCACCTCATAAAAAGTTACCTTTTTAGGTTCGGGTTGGAGGAATTCACTAAACAGTTGCACTGCCTCGGCTAACAACCCACAATGCAGTTTCACAAGGTGTAACATTTTATCAGCACAAACTCTTTTCATGTAAACTAAACTTATAGGGGATTCCCAATAACCAGAGCTGACAAAATCAACAGTTAACAGAATTACATAATTTTTTCATGTGAAGCAGTCAAGGAAGCAGTTATTCATGAGGTGAAGAAGAGCATTATAAAAGGCCCTGTTTACAAAAGTGTGAACCCTTTCCCTGTGATTAAGTAGTTTCTCCAGCTTTTCCTGTTTTCACTGTTACATGGTAAGAGGCACTATTACACATCTCCTGAAAGAGTGCAGAATCTCCTGATCAAAACACAGGCGAAGAAAAAGCAGAAACAAGCGATAGCATATGTAAACAGATGCATAAGTAAAATAACTGTGACATGTCAGTCGTGTCTTTCGTCCACTTCCTGTTTCCTTCCGTGATCTCCCATGCGTTTCCATGGTTTCTGTATATATACTAGAAACACGAGGTATATATACAAAAGGAGGTAAGACACAGGTGACAAGACTAATGAAGTGACTGATGAAGCGATAGGTGATGTTTCTTACCTCCTTTTGTATTTATACCTCGTGTTTGCTTTCAGTCTTTGTCTTGTGTTGTCGCTTGATGGTAGTCTTTTCCGTGTCCGTGTTCCTTTTGTTCTATGCTCTGAGTTTCCGCACGATAGAAGTGTCGTTTTTTTTATAGTTTTGTATATGTATATGTATATGTTTATGTTCTTTGTTTTGCACACCAAGTTCCGCCAGTGTTTTGTTTAATAAAGATATCTCCATGTCCCTTGTGCCTCCTCGTCTCCTCAGTCCCCGCTACTGTGACGATAACAATCATCAACATTAAACAGCATATAAATCAAAACCTCCTAATGTTTCTGAAAGGAAACTCGCCCCAGGATGAGCTTTAGGACTGTGAAGCTTTGGGGTGTTGATGGACTCATTCATTGTTCATCGTTGACAAAACTATGCAGGTGCTGGTTTTTCCAAAACGCTGGCGGGAAACCAGTTAAAATACATTTTTGTTGATGGACGATGTGAATAACACTAAATACAGGTGTAAACAGGATCTAAAACGTTTTGAGCTTGTCCACTTTTGACCACTTCCAGAGGAAGTGGAAAACACATTTGAGCAGATTGCTTTCGTAGCTTAGATGCTCATGTGGTCGAATACATTTGAACAACCACAGAAGACTGACGACTCTTGGCCTACTCTCAGCGGCTTTCTTTTTGTTTTCATTCGCTTTTCTTCCTAGTCGCTCATAATCCACATGACATCGGTTCTAGGTGATACACAAGTTGCTGAGTTGTGATGTTGGAGGGTGCTTGTTAGTTTGAAAGATGGTTGAATCATTGAACTCTAAGCAAATCTAGATTCTATTGAGAGATATTTGAGTTTATTGGTCACAATATAATTATTTTGCCTTGCTTAGGATACTTCTGTGCTGTGTTTCTGTCGTGATGTCGTAATAACGAACTCCCAACTAGGTGAACTTAAAGGCAAGCTTAATACCAGGAGGAAACAGGGCCTTCATCCCATTTGGGGAGTGATGAGGTACAGTCTCAGTAAAGTATGTCAGATTGTGGTAGTCTGCTGCAACTGCTCTTTAAGATGATAAATTGTGCTATTACCTGATTTGTATGATTCCTCAAATGATTTAAAAAAACATGCAGCCCTTGCAAATAAGCATCACTTTCACTGCAAATACCCCTAATATGTTGCTTGGGCTGCAACTGAAGTTTGAGATGATAAGGCAATAATTATGCATAGAGCTATGTCGAGAGTCTACGTTACTATTTGAGGCAATTTAAAGGAAGCCATCATCCGGTCTAGTGGAGATATGCTATGAGGAGTCTGGACCAGATGAAATCAGAGCTGTTTCTTGTCTTGCTTATCAAAAAATTGCAAAGGCATGTTTTCCAATCAAAACATGCGGATTGCAAACAGACACTCATATGCTTGATGTTAAGGATTCCTATGTAATCCATACCTCGCAAATAAATGCTTGCGGAGATTGAGTTTTTAAGAAAAGAAAGCAGCAGATGATCTTCCCATGAAGGGGGGTTACGGTCCTGACTGTCAGACAGAATTTGCATGTTTTTGCTTCATGCAGTATTGACCTCTATCTATAGATTGATGTCTATCAGAGCTACCCCCGAAACACTGCACATGGCTGTCTCTCGCCTTCAATTTCAAGACCAAAATCAGGATAATTGGAGCTTCCACATTGTCCTTATTGATTGTCTTTGAGCAGCGTTTGTCTGTAACTGGCAGCAGTGGTCTACTGCAAATCTTGTCCCCCTCCCTCTCCTGTTATCCATGAGGTGATGCCCCAACCCACACGTGGTGACACAATGCATGTCAGAAAATAAATTATATAATTTTAAAAGAAATGGACAGTGATGCTATTTTGGCCAATGCAGACATACTTTGACTGCTCTGTGATTAATGTAGAAAGTGTAAATGTGGGCTACTCCAAGTCTAGAGCAGGTTTGAGCTGGAAATTTAAAATTAAACACAATTTGAGAGTCTGATTCAGTGTAAATGGATATTGGTCACTTACAATAGATTACAATGTATATTGGCACTTATAATATTTCTAGCAAATTTAACCAAACTATTATTGCCTCACAACAACACAAATGATTGGGGCCCCATGCAAAATTTTAACTAGGCCATTTGCTCCAAATGCAAGACATGAGGAGTATTGATCTATCTGTTCTAATACGATTAAGTCAAAGAAAGATATTGACTTAGCCTACAGTAACTCTGACATTGACGGAGACCATCAAATTGATTTGTTAGTTTTGTGGTGATATGTTTTGCATGAAGCCAGAGTGTCAAAAAAGAAGCCAGAAATGAGCTGAAATCTCATACTAATGGTGTGTATCTGGCCAGCATGCACTTTTATTATAAACAATCGTATTTACAGAGGTCTCGTATCGTTAGTCTGGTAACGCTACCAGACCACCAGGAAAAATAAACAGATGCTGCCTCTGAAGAAGGCTATAGTAGATGAAAGAGGGCAACACATGCTCCTTCTGCTTATCCATCTCGTGTGGCTGGAAGAGGGAAAAAAGTTGCGCCTCATATCATCTGTCTGAGAGTTTGGTTTAAGAGTGTGGCAGAATGTGAAACACACAGTGGAAGCGTCCCACCAAACATCTGCAAGCAACAGAGCAGACTGGGATAAGGGTATGGGGGGTAAATCCTGGAGTGGAAAACGTAATAGCACTGCCTTATAATCTCAGTCCAAGAAACCCAGAGTTGCCGCTGTTTCATCCGCAACTATTTTGTGGTGCATTCTCCTCTCTCTTTTTATGCCTTCACTTCCATGGAAAAGTGAGGAAGAAACGGTAACCATTACCCTCATCTGTGCATTCCTCAAAATGCATTTTAAGAAGACCATGAAATAGCTATAGAACAAATGAAAGTAATTATTCACTCTCAAGTAAAACTTTATGCAACTCATCTCAGGACCAAATGTCATTACTGAATGCTGATGTTTCGAAAAAGGTTTTGAAAAACATGGCAAGTGTACATGCATCTGATTGTTGAAACCACATATCTAAATCTTACTCCTCCCAAAATGAGTGAGAGTGAATTATAGGCTATATGACATATTATAGCCAGATATAACAGCACTTCTGCAGCACGTGCCACAGATGAGTCCCGTAGAATATCACTTCAGCAAGCTGATGTGCAAACAGGAAGTTGCAGACTCTCAACACACAATCATCTTCATTAAAATGAATGAGACTAAATGATCCTATCAGTGCTAATTTCATTCTCTAACTCCAACGTTGTTCCAGGATCAACAAAATATAAATTACCAAACTCACGATGACCAGACCTATGTATCTGAGACTCTGTCTCAGAAGTCTCTGAGATTCCAGGCACTGATTTTATATATACAGTAATACTACAGTACTCGAGCAAATCGGTGTACGAGCATTGTATCGGAGTGTGAGAATATTTCCCTCGCCCATGTGCATTTTTACTGCAAATATCCTAACGACAGCCTCTCACAAAGCCCATCACCCCTTCACTCGTTCATTCTCTCAGCGTCGCTCGGTTTGGTTCCATCATTCAACACAGTGATACTTTTATAAGTGATTTACAGCGGTTTTACCTCGTGTTGTTAACATTAATTGTGATCGCTATTGTTCACGTAGTGAAATATATACATACAGTACAGCATATAGACAATGACCTCAAGATGAGGAAGAAAGAAGGGATGAAATTCTCCCTGTAAGCAGTAAAACCCTCCTCTTGTCTCCTTCACGCCAGCAGCGACGCGACTCAAAGATAAAGTTTGTTACAGTAAATTGTCAAGTGTTTTTAGAGTTGAATTGTCAATTATTAATTAGTATCTATATGAGTATTACTGGTTACCATTTTTACTGTAATTAATAGGGTAAAACCAAAAAAATATTTAAAATGGGCATTTCATGGTCGTGTGGAACGAATCAAGTGATTTTTATTGCATTGTTATGGGGAAAATTGTTTTGGTGTACGAGAATTTAGAGTCACGAGCTCTTGGAACGAATTAAACTCGTAAACCAAGGTATTACTATATATATTTTTCTTTTTCTTTTTTTTTCGAAGAGGCTGAAGATTGCTAACCAAAAGTTTGGAAAGGCTTGTGGTGTCTAAGTGGGCTGACAGCGACCTTTTGACCCTTGGGGTCTGTCTTTCCCGACGTGGGCCATATGTCTTCTTCTACATGGTCATGCCTGACCCTTCTTGCACTCCTTGTCGGCATATTGGTGTGTGCATCTCAAATGGGAATACTCAACAAGACATTAATGTTCTCTCTTCCATCGCCGCTTTTTTTGGTTTTGTGCTCTCACGCTAATTTGCACTGTTTAGTAAATCTGGCCCCATGTTATATCAAAACTACAATAAATCTTTTAACACATCAGTACAATACAGTATTCGAATGTATCAAAAACCAAATACAGCATGTATTCAGAGATGTGAATGCGACCAGGACGCATTATTAACAGACTCTAAAAGAAAACACGGCATTGCTAATCTGAGCTAAGCGTATTGTTGAAGGATCGCATTGTTGCGTAAGAAACAAACCACATCTGGCAGTTCAATAGGCATCCGTCATGACGGAGTGATGTCATTTAGTGGGAAGGCTGGGTTGGAGAGAGTACAATGTTTTAAGTGAAGAAAAAAAAGGATCCTTACTTAACGTTTACACAACGTTAAACCAACATTTAAAGCAAAAAGTTAACTGGGGCAAGTAGAGGCCGTCATGCCTTTTGAGGGAGAAGAAAAAGGTTGAACTTTCTACCAGAGCACGTCTCAGATACTGCAGCACAGGGGAGAGTTGATTATAATAACATTTTCTACAACTTGCACTCCTGCTCCTCGCCTCCCCCCCCCCCCCCCATTTTTTATGATTTGTTTCTGTTTCTGGGAGCCGTTTCAATAGTAACAACTAGACGGCCCAGAATGCCTGTGGCGGGCCCACTTCCTCCCTGGGTGCCCCTAACTCATCACTGATTGGCCCTGCCGCCTTTCATCTGGGCTCATGGCCTAATCAGAGAGGCTTGTGTGTTTTTGCTTTTTTTTCGTGCCTCTCTCTTTTGGAAATGAGGTTTGTGTTCTGCTTCCAGCAGTCCGGCCTGCTTGGGGGGCCGGCCCGCCGCCACGCTCCCCTAACACACTCTCACAGATTTGGCTGCAGAGCATGGTGACATCACACACACACACACACACACACACACACACACACACACACACACACACACACACACACATATGAACGCACGTGCACACACACACACATGAATGCACGTGCACACACACACACACACACACACACACAAACTCACACAAATACGCACACACACACACACACACACACACAAAGAAACACAAATGCAAGCACACACACACACACACACACACACACAAATACACACAAAAATGCATGCGCGCACACACACACACACACGCATACACAAACGCACGCACACCCACACACACACACACACACACACATACACAAACGCACGCACACACACACACACACACATGAACGCATTCGCACACACACACACACACAAACGCACGCACACACACACACACACACACATCCACAAATGCACACACATACACACACACACGCACACGCACACACACAAACGCACGTACACACACACACACACACACACACAAACGTATTTGCACATACACACACAAACGCACGTGCACACATGCACACACACACAAACACAAATCCACACATAAACGCACACACACACACAAACATGAAATCATGCGCGCATGCACACACACAAACACGCACTCACACACACACACACTCACACACACACACACACACACACACACACACACACACACACACACACACACACACACACACACACACACACACACACTCACACACTCACACACAAACACACAAACACACATTCTCAGACTACCAGTATAAGTAGTTCCATGTCTGTTTTATAGTTTCTCTGAGGATGATAGCATCTTGTTATTAAAAACACACACTGTCATGATGGAACTGCTTCCTGTTTAGGGAAATACTAAATATGCCTTTTGATTGTCTGTCAAATTTAAATTGGCTAAGAACAGAAAATGCTAATTCTTTCTTCAAATCAACAAAAGAATATGCATTCTTGAATATGAATTCTTATATAAATAAGAATGCAGAATTTGATCTCAGTACCGTTTTCTTTTTGCCATTCAACTCGTGATAAATGTGGGAAAGAGTCATTTTCTAAAATACTGTCTACCTTTTGAGTTTGTCTTGCGATATGTACTGTATGTATATGTATATGCTGTATGTTCAGACTGTAACGTATGCACTACTTATGCACAACTTATTTAACTAAAAACACTGTTTCAAGAGCATAAAACTTCAGCTGCTCAGATAGGACAGTATGAATTACATTTGAATTACATAATATAATAATGTTTGATAAAAAAGTGCTACCAAACTGTCATCCATCAGTGTCTGCAGTACACTTTAGCATGTTTTTAAAAAACAGCACTTATTATAAATAATATACTTACAGTAAAAGAATATTCTTTGAATGCAATGTTTTCATACACTTCATTGCATGTTTATTGCATTTACTGCAATTAGTTGAAATTGTGTATTTCGACCCACTTAAGTAGGACTCATCTTTATATGTAATTTCACAATTACTTCTAATGTCTTCAAATATGGTTAAAGCGTACTTCTGAATGGATGTATAGTTAACTGAAATATACTTTAAAGTTTACATGAAAAGGAAGTTGTGATTGTCTTTTCTTCCCTGTTGTGACGCACATCTGAGTGAAACGCCTTCTTGAACAAGAATAAATGTGGGCGGGGCTTGATTTTGTCCATTGGGAATTGATTGGATGGTTGTGATTTGCTATTGGTGGATCTCATGTGAGTGACAGGTGGCCCCGCCCACATCATCAGAGAAGAGAAGAGATGCAAGAGGGAGGGGGAAGTTATTTTTATTAAAGTTTATGAAGGCACATTCTTTTTTCCCCCAAGAATATTCCATGAAGAATATGAAAAGTAAATTTTTATTTCATAGTGAACTTCATTTAATTGCAACTTATATGTCATGTATTTTAACATATTTGTAATGACGCATTTGTAATGATTAATTTTGTTAATTTTTATTGTAATATTACAACCATTACAATAACAAACTACATTTAAAATTACAATGAAGAACTTTACATGAGCTTTAGCAGTCTAAAAATAGGTGTACTTCTTTAAAGCATGACAAAAGAATATTAAAATGATTAATTTGGCATTATTACAAATTATTATTACATCTTTAAATTCCCATACTTGGACTTTTTTTTCATTAATGTTACATTATCTGCAAGTAGAGGTTTTTAAAAGACTTACTTTTACACTTGATGCACATTCAACACAAGTAAGTGCACTTCTTTTTCATCAGGGCAGGTACAAAGGCACCGAATTTATGTTCGGTTTCACAAAACAGGTTTTGTGAGCAGTGTATGTGTCTTTGAGGTCAGAAAGGCAGGGTGAATATCCAGTGGCAGAGGCCAGAGTGACTCCCCCCCCCACACACACAGCAGTTAAATGAGCCCCATAATTTCAGTGTCCATCTTCCCATCCAGCCACTAATAGGATGAAACACTAAGGTCAACGGCAAAAATCTGCTGTGGCATTAGCGCTTACCGCTCAACCCGTGCCCAGAGTGCGCCAACCTACCCCATCTGCCCCAGACACGGGCCTAAATCATCCCAAGGGGATTAGGGAGGGATGTGGTGAGTGTCCAGTCCTCTTTGAGTGTGTGTGTGTGTGTGTTGCTGCTGCTGACACTGAGGATGCAGATGGATAACCCCTCCACTTCATCATCGTTTAATTTGCATTGTTCCCTCTCTCGCCTTTTGAGGTGAGACGACCAGGTGGAAAAGCTAGTTATCCCCTTTTCCCTCCCTTCGAAAGCAGCCCAGGCCAGCCGGAATGTCCCCACCATCTGGGAAGTGTGGCGCACATCTAGTGACTTAATCCCCGTCATGCGACAAAAACACTTGTGTCAGCACATTCACGCCAAACTGATGGCCATACTGCGTCTGATGAATGCAAAGCTGAAATCAAGATCGCCACAGGAGCACTTCTCAAAGCTTTTGAATATAAAGTAATTCCACGTAATTCTGTTTGCTTGACAGATATTCTAAGTTGCTGATTCATTGTATATAAATGCATGACTCTGAAATAGGTGCATGTTTGTTTTCTGGCTTACAGTTCCAAGTCACTTTGTGAAATTATGAGCCATACAGATTTTTTGAATTAAAGGCAATTCTATTTAAAACCTTATATTTTCATTTTCAATATCACAATATTACATTTTTAATGTAATTATTTATATATATATATATATATATATATATATATAATTTTGATATTTTTTATTTTTATTTTTATTTTATTATTTCATAAAAATAAAACCTTTTCATCTATGGAACCTGCTACAATAAATAATGAAATACAATTTATATATATATATATTTATAATATTTATTCATTTATTTATTTTATTTTGTTATTATTATTTCATAAACATAAAACTTTTTCATCTATGGAACCTGCTACAATAAATAATGATACACTTTAATTAGTAACATTTTATTTTACAGTGTCATTGTTACACATGACACGTGATTGCTGTAGTAATAACTATAAAATATGCATAATCAAATCAACAACATACATGTTGTTCATTATTATTACTCGGTTCTTCATTACACTTTAACACAGACATTTTTTTGGTGTCTTTGTTACAGTATAATTTACACATAGAACTGAGGAATATTAATGAACTACATTTACTTAGTATAGAGTTAAGGTTATGATTAGGGTTTGCTTTAGGGTTAGTTATTTGCAATTATGCATAATTTAATGTTTTGCATGACCTTAAAATAAAGCATTGCCATTTCTGTAAGTAAACTAATGGCTTTGCCCAGCAATGCTTAGAGCTGCAGCGGACGCAGAGAATCACACATGCTCGATTGCTCTCTTTCTCACACAAACACAACCTCATTACTCCAATAACTGTTGGAGTGACGCCGCTTAAGCACTTAAACGGTGGCATAAGAAAGTTTTAAGGCACTTTGTATGCTTTATGGGTAAACAAAGATATAGAGGATGTGGCATGAAGATGTGGCAACCTATTTGTGACATGGCTGCATTGAATTATTCACCTATCTGTCCTCTTTCCTTACATTGTACCTGTTTACATTGACATATATTAATTTAGCAGACGCTTTTATCCAAAGATTGATTTGAGGAATACAGAAAGCGTGTTTTAAACATGAAACACTGTCAACATTCTCCATGCCATTCCTTACTTACAAGTGAGTGCACGACCAGCATCTTACTCCAGTGTGATAATTGCACTGCCATACGGAGCGAGTGTGATATGAGACACAGAGGAAAAGACTGTGGGGGAGAGGGGCGTCTTGGGAAAGCGGAAGAATGTGAAGTGAACACTTGTCAGAAACATGCTCCCTGTTCTTCTTTACTCTCTGCCCTTCAGAGGAGCTTGTTCCCTGGCCATTGTTGAGAGTTCCTTGGCTCTTTTTTTCCACTGGCCCGGTGCTATGTGGCCCCTGACCTGCTCTGTCTTTGTGCCTGTGAGCTGTGTTTATAGTCCGGGTGCCTCTGAACTAGCAGCTCTCTTTATCACATATTTTCCCACTAGAGGATGATAAAAGAGAAGGGAAGCACTTCTCTGTTTTCTCCCCCTCCTCTTCTTTCCAGTTGGCTCACCTCCAGGGGCTTCCACATTTCTACTACACACACACACACACACGCACTGATGCGAAAAATAAAATAAATAAGGATGCTAATATAAAGATGTGATAAGAGGTGAGTACTGGATGGTAACGTACGGAAGTGCTTTATGTTTAGAGCAAATATTTGGGGTATGGCGAGATCTCTGCTCGGGTGCTTTACTAGTTTTCCTCAGGCGGTATCTAAAAGGATGTTTTCTTAACAAACTTTGTTCTCCCAACACAATCTTTTTATCATTAAAACACACTTGGCGGCCTGAAAAACAACAACCAGCGGTGTCATTGTTTCCCACTGGTTTTAGTGTCCATTCTGAGGAAAAACTGAACCCTTAAACAACCTTTGTTAAGGGTTGTCTTGTGCATATTTATTCCTTATTTAACGCAACTACAAATGAGTGCTGCGGGTGTAATTTAAATATCAAAAACTTGAGGATCACATCAACTTTTTGGAACATCTAAAGGCCTGTTACCTCTAAATATAAATAACAATAAATATTTTAGTGTCCACGCTTGCAGACGATATTTTTCTGTTTTATCTGCTCGAGCACTTTAAAACTGGATGGATTCTGATTGGCCGTTAATGGTTTAATCGTTCATCAGTTGAAAAACAAGCGATTCCAATTACCGTATTTTCCTGCATATAACCCGCGGGTTATACCAGATTTTACAAACCCCTATTGTGGGCTATATCACACATTTTTTACACTTAATAATATTTCAATATATTTGTTACGTCCCTAAGGACGTACGTTTTTTTGCGGTATTTTCTTTCTTTTTTTCTTTCTTGCGAGGGTTGTTGTCTCTGGCGCTTGTACTATCACTCTGACAGCTGGCGCTGATAGGCTGTCTGATCTGTCAATCATGCAAGAAGACGTGATTGGCTGTGCTGCCATGAGGGCGGGCTCTTCTCATCTCATCCGATGATCAACACCTGAATTTCGCGCACAAGCACTGTGTACCGAGCCTGAACAGTTATGGATAATTGACGTCATGTGAGCAACATTCGAAATTGGAAATGTGAACTTACACAAAAAAAGTTCATCAATCTATGGGTGCGGGTTATATAAGGGTGCGGGTTATATGCGGGGAAATGCGGTATATAGTTTCTGTGTGTCGTTATCATTCTGGTACGGACTCTGCAATTCTCCGCTATAGTCATTCAACAGCCTTAAGGTTGATCCAGATACAAAATGGAGAGAAAATGTAGCTTTTTTGTTGCAATGTGGACTGTAAAAACAGAAGTATGATGTAAAGTCATGTGATACATATTTTACCCACATATAAGTGGTGTTTACTTTCACAGTGTTTCATATTTAATTCCTGCAAAGATGACGCGCGATTGCCGTGCTGCAGCAAAATGTTAGGGCGGTGGTTTTTTAGACCATAAATGGAATGGCAAACTGGATGCACCAGTGAGATTTTTTGCTCTGAAATGATTCATTATCCAGATGAATGTAAACATAACCAAATGAGTTTGATCCCTCTACATGAATTGTTTCAGTCCGATAAAGGTGACATCAGTGAGCAGAAAGACCTCTGTTCTGAGAGACCCCTGGGCCTGTGCGGAGCGGTGGTCTTCCACAAGGGCATGCGGCTGGTGAGAGCTGACCCCTTGACTCTCTCACTCTTCTCTGTGTGAGGGGGTGGTTTTGGGGACAATGGTGTCTCTCTCTCAGGCCTTGCATGGCTCACGTTCGGCCCACATTCCTCTTGCCCACACCCCACCCAGGGCGAACAATGCTTGTCCTTTTTACAGACCCCCTCAGACCGTTGTCTTCAATGGACCGGCCAACATTAATGATGGCACCATACTCTCAGCAGGGAGTGATTCAAAGGTCTACATCTCTTTAGCCACAAGGGCAGAACTTACAAAGGCCTCCATCAAACTAAAATAACTTCATGAGAACTGAAAGTAATGGCAGGGCAGCGACAGTCTAAACAAGCAGATCCGCAATCGATCATTATCAAACCCAACCTTATGTCATGCAGGAACATGTAGGCAGAAGCCATCTTTTGTTTAATAAAAATGAAATTCTCGTAGTTATACAAGTAATTTATGTTACTAATCTCAGTTCACAATAGTGTATATTTTCTATAAACAGTGGAGCGTGACTAGATGTTAAATCGTTGATTTTAATATCTTGCTAATTGAATAATTAAACACTCACTTAAATGGTCTTCTCTAGCTTTAGATGCATTCAAATGATTCACATAAATGACCAGTTTCACAAACATGACCAATTTGTGAAAACCAATTTGAGTTCCTCTATTATGCATTCAACTTAGTTTTGTAAATTAAGCCATTTTTGTAGTACTAAGTATAAATTTACCTGTTCGAGTTTGTGATAGTATTTGATGCTTATTCATTTAAAACCTCTCATTGTTTTTGAATGAGCAAAATACAACTCAATTACAATTACAATCCCAATTACAATTACATTTACAATTTCATTACAATTATGATTACTATTACAAATCATGCACTGGAAATTTAAATTTAAAGTTAAATTTTTAATTACTTCTTTTGTTTTCTCTGCATTACATTATATTTTGAAAAATATCTGTAACCAAACAGTTTCGGTGACCATTGACAGTAAATGATGATAGAAATGTCAGTTTTGGCTGACCTTAGTAAGTTGGGTTTTTATAGCTTTCTCAAAGCACTGACAGTAGTTTAAATTGACATTTACGCATTTGGCATCAAAGCGACTTACATTGCATTCAAGGAACACATTGACATTTTAAACATTTAAGTTCTTGCTTTCGCTGGGAATCGAACCCTTGACCTTGAAAGCACCAATGCTCTTCTGCTTGAGATACAGGAAAGATAAATACACTTAAATATTAAATGTACTTAGCAAGTTGCACTTTCAGATTAGCATGTATATTCTAGATACCTGTATGATTTTCATATTTTCTCAATGTATGAAGATTGTATTCTATGTTACCTCTCCTGATAGTGACGTAATGTTTTGGATTCTCACATAAGAATCAGAATTTGCTGTTTACATCCCCATGTTCTAACAATACCAAGCTGACAATCAAAGGAAGGTGAAAGATCTTGTCCTATCACATCCTTCATACATTTATGGTTTATACAGATGGCCACCTGAATATCATCCGTTGTGCAATCCTCAACTTTAGAAAGAACCAAAAAGGGCTCAAACATAAAAAAAAGAAGTGAAGGGAAGAGATACTGTGTTTATGGCTGTGTCCAAAAACGTAGGCTATGATACCTTGATTCCTCTCAACTTCAGAGGAAGCATAACAGTTTAATGATCTACAGCAAAATAGCCTGATCTTTGGTGATAACTGAGCAAATATTTAATTAAGACAATTTTAATTTCTCATTACAAACGTTGGTCAAAAACATACATTTACACAAACTTTAGCTTTCCTTTAGCTCAAACAGTAGAGAGTGGCGCTTGCAGCACCAAGGTCATGGGTTCGATTCCCAGGGAAAGCAAGAACTGATTAGAATGTCAATGTTTCGTGAATGCAATGCAAGTCGCTTTGCATGCAACTTTCAGACGCCATGTTTCGTTTTTAGCTTAGTGATGTTTTATTAACAAAGTTCAGGAGGAAAACGAATATTTACTAGACAATATTCGGCATCCCTGCACCACCCCATCTCCTCAGACTCGTCTGGTTACTATCCTAACCAGAGATACGCTGGGTTCAGGCCAAGTTCTGAGGCATCCCAAAATACGCATACGTTTTCGCACACGTGAAAGGTACCCCATCACACTGAGCACGACGCGCTAAGCAAATCGCCAACGATCAGAACTTTCACAATGAACACGAAACGACTGATTACATGTACGTATCTCGTAGGTTTTCCCATTTGGCATTAACCTTTTCCACTACGCAACATACAACAGTAGATTAAGATACATAAAGTTTGGTACTACACAGAAGCCATCATGGTGTGCGTGTAATAACGTCCATCTGCGATCTACAGTGGGTTTTGATCAAATAATGTGCAGATGTGCATTATTTGTAGCGTTTTATAATAAAGTGAATGCTAAACCCGCTTAGCATTTCTCATTCTTTATTCTTTATTTTCACAAAAACTGCATGAAAAACAGAGCATACACCATCGTAATCATATATTTATTTGCCGTCATGTTTCATCCGTAGAAACGTTTCTCGTAGTTGAACGCCATACGAGGAAATGAACACAACATCGTCATTCGTTAGGGCAGGAGTTATGGAATGTCATTGACAAAACAAATAAGCTTCATAACTGTAACATTTGTTCCTGTCTATCGGGTCTTCTTTGTCACTTCCTGTTGGTGAGGTCATTGTTTCACTCCCTGCACCTATCGTGTGATCACTTACCTCGTTAGTCTACCCAGGTGTTTGTCATTCCCTTGTGTATAAAACCCTCTTGCTTTTCCCTTGTGTTTGTTGATTGTTGAAGTGTGTGGATGTTTCCTGTTACTAAAGTTTTGCACAAGTGTGCCGTTTTGTTATTTAAAGTGTTTTGTTTTGTTATTGATAGTGTTTTGGTTTTCCTTTATATTAAAATCTGTTTGAGTTTATCCTGCTCCTTCCTCGTTCCTCCTCGAGCCGCATCGCACACAGCATCCCGCACTCATCGTGACAACAACAGACAAACACAGAAGAAAACCCTCTGTACACTCTTTCAAGCTCTTCAAGTCACATAATTCAATGGTAAATTAATAGAAATAATAATAGAACATGTAAGAATAAATCTGTTCTTAGACACCATTGGTAACACTCAACATCCGTTCTTTTTTCTGTTTTGGAATACTTTTCTTCGGCGTTTTACAGTCGAGATACAATCGATGTAGTCGAAAGATGTAATAGATGTAATCGAAATACAAGTTAAAAAAAGATCTCGCTTTTTCATAACGCAATTAATCATGCCCAGTGTGAATTGCTCCAAAGGGATCTATTGTTTAGACTCAAGAACGCCATCGACACGTACATTCGAGTCGCTTAAAGGCCCTTACCAGTCACAAATGGATGTTATGGAATGCAAGGGATTGTGGGATATCAAAGGACGCATCTACGCTGCTTCCAAAAATGTTTCAGATGAAGGACGCTTTCAGAGGACGCATTCCAAGGTAGGAAGGCATCAAGGCAAGTCCAAATCCAATGTTAACTTCACTTCCTGTCTCCTGAGATGCCCATGGGATTTTTGACGTAGCCTATGCCACGGACACAGCAGGCTCCCCATCACACCAACACAGATCTCCTTCTCTCCTGAGTTCTGATCTAATCACCTGTCCCTCAACTCCTCTCAGTCACTTGCTGTCTGTCCTTGAATGTGGAAATGCGCTCCTTACCTGCTTGACATTTGCATTTATGCATTTGGAAGATGCTTTTATCAAAAAACAACTTACATTGTATTCAAGGAACTGAATCATTCTTGCTTTCCCTGGGAAACGAACCCATGACCTTGGCATTGTAAACACCAATGCTGTACTGGTTGAGCAATAATTACCTTGGTTATTTAGCTCGTACATCCTACATATCTCCCACGTTATTCTCCTGTGAATCTCCTTTGTATTGTTTCTGCCTGTAAAGATCTCATCCTCTCACAACCTGGGCCGCGTTTCACAAAAGCATTGTTACCCAACTATGGTTGCAAGTTCAAGGCCTTTAAGACAGTTTAAGGCCTTTTGGACAGCAATAACTTAGGTAACACTTTATAAGTGCCTTTATACTATGTATTTGATACATATACTTACATTTACATTTATGCATTTATCAGACACTTTTATCCAAAGCGACTTACATTGCATTCAAGAAACACATTGACATTCTAATCAATTCTTGCACAGAGAAACAATACAATTGGAATCACTTTCAGAACAATTATTTTTCCAGTTGAGTAATAAAAACATTATAATTTGTTGGTGTGGAAACAAACATAGTTATCGTTATATTTATCTTTACATTTATTGTTCTTGGTGTGAACAAGCCTTTACTTCTAAACCCAACCATACCTCAATGTTTTTAGCAATAAATGTGGGAAATTTGCTAAACAAAATAAATATTCTAATTGCCATTTAATGCTGGTAGTAGTTCAAACCACCAAATATAAAGTGTGACCAAAACTACTTCTCTTTCGCTCATTTGAAAACATTTTTTTAGAGGCCTAAAGTTTAATCTGTTGTAGTTACTCTATGATCCAGGCCCTATTGTTAGGATATTTTAACATTTAAACAGTCTTTTTTTCTCTTTTCCCCCCTCATGCACATATTTCAGATCCTAGATTATTTTCAACAGTTCAACAATGGTAGTTGGAAACAATTCTGTGCTTTGAGAATTTGTAATGATTTATACACTACTGAAAACTGACTGATATAACACAGTCAATGCAACAACAAAGAACAAAGAATTATAAATTTAGACTGTGTGTAATAAAAATATGCTCTTCCAGAAATAGCGTCTCGGTCAGTTCATTGTTTCTGCCACGTTAGAATTGAGGGTCTGTGACAATTTTAGCATTGTGCTTAATAGTGCAATGCAAAGACCTCATTTACCTCCTTGCATAATAGAAATGAACATGTATGCTGTAATAACAGGTTTTGCAAACTGCTTAAACTCATTTAAGTTATTCATGTTTTTAATAAGAGAGTAAATGTTGCTGAACCAGAGGCAGTTTTTTTCTTTTCTCGCAGACGGCTTAATTAATTATATTATTGGCAGGAATCAGTTAAAGCTCATTAAAGTGTTCACTGAAGTATTTTACTACAGGCTTTATGGCTGTCAGCCACATTGATTATTTAATTAGAAATATCACTGTGCTCGTTGCAATCCATATCATTACATTATGTCCTCTAAAACTAATCCCAATACACAGATGCCAGACTTATTGATTGTCACACGTCTATCAATTAACTCCTAAATATCCTGCTGAACGCGCCTGTTTTAGTCCCTCTAATCTGGGATCATGAGGTAAAGTGGGGTATTGAATGGACACGAGCTTATGTGCGCGTTAAAACAAAAGCAAACAATACGGTTTTATTCTTTGATTATCTCAGTTCGAGATTAGGAGCGGATTAGAAAATGGGGGTTATGGGTAGGTCAGGATTTGGGCTGTCTGTTGCACATTTATGGCCTATTTTATTATTTATTTGAAAGAAAATTTGTACTCTTTGTGAAATACTTATACTTTTAGTGGCCCTTCTTGTTATTCCCCTAGTCCTTCTTTGTTCAATAAGTAGAGGTTTAATAATTAATTTCCCAGGCCTGATAATTTTCCATAACACAAATTTGTGGGTTACCAAGCTCCATTGTTCAAAAGCAAACTTGCCGACATTTATTTTGATTCGGTTAACATGATAAAAGATGTGATTTTTTTGGGGGGCCTTAAAATATTGAAATACTGTGATTAGGCCATATCATATTGTTTAAAGTTTTTTTTTTTATGTTTCTCTGTGTTCAGTCTCTGTTCATGTTCATCCATTTCCCCCATGTGCTCCTTTGTTCTTATTCAAGTCACCTGTTGTTACCACTCACTTCATTAGTCTTGTCAGGTGTGTCTCGTTTCTTTGATTATTCCGTGTATTTATACCCTGGGTTCTCCCTCATTGTTTGTCTGTTATAGTCTACGTTAAGTTGCGGTTGTGTTATGAGCTCGAGTTTTGAAGTTCCTTCATCTTTGTGCTGTTTCCACACATACAACCATAACAGTTATAGGGCTTAACCTTTATAAAACCTTTTTTTAGGGAAATAAAAGCTGGCTTTCATTTAAAGAAAAAACGAAATATGATTGAATTCAATGGAAGCGACTCAACCTTTGTTCAGAAGACAATGCATTGCAGAAGGGCTTTGAAGCTCTGTTATGTCTGTTTAAGAGCAGTCCCGTCGTTTACATGTTTCTCGATGTGTGTACGTAAATGCATCATGTTAGCGATCACCTTTTGTTTCCTGATTTTTCATCTGAGAGCATTTACACAATGGCTTCTATTTTGCCATACAATTCTGCGGACGGTCCATATTGTTTCCCATGGGTTGCCATACAGTTACATAATAATGAGCTCCATATGCCCACCATCACTAATTACATCCTTGGATGCACTGCAGATTAACCATGGCAACATGGGATTTTTAGGCTTGTGTCCCTCTATATGCTTAGCCATATTTTAAACCATATTACCCCTCCTTTTTCAATCAATCTACAGCTCAAATTGATTCTGATTGCACAGGCCCTTGACCTAGTTTGGAAACAATAGACAAGGGTCCAAAATTTACGGATCGAGGAGCACATTGCAACTGCTCCTGTGTCCGATCCTGATGGCAAATATGACCCCTGTTCTCCCTAAAGTGCCCACCCCGCTCCCTCAGACGCCCGCCTCATTCTTACCATCAGCCCTGCTGAGCAGTGACGCAGTCTGACAGGTGAATGGTAACCATGTTTGTGTGGCCTTTTCGCCATCCAAGCCCACTAATGAGCAACTTAAAGAAAGGACAATATCCCTCAAAGACAACCACTTTCTTGCTCTGAAAAGTAGGTTTCGGAATTTGGGGCGACCAAAGTGGGGGTTCATCTGCGCATCTGCTTGCTCAAATATACACAATTGGAATTAATGGAAGTTTCCAGAGAAACTCTTGAATATTAATCCAATAGGTAACTGAGTAGCACTTCCCCAACTAACAGCATTCTCAGAACTTCCACACTAGAGCATTTTAGTTTTTAACATGGCATTTTAAAATGAAAATGATCCTCATCCATACTGGCATTTCCGCTGCATTTCAGAAAAGATCTCCGTACACACATTACACAACCAAAAATGGATGTCGCATGACCATTCATGCACACTGGGCATCTCTGTACAAGTGTGAACAGTTGCTGATTGGCGAATGCGTTAATAATAGCTTGCCTCTTGTGCATGTATTATACAATGAGGACAAGAAAGTCAGCAAAGCTTGCAGGTCCATTTTCATGTTATCATTTATCTTGTGGTGCTGTAATGGTCATGTGATTAGGGCTTGATCAATCAGGGCAGGATATTTAATGATCCAGATGACCCAATAAGGGAGTGAACATGGGCAGCCACACCTTCATTCTCAAAAGTCTGCATTTTGGTGCAGAATTTTCAAGCTAAATCAGGGTCTGCAGCATTTCCAAAAGTCTCAGTTTTCGAGCGTTGAAAAGATAATTGTGAAGTGTAGCGTTAATATTTTTTTTAAAAATGACAACGCACTATAAGAGGGCCTAAAAGTCTCTCAAAATTAAGAACAAACTTTGTTCTGGTAATGTTAATTGTTACCATGAGTCCTGTCCGGTGTGTCAATTGTGCACCTCCTGTCTGTCGTGTCCTTTTGTCACTTCCTGTCTTTAAGGTCATGGTTACACTTACTGTTGGTGAGGTCAATTGTCACTTCCTGTGTGTCGTGGCATTTGTCTCTTCCTGTCTGGTGTGTCATGTGTTGTTTCACTTCTGGGTCCCTTCTGTGTATCCTCTCGTGCCCTTCCTGCACCTGTCTTGTTCAATCACTCACTCGTTAGTCTTCTCAGGTGTTCCTCATTCCCGCTTGTATATAACCCTTGTGTGTTTCCCTTGTCTTTGTCGGTTGCCAATGTCGTCGTCTCTGCATTGCACACGGTCCCCGCTCTGTTGTTTTGTAACATTAATTGAGCGCTCATTCAAAGTTATCTGGTCTTTCATAATGTTCTCAAAACGTTAGCACAAAAACGTTTTTTATATTGTTCACTGAGATTTTTCTGAAATGCTTCAGTTGGACATTTGTCGATTTGAAAAATAAAATTACTACCGGTACTTGTTTTAGAATGTTGTTTAAAGCATTGAAACACAACATTTCCATAATGCTTAAAGAACGATTACATGGAACATATTTCATTTAGCTAGATCATGGTACATCACAAAGAGCCACAGAATCTCGTTCACCATTCCTTGCATGTGGAATGATCTTCTTAACTCTATCTGGACAAGTGTATCCCTAAAAATATTCAAGCTGAAAACTAATTTCTTCCACGAGCACTTACTCGCATCCTGCTTGGGGAAAAACAAAAATAGCTTTCACTGTTTCTCAATCCCTCCCTTCTCTAGCTTCTACTGTTCTGAATGATGTGGAAAAATTTGCATTGCTAGTGCTTCCTCGTCAAGATGAAAGTGTGTTGTGTTCTTCATTTGCAAGTCGTTTTGTATAAAAGTGTCTGCTAAATGAAGAAATGTAAATACTAATGCAATCACAAAATCTGCTCCTCTAGGAGAGTCTCTTATTCAGGCTGCGTCTAAAACTGAAGGCTGCCAGTCAATCAGTAGATGACTGTGTTTTGCCAAGTAAGTCTGGATGTGGCGTCCTGGAGCCAGACTGGAATTTAAAGAGTGTCTGTGATCGCACCATCTGGATGTGTGATTTTGGCAATAATTATGTCATTAAAGAGGGCAGGCCTTAAGAGTGTGGTTATTTTATTTACACCCTTAAAAAACTCTTTGAACCAACCATGCTGTCAATCTGACAACGGTCACGATCATGTCCTGTTTAGTTTCATTATCTTGTTCTGTTTAATTTCTATGTCATGGTTTTCATTGTCATTTGTTGAGTTGATGCTATGCTGTAATTGCCGTAATTTTGAGATGACAACACGTGATTGGAGCTGTTCACTTCCATGGACTGGGAGTTATGCATTTCCACCAATGCCTAAATTAATCTGCTCAGATGGTACGGAGGTTAGTTGGCACAAGTAGAAGCTCTCAGACAATTCCCAGCTGACAAGTTGTATGCGCTCTACAATGACGTGAATGCTTTCTACAAGTTAAAATTTCATCATTACTGGAATTACAACATGCATGAATGCACTTACCTTTGTTTGTATGTCTTTGCCTGATATCTAGTTAATTTGTTGCCATGGTTTCTCATTCGTTTCACACCTGTCCCTGTTTTGTTGATTGTTTGTCTCAGTGTATTTTAGCCTTCGGTTTTCTCTGTTCGGTGTTTAAGTTTATGGAAGTTGTGTAGTGTGTTCTCGTTTATTAAATCTCATGTTTCATTGTCATAATGCATAATGGTCCTTTTTTTTTTTTTTTTTTTTACAAAGCATTGCTCAACTAAAAACATTGTATACAGTTAGGCCGTTCATTTACACAACAACAGCATTTTGGGGGCCTGAAAACCCAAACTTTTGAAAACAGGATTCAAAGAGCATGTTTTTGATAGTCATTGAGTTTATTTTTGCAGTTCCTTGAATAATGAATATAAATTAAATGAATATAAAGTTAAAAAGAGCAGCATTTATTTGAAATAGAATTTCATTTGTAGCATTATAAATGTCTTTCCTGTCACTTTTGATCATTTGAATGCGTCCTTGTTACAGTGTAATTATACATTTACTTATTGAGTAATATTAATTAACAACCTGTACTTACTGTGGGATTTGGTTTAGGACAAGTTTCATGTAATTATGCTTGTTTTATTGCCATTACTATAGTAAGTACATGTAACATGCATAACAAGGACACTGTAAAATACAGTGTTAGCAAAAACAACTTAAAAATGTTTTTTACTCGAAATAATTAATATGCTAAGTCAATGTAGAATGCTCTTTGCTTTGGTTTTGCAGGAGCCAGCGAGAAAAATACATGTATTGTCATATACACGCGCCTAAAGGATTATTAGGAACACCTGTTCAATTTCTCATTAATGCAATTATCTAATCAACCAATCACATGGCAGTTGCTTCAATGCATTTAGGGGTTGGTCCTGCTCAAGACAATCTCCTGAACTCATGGTTGTTGGTGACAGACGGGCCGGTCTGAGTGTTTCACAATCTGCTCAGTTACTGGGATTTTCACGCACAACCATTTCTAGGGTTTACAAAGAATGCTGTGAAAAAGTAAAAGCATCCAGTATGCGGCAGTCCTGTGGGAGAAAATGCCTTGTTGATGCTAGAGGTCAGAGGTCAAGGGCTGACTGATTCAAGCTGATAAAAGAGCAACTTTGACTGAAATAACCACTCGTTACAACCGAGGTTTGCAGCAAAGCATTTATGAAGCCACAACACGCACAGCCTTGAAGACAGATGGGCTACAACAGCAGAAGACCCCCACTGGTACCACTCATCTCCACTACAAATAGGAAGAAGAGGCTACAATTTGCACCAAACAGTTAAAGACTGGAAAAATGTTGCCTGGTCTGATGAGTCTCGATTTCTGTTGAGACATTCAGATGGTAGAGTCAGAATTTGGCGTAAACAAAATGAGAATATGGATCCATCATGCCTTGTTACCTCTGTGCAGGCTGGTGGTGGTGGTGTAATGGGGTGATGGATGTTTTCTTGGTACACGTTAGGCCCTTTAGTGCCAATTGGGAATCGTTTAAATGCCATGGCCTACCTGAGCATTGTTGCTGACCATGTCCATCCCTTCATGACCACCATGTACCCATCCTCTGATCTACTTCCAGCAGGATAATGCACCATGTCACAAAGCTCGAATCACGGTACTAAAATGGCCCCACAGTCACCAGATCTCAACCCAATAGAGCATCTTTGGGATGTTTTGGAACGGGAGCTTTGTGTCCTGGATGTGCATCCCACAAATCTCCATCAACTGCAAGATGATCCTATCAATATGGGCCAACATTTCTAAAGAATGCTTTCAGCAACTTGTTGAATCAATGCCATGTAGAATTAAGGCAGTTCTGAAGGCAAAAGGGGGTCAAACACAGTATTAGTGTGTGTTCCTAATAATGCTTTAAGTGAGTGTTTATGCAGATATTGCCACATCCCTAGCACTGAATATCTTATCTTCAGGAAACCGCCCGCAGAGACCTCTTTTTGTTTCTTACAAATAGCAATTTTTAACATGCACAACATCTCACAAATAAAAAAATCTCATTCCCATTACTTATCCATCACGTCTCCAGGATTTCCAGGGGAGGAACTGAATAAAAGGAGCTAATAAAAATAAAATACTAAACAATGAAAAGCTCACAAATGAGAAGTATAAACAGTCAGAAGAATTACAAAGACAATAGCAAACATGCAATCAGGGCAAAATGTTGCTATTCCGGATGGGAATGTTACATTATCCAAGATATGTTTCTAGATATGAGCAGAACCGAATAACGCCTCAACGCCTCTTTTTTATTTGTTTACTCTGAAGCATGTTTGAACCCTGAGAACTTAATACACATAAGGCTTGTGTGGATACTCAGCACAGCAGTTTTCACATCCATCATTCCTTAAATGAAGGTGTCATGTATTTACATGAAATTAGTTAAATAAACGTGAAAGAGTCTTTCCTAGGAAATGACTCCTGTGGCCAACAAAAAGAAGCGATTGTATTGAAACACACACCTTTATACTGCCTGAAGTTCAGCGGTTGTGGAGAGATTCTGGGGAAACACTAGACTGGCAGCAGCTCATTCCTCACCACATTTCGCTGGTGTGGGTGGAAAGTCATTCTGTTGTCTGCTTTTGCTGACACACTATAAGCTGTGTGAGCACACCAAGAGACTGGAAAATATAGATGATAGTTTGTTAGTAAGTGTCAATGAAAATGTACATTCAGTAGGCCATGCATTTTTTGAATGGCACGTTTTTAAATGGTAACACAGCTACGGGAATTCTTCTTTTGCGTTTCAGAAGGTATGTATCTGTGTTAAAGCAGACTGTTGAAAGCAAAGAAAAAAGGGGAAATGCAGGAAGCTATCACTGTAATCTTTTGCGTGTTTTCAAATGGAGGGAAGTTTAATTCATTTGTTAGAGAACTGCCAACAGATGATTTCAATCAGCAGGGAAAATTGTGTGTGTCTGTGTGTGGGACAATGTGTGTATGCGTGTGTATGTGTGCGTGTGTGTGTGACAGTGAGTGTGTTTGTGTGCGTGTGTGTGTGTGACAGTGAGTGTTTGTGTGTGCATGTGTGTGTATGTGTGTGTATGTGTGACAATGTGTGTGTGTGAGAGACAGTGAGTGTTTGTGTGTGCATGCATGTGTATGTGTGCGTTTGTGTGACAATGTGTGTGTTTGTGTGCGTGTGTGTATATGTGTGACAGTGAGTGTGTTTGTGTACGTGTGTGTGTGTGTGTGTGTGACAGTGAGTGTTTGTGTGTGCATGTGTGTGTATGTGTGCGTGTGTGTGACAATGTGTGTGGTTGTGTGCCTGTGTGTGTGTGTGAGAGACAGTGAGTGTTTGTGTGTGCATGCATGTGTATGTGTGCGTTTGTGTGACAATGTGTGTGTTTGTGTGCGTGTGTATATGTGTGACAGTGAATGTGTTTGTGTGTGAGTGTGTGACAGTGAATGTTTGTGTGTGTATGCGTCTGTGTGTGTGCGTGTGTGACAATGAGTGTCTGTGTTTGTGTGTGTGTGTGTATATGTGTGACAGTGAGTGTGTTTGTGTGCGTGTGTGTGACAGTCAGTGTTTGTGTGTGTGTGTGTGTGTGAGAGAGACAATGAGTGTCTGTGTTTGTGTGCGTGTGTACATGTGTGACAGTGAGTGTTTGTGTGTGCGTGTGTGCGTCTGTGTGTGTGTGTGTGTGAGAGAGACAATGAGTGTCTGTGTTTGTGTGTTTGTGCGTGTGTACATGTGTGACAGTGAGTGTTTGTGTGTGCATGCGTGTGTATGTGTGCGTGTGTGTGACAATGTTTGTGTTTGTGTGCGTGTGTATATGTGTGCGTGTGTGCGTGTGTGACAGTGAGTGTGTGTGTGTGTGAGTGTGTGACAGTGAGTGTTTGTGTGTGTATGCGTGTGTATGTGTGCGGGTGTGACAATGAGTGTCTGTGTTTGTGTGCGTGTGTTTGTGTGCGTGTGTGACAGTGAGTGTTTGTGTGTGCATGCGTGTGTATGTGTGCGTGACAATGTGTGTGTTTGCATGTGTGTGTGTATATGTGTGACAGTGAATGTGTTTGTGTGTGTGTGTGTGTGTGTGTGTGAGAGTGTGTTACAGTGAATGTTTGTGTGTGTATGCGTGTGTATGTGTGCGGGTGTGACAATGAGTGTCTGTGTTTGTGTGCGTGTGTGACAGTGAGTGTTTGTGTGTGCATGCGTGTGTATGTGTGCGTGACAATGTGTGTGTTTGCATGTGTGTGTTTATATGTGTGACAGTGAGTGTGTATGTGTGACAGTGAGTGTGTTTGTGTGCGTGTGTGTGTGTGTGTGACAGTGAGTGTGTTTGTGTGCGTGTGTGTGACAATGTGTTTGTTTGTGTGCGTGTGTGTATATGTGTGACAGTGAGTGTGTTTGTGTGCGTGTCTGTGTGTGCATGCGTGTGTATGTGTGCGTGTGTGTGACAATGTGTGTGTTTGCGTGCGTGTGTGTATATGTGTGACAGTGAGTGTGTTTGTGTGCATGCGTGTGTATGTATGCGTGTGTGTGTGTGTGTCCACAAAGATGGCAATATTCTAAATCCTTGTCCTTGAGGTGCCACTTTTTGGTCCCCATGAGGGAAAACACTCATAAATCATACATGCATAAGTGATGATGTACATGTAAAAATGCAGAAGGTTTGTGTGATGGGTGGGTTTAGGGTTAGTGTACGGGCAGAGAATATACAGTTTATACAGTATAAAAACCATTACACCTATGGAGAGTCCCCACAAAGATAGTGAAACAGAGACTGCGTGCGTGCGTGCGTGTGTAAGAGAGGAAAATAATTTGCTAAAAAGAGGAAGAGAGAAAAACTCGTCTTCCCTCCCTGTCATAAAAGTAAGAAAAAAGAGAATGAAATGAAAAAAGCAGAAGTGCTGCAGCAGATAGTAGGAAATGGAGCCGTGTCGAGCTGAATGAAGCGGCGGTGGAGGAAGGCATGCTGGGCTGTGATAGCCTTCACATTCCCCGCACATCCTGTTTGTTCAGCTCCTCAAACTCAGACCTGCTCAGTTTTTCATGAATGGTTCTGAAGTGCAGCCTTCTTATTGGCCAGCCGTCGGCCAATCAGAGCTCGGGTAGATGACCACACAGTGAACACACGCAGCAGCTCCCTCTGAGAACATTTAACTGAAGCACGACCACAATCATGCACACACACACACACCCACGCACGCACAAACTTTCCTCTTCCCCTGACCTATCGGTGTGTTTTTATCTGCCCTCTGTGGACTCATCTGCTTTGTGTTGCAGTGACATTTTAGAGAAAACATACAGTTGACTGTCTCGCAAACTGTAAGCCTCTTCCTGCTGCCTCTGAAACAGCCCTCACAGGAAAGAGCAGTTAAATGACCACAAGTTTCTGCTTGTTACATGTGGTGGATGCAGTTTTGTGTGGCTGGCCTCACAGTGGGTTTGTTTTAAAACGGAGCTCCTTTTTCCTCTCCTTTTATCTTCACCTGCTCGCCAGTTCAGCATTCGATGTTTATTCGGCACTGCTTGCATTTCACTTAGCTTTATTTCAACAATATAGGAATAATTCAGTCATAAATGACACTCATCATTTACTCACCCTTATGAACGCATTCTGAAATGTTTCAAGCTGCTCTTTTACAAAATGCTCTTTATTGAACGAATAGAGACTTTGTATGCCTTTCTCATTAGCATTTTTCATCAAACTCGAGCATGAAAAGCATGAAAAATTACAAACAGCAAAATTCATTTTATGATTTAAATATGTTCAGGTAATTTCATTGATGAAACAAAATATTCCATTAATACGGCACCAAAATCACACAGCTTGAATATTATTACATGTATGCCACTGATTTAATAAAATAAAATCAGACTATTAATTCTATTAATTTCATTTTTAATAAATCTAAAAATAATTCATTCATTTTGAATATTTTTGTACATTTGCAAAATGATTTTACATTTTAGATTCTACCAGTTTGTTTCATCATACCTACATTAATTCCAAGCTTCACACATTCAAGACAAAAAGTCAGAGATTTTTGCAATTGCATGTTGATGAGGAATTGCTATGATATATATGTGTGTGTGTGTGTGTGTGTGTGTGTGTGTGAGAGAGTATATATGCAAACATGTATGATAGTGAATGCACAGCAAATCTTATTTAAACACTGTTTATTTGTAGATTTCCATTGATTTGCCATAGAAAGCTTCAGATATTTAGAGAAGTCCTGCTCCATGAACATTAGCAATATGATTCTGAATGAGCCTGATCGCATATGGTTGTCAACTCTGCTCTTAATGTGTGCATCACTTGTCAGGGCTGGTGAAATGTGAAGTCAGTTATGGTTTGACTATCATTAATTTGCAAAGTGCTCTAGGAATTCATAGACAGTGTGTCATCTCATTGGTAGTTGTTACGCGTGCAGGTGATGTGACTGCTATATTGCATGATTTCTCATGACCACGGCTCACATAGTTTAGAAGACGCTTACACTAATACATTCACTGAATCACTTTCACCTTTTTTTCATATGAATATCACCAGAGATTTTCCATATGGTTTCAGGTGTGATTAATCATATTAATTTAAATGTATGAAAAATCATATGAGTCTAAAAATAGATTGAAATGCATATGTTTCATATATGTAGTTGTTAGGATTTGATGAAATTCACACAAAAAAAGAATTAAAAAATATTTTCCATTTTTTTATGGTAAATATCTGTAAAAAAATAATAATAAAAATAAATAAAAATAAATATATATATATATATATGTGTGTGTATATATGTATGTATGTATATGTATATGTATGTGTGTATATATATATATATATATATATATATATATATATATATATATATATATATATATATATATATATATATATATATATATATATATGGGAAAAACCTGTTAATTGATTGACTGTTCCCTTAAGATAATTAATGTTTTATTCTACAGTTTTGTACATTTCATGTTACATCTTACATTGTTGAATGTTAATTGCATTATTTCAGTGTCATGTGTGTTTAATGGCATTTAGTATTTGTGTGTATGAAACTGTCGGCACCTTCTGTATTTTAAGAAGTCTATTTAAGAAATAGAAGACCAAAAAACGAAAACATATTTCAGTGGGTTGGTATATAAACATTATAGTTAATTAAATGTTTTTACTGTGAATTTAAGTTCCGTCAATACAACCTTAAATGTCGCTGCTGTATATGTGTTGTAAAGTTCTGGCAGATGTTTATGATGATGATACATTTCACAGATGTTTTTTAAAATGGTTAATAATAATAATAATTCATTACATTGATATAGCGCTTCATCATAGATACTCAAAGCGCTTTACATGGAAGTGGGAATCTCCTCAACCGCCACTAGAGTTAAATAAAACATATTAAATGATTGATTTTGTAATTGTGTAATTTCTCTGCCCTGCTCAGTGTGTAGAGAGCAGTGATCACGTCTCTTCTGGACTGGAGTGAAGTTTATTGGTGTTGAATGAGAACGCTCTCTGGTTGTGTGGTGGGAATGCATCTATGCCCACCTGTGAAGAACAGCATGACGACGGCCGCATCACCCACCCTTACCTTCATGAAGTCTAATTAGCCATGTTTTCAGCATTCTTGTTGCAGTAGTTGTTTCACTTGTGTTTTATGAGACACCTGCATGTCATTTCCTGATGTGCTGCATGCAGTGAGATGGAACACAGATGTGACTGTTATCATCTTTAAATAAAACATTATATTTCAAGCAACGATAAAACCCTGCTCAATTATAATGTATTACCTGTAGCTCAAACACTAGATAGTGGTGCTTGCAACCCCAAGGTCATGGGTTCGATTCCCAGGGAAACCAAGAACTGATTCTTTAATGCAACGCAAGTTGCTTTGGGTAAAAGCGCCTGATAAATGCAATATAAATAATGCAATATAATATAGGCCAATAATTATCCACATTTCTTAGTAGAGAAGGGAACTGTACAAGGATTTAAATTTTGTGTCACTGCATGAATGCCATGTCTGTCTCATTACATATGTAACATGTTTCATTATGTAAAATAGATTGGTATTTTTAACTTTAATGCTTTGTTAAACATACTACAACTAACAGGGCTAATTTCTGTCGTTCATTAGTGATGAATGGCTCTTCTGCTCGGGCCCCTTCGAGTGGGAGCCGTGGATCAGTGCACAAAACCTGGAGGAGAGCCGGCAGCCGCTGTGAGAAAAGCATCAGCCAAGTGGGTGGCTCTATCCGGGACTTCACGTTTCCTACAACAGTCCAGACCAAGGATGGTGAGACAATAGCATTGTGCCAGTCTGGGATCTGAGACTTCATGTCAAGTGTGCCTAACCTGTCGAAAATAATAATGCACCTCTGTTTCAACTTTCAAAGAGTTTAAACAACAATTAATGATGCTTTGATGAGCAGGTCCTGATGAGGTGTCGTATTATTTGTCAATCTGCATCTACATCAAGCAATGTTTCTTTCACAACAGTTTGAAATGCAACATTCAGCAGTTGGAAACACATTTGAGGAATCTCTGATCAGACATGCAAATGCTCTTATTTGCCAACGTTACTTCCTGGGAGATTTGAGGTTTCATCATCCAGCCCTTATACTTCCGCTTCGGTTATTCAAATGCTTTAAACAGATTACAGTAGACAGATTGTTCATTTATGCACAAGTGTGTGTGGTTGTAATGTGTTGGGGATTATTATATTAGCAAGCTTTGCATTACGCTAAGAAATATTTAAACAGTCTCAACTAAAAAGATGACTCAACTTAATTGATAAAACATCTATTGCTTGCTTTAAACACATTTGTGACATTTTCTGCAACTTCAGGCACGTTTAATCAAAACATTAACATTTTATTAAAGCTAACTACCTGTTCTTCTTGTTATTTGAAAATCACATTAAAATTATCTTGGAAACTTTTTACCACGCTGTAATCATTTTTTTATTTTCTATTGTTTGTCCAAAACCCAGACTTTCAATTTAATCTATGGAAATGTAATTGATTAATACAATTTTTCCCCCCACTAATTACAAGCTGAAATAATCATAAATGCTGACCATGTGCATCAAATTTTTCAAATAAATTTCCAATCCAGCTGTAATTTAGTCACATAATGTAAAAAGCTCAGGTAAATGTAAAATGTAAATGTAAAAAGCTTAAATGCGTCTATACGGAGGGTATGTATATGCTATAAAAAAATATATCCGTAGGTAATCTGCTAATTTTCTGCCGGAACATTTTCTGTTAAGATTACTAAACTGTCCTTTCCGCAACAATACAGTGCAATGCGTCAAAATATGGGGAACACATACTATGAAAAACCATTACAGTAAATTAATTTATATTAACAAATTACTTTTCAGAATTTGTATTCTACATACTTTTTTGGTGTGTATCTATGAAGCTAGCTATTACAATTCAGATGATATTTCAGCCACAAAATGCAACAAAATGACGCTATTTAGGAAATGACCCGTTGGATCTTTATTAGTAGGGATGCACGATATATCAAGCGTTCATTTTCAATGTTATCGTTATTGGCCTAAGAAGAAAAATGTGTCGGATATATTAAACCTGATAAACAATGAATTATATCCTTCAGCCGAGACACTTCAGATGCGACTGTTCGCGTTTATGTTTTTAATTGCTTGAAATATGATTGAAATCCCTTCAAAAAGGACAATTATTTTAAGAGCAACATGTGCAGCACAAGACTGTCTTACAAGCTACATAAAATTATAATACTGTGTGCATTGCTTTTAGTGTTGAGACTTTTGTTTTTGTAATCAGGCTTTCAAAATTTTGATATAAATCTGGATTTTGATTTATCAGCCAAATATCGGTTATCAGCTTTCAAATATAAAGAATAATCATATTTTTATATTTGTGCATACCTAGTTATTAGACCAATTAAATAAACTACTGAGAATGTGCAAATTCTCTCAAGGTCCACAAAGTCAAAAGTGGCCACAGTTGAAGAGAAACCCAGACGTGTCTTCATTTGTCACAAAGGTGACTGCTTCTGATGGCTTTCCCAGGGTCTGTATTAGCAATTAGCAGTTTACAACGTCATCAAAGAAAATGCAGACCAGATATTCCCTGCGGCCAATAAGGTGACCCCAACTTTTTAGAACAATGTTACCTTATATAGAATGGAAGAGGAAACAAGTCAGGACAATAGCTTGAAAGTTCACCCTAAACTTCCAGCTCCTACACTCATCCAACCCCCCACTGCCACAGCAGGACCCCTAAAGTGAATCTCAAGGAGCAAGAAGACCACCCTGCGGGGGCTCAAAATGTAGAAGAATTCCATTGGCAACCTATTGAAACACAAACAGTTCATTTAAATTTGCTCCTTAATGTGACCCGGACGGGTCTCCTTTTGAATCCAGACAGAGCTGGTTCATTAGGGTTAAGATGGTGGAACGGGTGGTGTTGTGCAGATTGGGGGGATGGTGTCGGGCTGAAGGGGTGAATGGGAGGCGGACCAGCTGGAGCATCGCTGGAGAATCTGTAGAATGTTTCCTCATTTTCATAATCAAGCTCACAAACATCGGCTAATTGTTGAGTGTGTAACAGAGACAATGGAGGCAGAGCATCCTTGCTGTTTACCACTTGTAAAGGGTTGGAGTATTCAGGTATTTAAAGTGTTTTACCCAAGTGGTCTCCCATTCAAAAAGCGGACAGCCTCTCTACATTCATTTACACTCTCCTTCCTTACACATACTTATCGCAATTAACACCATCGCACAGGGACTCTTTAAGTAAACGTGGGGAGTTGTCTAAACCCTCGGTTCAATCCTGTATCCACATGTAGTCTTACCGCTGTTGTTGGCGATGTGTGTGAGTTTTCTCATTAAAGCAATCAATGGCCATTTGTTAATGTAAATAAAACAGGGTTTACTCAAGCTTTAGAACAGAACTACAGCACATTCAGTCAAGCTCTTGAGTAAAAATGGCATTTGATAAAACAGTTTAACGTAACATTAACAAAGTAACCTCTTTCTGTAAACAGGCCGTACTCATCTTGGTCCAAATTCCCTCCAGCTTCTCGTCTCGATTACATGTTCATGGCAGATACAACTGGTTCGGCTTTGAACTCACATAGGCTCTTTATTCCCACACATGGACCGTGTTAATGCTTTAACTACATTTATTTATTCCATGCATCTAAAATATACCTGATATATCCTACTTTCTGTAACATCCATCCATCCATCCATTCCCCTCTCTCTCTCTCTATCTATCCATCTAGCTATCCATCTAGCTATCCATCCATCCCTCCATCCATTCCCCTCTCTATCCATCAATGCATCCATCTATCCATCCATCCATCCATCCATTCCCCTCTCTCTCTCTCTATCTATCCATCTAGCTATCCATCTAGCTATCCATCCATCCCTCCATCCATTCCCCTCTCTATCCATCCATCCATCCATCCATCCATCCATCCATCCATCCATCCATCCATCCATCCATCCATTCCCCTTTCTCTCTCTCTATCTATCTATCTATCTATCTATCTATCTATCTATCTATCTATCTATCTATCTATCTATCTATCTATCTATCTATCTATCTATCCATCCATGCATTCCCCTCTCTCTCTCTATATATATATCTCTCTATCTATCCATCCATCCATCCATCCATCCATTCCCCTCTCTCTATCTATCCATATAGCTATCCATCCATCCATTCCCCTTTCTCTCTATTTATCCAACCATCTATTCCCCTTTCTCTCTATCTATCCATCCATCCATTCCTCTCTCTCTCTCTCTATTTCTCTATCTATCCATCCATCCATCCATTCCCCTCTCTATCCATCCATGCATCTATCTATCCATCCATCCATCCATCCATCCATCCCCCTTTCTCTCTATCCATCTATCCATCCATCCATTCCTCTCTCTCTCTATCTATCCATCCATCCATTCCTCTATCTATCTATCTATCTATCTACCTATCTATCTATCTATCTATCTATCTATCTATCTATCTATCTATCTATCTATCTATCTATCTATCTATCTATCTATTCCCTTTTCTCTCTATCCATCCATCCATTCCTCTCTCTCTCTATCCATCCATCCATTCCCCTCTCTATCCATCCATGCATCTATCCATCCATCCATCCATCCATCCATCCATCCATCTATCTATCCATCTATCCATCCATCCATCCATCCCCCTCTCTATCCATCCATCCATCCATTCCCCTTTCTCTCTATCCATCTATCCATCCATCCATTCCTCTCTCTCTCTCTCTCTCTCTCTCTCTCTATCTATATATTCCCCTCTCTATCTATCTATCTATCTATCTATCCATCCATCCATCCATCCATCCATCCATCCATCCATCCATGATAATCTGGCTGTTAACTTTGTCTGTTAGCTTGTTAGCAATTGATGCTAAACTAACGGGTTGAAATAATAAATCACCAAAAAATACGTAAATCTCAATTATTGCATATAATATAACATTATGCTCTAATATATAAAGTATATTTTAATTAGAATAACTTTTAATATATACTATAAGGCAGATCTACAACATTAAAATACAGTTATTGTGCTACAAACAAGATTTTACAAGATACCGAAAAAGTTAAAATATCCAATCAAGTCAGTCATATTTTCAGATGTAGTTAAGGATTTTGAAGGCTTTTGTATTGGAATGTGTGAAAGGAGCTGATAAGAGGAACATCAGAGACCTGGGGTTAAGGGGTCAACCATGGAGGTCATCCGCTAACAGTGCTGAGACCACTCACTACTGTAGGCTTTAGTTGAGTTACCTCTTCATGTCATCTGAAGACCACACGAGAAGTTAATGAAGATGGGATGAGTGAAATGAGTTGGGGGAGAAAGAAGTACAATTATCAGAGCAAACCATAAATCTAAAACAGAAGGGTGTTAATGTGAACACAATAGGGCTGTGTCTCTTTTTCCCACTTCCCACTCAAAATAATACATGCAAGATTACAATTAGCATGTCCCAAATTATAGTACAGTAATACCTTGGTTTACGAGTTTAATTCGTTCCAAGAGCTCGTAACTCAAAATTCTCGTATACCAAAATTTTTTTCCCCCATAAGAATGCAATAAAAATCTTGATTCGTTCCACACGGCCATAAATGTTTTACCCTATTAATTACAGTTAAAATTATAACCATTAAGATATCATATAAATACTAATTAATAATTGACAAACTCTAAAAATACTTGACAAATTACTGTAACGCACTTTATCTTTGAGTCGCGTCGCTGCTGGCGTGAAGGAGACGAGAGGAGGGTTTTACTGCTTACAGGGAGAATTTCATCCCTTCTTTCTTACTCATCTTGAGGTTGTTGTCTATATGCTGTACTGTACGTATATATTTCACTACGTGAACAATAGCGATCACAATTAATGTTAACAACGAGGTAAAACCGCTGTAAATCACTTATAAAAGTATCACTGTGGTGAATGATGCACCAAACCGAGCGACGCTGAGAGAATGAACGAGTGAAGGGGTGATGGGCTTTGTGAGAGGTTGTCGTTAGGATATTTCCAGTAAAAATGCACGTGAAGATGCTGAGCGTTAGGACTTTTCCACAAAAAACGGGCGTGGGCGAGGGAAAAATTAGCTCGCACTCAGATACAATGCTCGTATACAAAGTCATATATACAAAAATACCATGGGTGAGGGAAATATTCTCGCACTCAGATACAATGCTCGTATACAAAGTCATATATACAAAAATACCATGGGTGAGGGAAATATTCTCGCACTCTGATACAATGCTCGTATACAAAGCCACTCGTAAACTGAGGTATTACTGTGTACAGTAGAACCCCGACTTACAAAACGCTCTATGTTGGAAAAGTTTGACGAACGATAAAAGATTTCGGGGGTTTTTTTCACCCGAGTAACAACAAAATGATCGAGATGCGGAAAACGAAATCTCGGCAGAGGCGACGATTTCCGAGTTTTGTTTTGAAATTCGCTCGCCAATGACCCGTAAACTCACAATTAGGCAATTTACATGTTAAAGCCTGACCGACTTACGAAAAGATTGACTTATGAAGGCAACCTCGGAACGGATTATTTTCGTAAGTCGGGGTTCTGCTGTATTTAGTTTGCCACCGTTATATGCAAGATGCCGTTCGTCTTGGTTTCCAGGTGGACATTTAAAGAATGCAACACACACATCTCCCAGAAATCCAATAGTATTTAACCAATCAGGTGACGAAGGTTTTCCAGATAAGTGTACCATATGCATCAGACGTTCAGGGGTCCACAGGCGTTCCTGCTTCTTCCCATGCTGGAGACCAGCAAACCAGCAACCAGAATCCCATGCAATCCCATCCTGGATTTTTCAGCAAAGCTGTCTCACTTTCCCTATACTAGTGAAGTAGATATGTTTAGTGCACAGTATTATAATGCTAATTGTGATGTTATGTGACTGTAAGGTGACTTGTCGCCACAACTGTTCCCCTTGTTCAACAATGCAACCCTTGTGGTGTCACACGGCCGGCTTAATGGTTGTGCTGGAGCAGGCCCAGTCCAAATCCCACACACACACTGGTTCAGTGCAGTGGTAGCAGGAGAATGCTTTGATAATGGATGTATTCTTGCATTATTTACCTTAGTGTCATTGACTATCCATTCAACAATTCTGCAGGTCGTCTCCCCAACACATGGTAGAGTTTCCTTCCTCTTCTCTGTCTCTCTTTTCTCTCTACAGCTCTTTGTCTACAATGTATACAAACAATTCCTTCTGCGTTAAAACCTCAAAGGAAGATCCCATGAGTCATCTTGCAACAGAGGAAAACATCTTTCAGGACCTCTCTGAATTGTCTATCATTGTTTTATTGAGAATTAAATCTACGTGCCAGTATCTCTGATTGCTATTGTTAAATTGAGTGTGCTCTTAACTCCTCTGTCCCCCGTGGTGGAGGATTCTTTTATCAAACGGCTTGGCAACCTGGAGAGTTTCCTCCCTGATCCTTAACAAAGCAATGTGTTGGTCACAGACTTAATTAAACCACCAATGCAGCTGAAACCTATTATGCAAATGTCTGTTTTCAGAGCCTTAAAGATTCTCTCAGGTAATCTTGTGTTGGCCTGATGACTACAATTTGGAATTGGGAATTTGCTGCTTTGAGTTACATTCTGTAAACAGGGATCTAAATCAGTTGATTTAAAGATGAACTTTCTCAGGCTGTGTTCGTTAACAAAAGCATTTGCCTTGTGCCCTTGCTGCCCAGTCAATGACTTCACAGGCAACATTTTGTGTATGAAGATAACTCATGAGGAAACTACTTTGAGACAGGTCTCCAACACTTCTTTAAACCGTTCTTTCATGCACCAATTTTTGGCTTTCCATTTATCGCTAAACCACAAATACAGGATTGTGGGATATCATCGGCAGCAGGAGACACATCTACAATGCATACAAAAGTAGACCGGATTAAATCATGTTACATAAACATTGAATTCAGAAAATGTCTTGATGCCGTCCCACTTACGTGTACTCCCTATGAAGGCAGCATTATGGATATAGCCTCAGTGATTGGTCAGACCTGTTTTCTCAATCTGTTTCCAGTTTGGGTGCTGTTTGTGTATTCTATAGATCCAGGTCTATCTCTAATCTTTCTCAGTATGCTTAAAGTTCATGTTTTGTGCTATTTATGACCTAAACCCATGGCTTCACACTACTATACCGTTTACTGTTAAACAACCAAAACCACATAAATTGGTGGACAGCCTGTTTGTCATGTGTTCAACTCAATTTGCAAGATCCCGCTGAAGTGTAAACCTAACGTCACAATGTCTTACTGGTATTTATGCCTTAAAGAATCCACATAACTGTTATTTGCTTCAAGATTGGTTCTTCTAGTTTAGTTTCTCTAGTAATAATGGAAGATATTTTATCTACTTGTCAGTAGAGATCGTTTATCTACTTGTTATATCTGAGAAGATACAAAGGAAGCTTGAATTTTTTTATTTTAGGTGACAATATCAGGACAAAAAATATCAAACATACTTAGTTGAACTTTAGCTCACTTTAATTGCAGTGAGCCCTAGCCATTCTTGAGGTTATGTCCTTTCTTCCACTCCTCAATAGATCAAAGCTCTGGAATAGACAGACAGGTTGGGGTGACATGGATTGGGTCTGGACTAAAGGGTGGAGGAAACTCACAGCACGACCTCTTCGGAGGAGGTGGGGGCAAAAGGAGACAATGAGGGCAATTCACAATAGTATTAGCTAATGAAGGGGCTCAGTCATTCCTCACTGTGGAATGCAGGGTTTTATTAAACTGTAACACCTTGCTTGGCCCAAAAATTTACAAATGACCAAATTACGTTACACTATATTAAGTTGTAACCACATTCATCCATTAATACCTGTTTCAATCTGACAGTTTTACACCATTCGTTTTGTCTCAGGACTCAAAAGTAACCAGGATTGAGTTGGTTACGACATAACATAATTTTAGCCATAAACTGCCAACACACACACACACACACACACAACAACAACAACAACCACAACAACAACAACAAAATTTCAACAATAACAAGAGTTTTTCCATTAAGAGGACATATCTGAATGTGATTATTGTGGTGCACTTTGACGAGTGTTGAGAAGAAAACCCTCTTGTTTATTTAATGCAGCTCCAACTGGAAGTGACTTTGTGAGCCGTAGACAACAAGCCAGGATTCATTGGCTCGGCTTATCCAAACAGTGTCAACATGTTCATTTTAACTGGTGGTCTTTGACTTTCCTGACAGACCCCATCTGCCATTTTACAGGCTTATGGGCTATTTAACAGACGCTCTCTGTAGCCACCAGAACAGCAATGAAAGGAAATGCTGGTATTCACCCGAAACTCTAGACTTTCACTTTTGAGAAGCCAATGATTTGACCACCTTGAAATCCGAGACTCTTTAAATCCAAAGGAGCTGCAGGAATGCCCCAGACCCATATGTAGCCCCCTTTCCCAAAGTCCTTCCGTGTTAAGATGTTGAAAGAAAAGAGAACCTCAATAAGTCTTAGGCTACCATGTCTTGTCACATTTTTGCTTTGGTCTGTTGAGGCTCGGCACTAAGAAGGTCTGGGAAGTACTTTTCATTTGATCACTGGACTACCTAAAGAGCCACTTGTGGCTGTGTTACAAGCAGGATGGGTCAGTGTTATCATAAGCCACCAATGACAAAAGAACTGCTTTTTCAATGCAAATTTAAGGATCGTATGGTAAATATAGGCTTGGTCACTTTTGAAAAGCCTTGATTGGTCACATGAATCTTATAAGAACATTAATTACTTCAAACTTTTAACACAGGTCAAGGACAGTAATGGTCCTTTGCAATGGTTTAATACTTGAACATCTTGTGGAAAAGCATCTAGCTGCTTGTAGCAACTATAATATATAATTATGTAAAGTTAAGCTGGTATGACATCGGCTTACAAGCGTGTGAATCTTGTTGAGTTTCTTGTGTTTCGGCTACAACACCAGAATGTGTTGGTTCTGGAGAATAATGAATGGCCCAGAGCACTGACACCAGTTTATTTTTCATTTCCTCCACTCCTTTCTGATTCACACATGATCGAGTATGTGATGATTGGGAAGTAATGATGTGGAAGTGTAAATATTTACAGATTGGTAATGAGTAGTTGAGAGCCGGCCACCCACCCCCCTTCTAGTCCACTGACCGTCCCTCTATAACTCCACCCCTCCAGCCATACCATGCATTCCTCTCCAAATCTGGATTGCATTGATGGCAAATCCAGTTTGAAATGGTGTAATTCCTTCTCAGGATTTGTACTGACAGCAATGGTTAAGGTGATGTGCACTGCCTGACATAAAATCAAGTACATGACAGTTGAGCCATTGATCCTGGATGAAGGACTAAATGTTACCATCGCTCCAGCTTCCAATTTGTTGGTATTGGGATCCAGGTTAGTTAAGTTAGCAATTTTGTTTAAATGATCGAAGAGTCCGTTGCATTATGTGCAGATTGGTTGATTACTGGGAATCTGGGTGAATTGAAACATTTATTTTACTTCCTGCCACATTTAAGAGCTTTCAATATGCAGTTCCTATGACCAATTAGCCTGGATGAGATCTGGCAAAGATGGTCCAAGATCACTTCCCTCATCTTTGTCACCTTATCAGCTGATTTCATGTGCTAAAAGACGCTTATGTCAGCTTCAAAAGACATTCCTGTTCTTCCAAAAAGACAGGGGTCTCTGCTTTCAGTCCTTAGGCAAAGCACACGAATGACCTCCCCTCCTCCAAAACCTCTGCCTCTCCCCCACTCCACCTCTTCACCAGACAGGCCTTTCATGACTGGCCAGCACAAAGCCTTGCAGCTTGTGAGAGGAAGTTTCCAATTTCCAATTTTGCATGTGGGAAAATATGTAAGTTTCTGAGAGGACCTTTTGTCTCAGGCCGTAATGGCAGCAATTGGAGTGCAGAGGTCATAAAATGCAGCGTGTCATCGACACTACGCAGGCATGCATGGCACTTTTTATAAGGTCTCACTCTAAGCAGCGACCAGAAAGGCTGCCATGACTTATAAATACTTATAATGTTGGTGTATGTGACAAGTCCTATGTGTGTTAGACAGTATGATGGGTGGATCTTTCTTAAGTAGTATGTTCATTGTGAAAACAGTGCTTTTTTTATATACACTGTCCAAATGGTGTCCAAACATCTCGACAAAGATCTGTCACCATGTACTGGTCAATAAAAAAAAAGTTGGCTTCAAATCGATGGTAGTTTTATATCTGCAAGACCAATAGGAGAAGACAGGGAAATCATTTCCTCATTAGTCGTTTTCTCCTTGCTTCCTGATTCTCCTAGTGACCATCGGGCTCAGAGTGTGAAACAAAAAGAAACTTGTAAATTCCTCAAACACAAAAGAAGGAAAGGCACTTTTATTTTGAAATGTTAACAGCCAGTTAACAAGTGTCTTTCACAAAATATATTAAGGCATGTTCATGGCATAATACAAATGTTAAATTAAGCATGAAGATGCTGACATAGACTTTCGCTTGTCTACAGAATAGTCATTTATGTCATTGTCTTTCACTGCCGTCGCCTCTATGGGATGTCCGTCTTCAGAACTGGAGAGACTGCTGGCAGGGCAAGCTTGGTGGTCAGCGCTCACTGCAGACTCTGATCCCCCACGCTGCCCGAATGAAGCCCCTGTCGGGTCTACCCCATGATTAAAGGAATCATTTCCCGTTCAGAGGCTCATGGGGCACAATGCGAGTGCCTTGAGAGGGTCACCACAAAGGAGAGCAAATCTTCCCACAGCCTCACCACATCTCTCACTGCAAGGATTTCACAAAATGTATCACCATATCAAAAGTGCATTCTACCTGACCCCATTCCCCCCAACTGCGACCTCCAGCTTTAATGGCTGCTCCAAGACAAATGGTCACTACATGGCCTACCCAGCTAACCTTTTGTCTCCCCTATTTCTCATCACTCCAGATCTGACAGGAAGGGTAGGTCAAGCCTTTTTTCTTTTCTTTTCATTTTTTTTAATAATTAAAAGAAAAAAAAAAGCCTGTTTGAAAACTTTAACTCGACAATGGAAATTTAGATAATGAGCCTGACAACATGCCCAACTGTGTTGAATTAGAACAAAGCAAAAAGTCACTTTTACTTTTAGTTAACTGTGAAAAATGTGATCATAAAACAATATTTTGCGTGTGTGTGTTTGCATAAACAGGGCTATAAACCTTGTGATCAGGCCCGGGCGGTATTTTCACATTTTCTGCATTGATTGTGTGGGAATACCGATGGAATCCTGTGAAATTTATATTTTTGGAGCTGATAACAACTGAAAGAGTAATCAAATTAATCAAAAATATTTATTAAACAAAGAAGTGAGTAATGTGGTATGTGTAGAACTTGAGGGTTCTGTTTTGGCACTCAATAGCATTCTGTGTCTCATGGTTCATATATTTTAGTCTACTTTCAAAAAACATTTTGACAGCTTTATCAAATCAAATTTGTCATGCAAATTTATACTCTACTAATTCAGCACTTTTCTCTCTTTTTAAACCAAACGTTGTTTACTGGAGTGGTGGACACGTTGTTAAAAGAAATAATAATTTATATTTCTGCAAACTAGGGATTACACATCAGTGGTTTATCTGTATTTTATCAGTTTCGTACTGCCAGAGAGAATTATGGGAAATGTAGTTTTTCAGTATGGAAGCCTGTCACTTCATTAACTGGCTAAAGGAGTAATATTTTCTTGCATGCTTGATTATTATTGTTCACAGCAGTGCTGTCTCGAGTTTCCTTGGAAATTCTGACATTGTGGTGGTATCCATATGTATTCATCATGTAAATTCTCTCATTTAGATCTGACTTGAAGGCATTGCTTTCAGTTCAAAGTTGGCATCCATTCCCATCTACAGCCGTCAGAGTAACTAACACCTGGGCTCCTTGATGCACAGTGGCCCCCTAGAGGTGGATGTCTGACCACTCAGCTGACCACCGCTGTCCTCCTACAGCCCCAGACAAGACTATCCCACCCGGTTTGAGATGACCAGCTGCAGAACACCTTATTGCATCTGTCTGTTTCAGTAATATACAGTTACTTTGGCATGCTTAAGATACAGCTTACCTGTAGCTCAAAAAGTAGAGTGTGGTGCTTGCAACACCAAGGTCATGGGTTTGATTCCCAGGGAAAGCAAGAACTGATTAGAATGTCAAAGGGTATCTTGAATGCAATGTAAGTCGCTTTGGATGAAAGCGTGTGCCAAATGTAAAATTGTACTGAAATGTAGCTTGACAGCAGCTAGCACATTGAGATATCTTCTTAAAAGATGTACAAGTGAGAGCAAAAGAGCGCTTGAGGGGGATATGGGAGAAAAAAAGAGTGCAAGCACACTCAGTAGAGATAAAAAGAGTTGCTAGTTATAAAGAATTGATAGGAATGGGGATTTGCATAAGGCGCGACTAGCAGGCCACACAGAAACTCAGACACTGCCACACCACCTACTACAATCCAATAACTTTTCCTCCTTTGTCTCACAGGTCAGAGTAAAACAGCTAGTTGGAAGTGATCCCATTACCAGACCTTACCATGTTAACTTTTCAAAGCAATTGTTGCATAGTAACAAGTCACTAATGTAAGAATGAATGACAATGAGGAATGAGAGGTCTCAAAAAAGCTTTTTTTGTTCTTATATTGCATGATATTTGGTAATAGTGATTCTTTTTTAGCACAACACTTTCGTAAAGTAGGTTCATGCTAAGTACGGGAACAGTTTGTCTTTGTCAACACCTCCAGCCATTTCCAGTAAGTCCAGAGACTTTGGCCAGCGAGAAGCTCTCGTTGTTAGCTGTATCTTTATTGACAAACCAGCCAATGAGGTTTCACCCTGCAATAAGGGAAGTCATGGTGGTTTAGAAAGTAGTGTGGCAAGCATACTTCCTCAATAATAGTAATGTCATTATAAAAAACATCCTTAAACCAAACTTGCTAGTGGCTAAGGGCACAGACTAGCACTTTTGAGATACCTAGTAAAAATGCAGCAACCATGACTCTTTGGTTAAATAAATCTCGGGCACACTGACATCAGCACAACCACTGATGGATATTTCTCTCACTATCTTTCTGTTCTTGAACCTTTGTAGCACAGTTTTAGTGTTCGAAGTTCCACGACAGGTGAAATTAGGCAGGGCTACATCTATTTTGCAGCAGCCGATCAAAAGGACTTCTCTTCTCTGCAGCTGTTGCGTGTAAATCAGAGGCAATTTCCGCACACACTGTCTGCTCCTGAGTGCCCAGAGAAGAGGAAGGAGGGGCGGGGAGCCTCTCTTGGGTACCATTGTGCAATACAACTGCAAACACAGATTCTGAATCCCCGTGCCCAGAGTACAGAGGGTATGTCGAGAGGATCCAGGCATATCGGGTTGCAACTCGGAGTGACGCAGGGTTCGATCAGAGTGCTGCCGGAAGGATATGTGGGTGACAGCTGGAAGTGGAGCGGAGGGCCACTAGTGTGGCATGCATTCCAGGGCATTGTGATCACATGGAAAAGGGGTGATGTCAGTTCTTCACATGAGGTGCCAATGTCTATGGAGTTGAAACCACCCAAAAAGGAAAATTCTGTCATTATGTTAATCAGGTAAATCATGTTATTCCAAACCTGTAAGACTTTCATTCATCGGAACAGAAATAAAGATCTTTTTGATGAAATCTGAGAGCTTTCTGTCTCTCCATTGACAGTATATTTAACTACCACTTTGATGCTTCAAAAGGTTCATAAAAAGATTGTACAACTAATCCATGTGAATTGAGCGGTTTAAGAGACTCAATCACTTTATATAAAGAACAGATTTAAATTAGCTTTTCGTTCACATTTAAACATTGTTCAGCGAACATAAACAGGAATTCAGTGGAACCTGCTTAATGGGTGAGAGCAAACCTCATGCTGAAGCTCAAAGGTGAAGTGTAACACGAGAATGAACCTCATTGGTGGTCGCTAAAGCTCAAACGTGATGCAAAACACGAGAACGAACCTCATTGGTTCTCGCTGAACCTCAAACGTGATACGAAACACGAGAACTAACCTCATTGGTTGTCGCTGAAGCTCAAACGTGATGCGAAACACAAGAACAAACCTCATTGGTTATCGCTGAAGCTCAAACGTGATGCGAAACACGAGAACAAACCTCATTGGTTCTCGCTCAAGATCAAACGTGATGCGTAACACGAGAATGAACCTCATTGGTTCTCGCTGAAGCTCAAACATGATGCGAAACACGACAATGAACCTCATTGGTTCTTGATGAAGCTCAAACGTGATGTGTAACACGACAATGAACCTCATTGGTTCTCGCTGAAGCTCAAACATGATGCGAAACACGACAATGAACCTCATTGGTTCTCGCTGAAGCTCAAACGTGATGCGTAACACGAGAATGAACCTCATTGGTTCCTGCTGAAGCTCAAACGTGACGCGCAACACGAGAATGAACCTCATTGGTTCCTGCTGAAGCTCAAACGTGACGCGCAACACGAGAATGAACCTCATTGGTTTTCGCTGGAGCTCAAACGTGATGCAAAACACGAGAACAAACCTCATTGGTTGTCGCTGAAGCTCAAACGTGATGCGAAACCCGACAATGAACCTCATTGGTTCTTGATTAAACTCAAACGTGACGCGTAACATGACAATGAACCTCATTGGTTCTTGTTGCAGATCAAACGTGATACGTAACACGACAATGAACCTCATTGGTTCTCGCGGAAGCTCAAACGTGATGCGAAACACGAGAACGAACCTCATTGTTTCTTGATTAAACTGAAACGTGACGCGTAACACGACAATGAACCTCATTGGTTCTCGCTGAAGATCAAAGGTGATGCGCAACAAGAGAATGAACCTCACTGGTTCTCGCTGAAGATCAAAGGTGATGCGTAACACGAGAATGAACCTCACTGGTTCTCGCTGAAGATCAAAGGTGATGCGTAACATGAGAATGAACCTCATTGGTTCTTGTTGAAGCTCAAACCCGGTGCGTAACACGAGAAAGAACCTCATTGTTTCTTGATTAAACTCAAACATGATGCGTAACACGACAATGAAACTCATTGGTTCTTGTTGAAGCTCAAACATGATGCGTAACACGAGAATGAACCTCACTGGTTCTCGCCGAAGCTCAAACGTGATGCGTAACACAAGAATGAACCTCATTGGTTCTTGCTGAAGATCAAACGTGATGCGTAACACGAGAATGAATCTCATTGGTTCTCGCTGAAGCTCAAACGTGATGCGTAACACGAGAATGAACCTCATTGGTTCTTGCTGAAGCTCAAACATGATGCGTAACATGAGAATGAACCTCACTGGTTCTCGCCGAAGCTCAAACGTGATGCGTAACACAAGAATGAACCTCATTGGTTCTTGCTGAAGATCAAACGTGATGCGTAACATGACAATGAAACTCATTGGTTCTTGTTGAAGCTCAAACATGATGCGTAACACGAGAATGAACCTCACTGGTTCTCGCCGAAGCTCAAACGTGATGCGTAACACAAGAATGAACCTCATTGGTTCTTGCTGAAGATCAAACGTGATGCGTAACACGAGAATGAATCTCATTGGTTCTCGCTGAAGCTCAAACGTGATGCGTAACACGAGAATGAACCTCATTGGTTCTTATTTGAGAACATGTTTGAGCTTCAGTTTATCACAAATTATGTTAGTTGTACAATCTCTTTATGAACTTTATGAAGCATCAATGTGCTAGTTGAATAGATTGTCAATAAAAGGAAAAAAAGCTCTCAGTTTTTATCAAAAAGATCTTCATTTGTGTTCTTAAGATGAATGAAAGTCTTGGGTTTGGAACGATATGAGGTTGATTCATTTTTTTAAACTAATGCTTTAATGTGAATTATAACTGTTGGTTGATACATGAGGGTTATTGTGCTATTCATTTCAAAATGACAGATCTGATTTGCAGTGAACAGGTGTGTAAAATCATAGGGTGGTTTGCAATGTTTTCCTCTCTGTGCTTCTGAACTGGGCACCATTCAAGAGAGCAGAGGGGAAGCTCAGAGCCGTAAAAGACTTTGTGGAAATGGGAGGCATTGCAGAACAGCCGCAAGAACAGCAGCTGCCTGACAGAACAGCTTTCAGAGCGTATGTGAGGACTGATGTGACAGAGCTATTGCACCATGAGTGACATTGGGTAGAAATGTGCAAATGTGGAGCCTCACACACAAAAGATGACTTAAAGTTGCACGCATACCTGCTGCAAATAAGCTTTGAAGAACACTGGCTTGTGGCACCTCAATGGATCATAAGCCGAAACGGAAAAGTGTGTTTTCCTTTCGATATAGAGTAAGGAGATGTGTGTGCGTGTGTTTGTGCAAAAAGGAGTGGGGGTCAAGAACGGATGAGGTCCATTGGCAGGAGGCCACTATTAGCTATTCAAGCAGTAACGGCCAGTGGTGGAAGAAAAAGAGAAAAAGAGACATGGAGAGGCAGACAAAGACAGTGAGCGAGAAAGGCACACTAGGCCTGAAGTAAGTCACTTTCAGGGGTGACAATACCCGTGGAAGAAAGAGGCCGATGACTGCTGCTAGGAGACTTCATTGAGAGGCATGCGGACAGCGGGCCCCAAGACCCAAAAACATCAATGGGCTCATCCAATCCTCATTAAGGGGCTGAAATGATAGAGATATACATGAGAAAAAGCCTCTAAGAGATGAGAGAGAAAAGAAGAGCATGCCACCCAGTGAAGCAAGGCTGGCGCTGGCCAGAAAGCCCAGTCAAACGACATGCAAGTCACCCAAGACCATCTGCAAAGCAGTCGCCTGGAGAAAAAAAAAGGCGCATTTGTTTGTCTGAAAGGAACAAAATAATCAAGGAATATAAAAAGCATTACACTGATCATGCTGAGACAGTCAAATACAGCAGGATAACTTCATGATACTTTGTTTCTGTCGGCTGATATGGGCTACAGTGGTGATGACGGGACATTTGTCACCATTTAGACACTTCAAACTAATAACATCCTGCTCATAAAACACAGCTGACCTGCCTCTCATCCATTTGACCCCTTCGGTTTGGTAGAGTTTTCCTTTTAGTCCAAAGGAAACTACAGGAGATTGAAGGAATAGTCAATTCTGTCACTGTTTACGCAGTCGTGCTAAACATGCACGTCATTCATACAAAGGGAAATTGTGAATGAATATTGATGCAGCTTATGATTGCAAAATGAGAGTTCATAAAGAGCAAAATGTGTGCAAAATGCTCTTTTTCTGTCTTAAAACTTTGTAATATGCTTGTAATATGCTTTTATGGTGCTTTTTCTTATTTAGCTGGGACAGTCATGTTACTAAAGTTGTGCAGGGAACACGAAACCTATGGAAAAAGTTTCATTTTGAACAACAGAGGAGAGCAAATAATGACTATTCCTCTAACTACTCCTCTAAGAGAGTGACCAAAATCACAGACAGTAAGTCAGCATTTGGCAAAGGATAGAGGAATGGCTTTGGTTGCGGTTAACCACATTTTCACACATACCAGATATGTTTAAAAACCTGACATGCTGAGAATTTTCAGGTACTCATAATACAGTCATGTAACCAGCGATTTGTAACGAACACCCTGCGGTCTAAAAAGCCTGAGCTCCAGTCATTCCATTTCAGAGGCTGGAATTGAGAAATACACGCAGACCATTTCTTCCATTCCTAACCGCTTACATTAGAGGTGACTAAGAACATTTATATGTTATTGTTCACCATTTTAGTAAGGGCATGGTATGAATGAATATTTGACTTACTGGTCAGAAAGGAATGTAAAGGTGGAGTTTAGATTAAAGGACCATTTTACAGTAGTAAAAACCATGAGATTGATGGTTGAAGGCGTCACAACTACAAATATATGGCCTAAAATAAAGTGCCAAACAAAAGCTCACTCTTTCCCCGCAATTTACTGAACTTTCCATCATTTATGAAAAGGTTTCCTAAAGAAATGTTCCATGTTATGCGACAGGTGAGCAATATTATTTACATTTACGCATTTGGCAGATGCTTTTATCCAAAGCGACTTACATTGCATTCAAGAAACACATTGAATCAGTTCTTGCTTTCCCTGGGATCAAACCCATGACCTTGGCGTCGTAAACACCAATGCTCTACTGATTGAGCTGCAGGAAAGCTTATGGATTAAAGATTATGCATCTTGTCAAATAGTACAGAATCTCCAGATGCAGAAGTAGAAACAAGTGATAGAAGAATTAAGTTCAAGTAAAATAACTCAACCATCAACATTAAACAGCATTTACATTTTTAGTTTTAAAAAAAGTAAAAAGTTAAAGTTTTCATCATCGTTCAGATGTAGACTGAAAAAAAAACTAGATTTTTTAGATTTTATTAAGCAAAATTTGTATGAAACACCTACATTCAGGTGTTGATAAATAAAGAAGACATGAAGATAGAATAAAGTGGTTGCTATGTTGCTGTTGTTGTTAAAAAATAAAGACTGTTCTTTCTTTTGTTATACTGCATGTACCACAAAAATACTCTGGGGTCCATGAAACTCGTGAAAATTATCAAAAATGCTAGTGGTGACGGGCAACTGTTAATCAAAAAATGTGGGAAGAGAAAGAGAATGAGATAAACTACAGTTAAAGGTATGTTTAATATACAAAATCAGTACCTAAACAGGAGCGTAGTAGTACATTACAGTGCAAAAATAATATGTAAGTACTAAGCTATAAGTATAGTGTTTTGAAGTGTACTTCAAGTAATTAACTAGTATAAGATATAGTATACACTAATACCTCGGTTTAGGAATTTAAATCGTTCCAAGAGCTCTTTACTCAATTCTCGTACACCAAAACAATTTTCCTCATAAGAATGCAATAATCACTCAGTTCGTTCCACATGACCATAAATTCACATTTTAAATATTTTTTTGGGTTTTACCCTATTAATTACAGTTACAATTATAACCATTAAGATCTCAAATAAATACTAATTAATACTAATTAATAATTGACAATTTACTTTAACGCGCACTTTATCTTTGAGTCGCGTCGCTGCTGGCGTGAAGGAGACGAGAGGAGGGTTTTACTGCTTACAGGGAGAATTTCATCCCTTCTTTCTTACTCATCTTGAGGTCATTGTCTTTATGCTGTACTGTACGTATATATTTCACTACGTGAACAATAGCGATCACAATTAATGTTAACAACACGAGGTAAAACCGCTGTAAATCACTTATAAAAGTATAACTGTGGTGAATGATGAACCAAACCGAGCGACGCTGAGAGAATGAACGAGTGAAGGGGTGATGGGCTTTGTGAGAGGCTGTCATTGGGATATTTACAGTAAAAATGCGTGCGAAGATGCTGAACGTTAGGACTTTTCCACACAAAAAATGGGCGTGGGCAAGGGAAAAATTAACTCTCACTCAGACACAATGCTCGTATACAAAGTCATATATACACAATACCATTATTAAATAATGGCAAAAAAAATTGACACGTAATAGTAGTAGTAGTAGTATTCGTAGTAATAGTAATCGTATCTCGTATTTAGTGTCTCCTTTTTTTGCATTATTTAATAATGGTAGTTTTTCGATGAAAGTTATTCTAAATAGCTCTAAAGAGGAAATCTAGCTTTTCAAAAACTTGGGGTCTCTGGGTTGGCAGAGAGTGTGAGTGGGGGTCTGTAAAGGCTGAGACCCCTGATCTCCAAGAAGGTTAAATGTTCAAAGCATCCGTATTTCAGCCACCCCCCTCTATTCTCAGTCCCAAAAAGCATGACCCCTAGCCCTATCCCCTGTCCGCCTGCTGCCCACCTCTGGTGCATTCCTCCATCCACCCTTCACACAATCGGACGGCCAGCGGCCTCTAAGCACATAATCCCCAGCAGCAGAGCCACTCACTGCAGCTCTACAATCTGCAGAAGGGGAAAAGGAAGGGGTGGATCCAGGGAGGAAGAGCCGTGGAAAGGAGGGGGGGTGCAGTGTGAAAGGAGAATGGTGAATGAGAGTGAGGGAGGACTTAACGACTAGAGGAGGGCAGTGAAAGAGGGGAAAAAGGGGCACCAGGGAGAAGGAAAAAAGTCAAACCCTGAGATGGGGGAAGCAATTGTCCAGGAGAAAAGAAAGGATTAGGTGACAATATTGGACAGAGCTGAGGGGTCAGGGGACCCGGGGCCCGATCGGCCTCCACGGAGAGAGACAGATGAAAGGAAGAACGTACGTAACCATAGTTCCCTAAGAGGGAACGAGACACTGCGTCTAGACGCGATTGGGAACCTTTCAGTTTATATGTCTCTTGAAGCACAATCAAACTCAGGTGCGGGAGTGTACGTCGCCGTGATGACGTCATCACGTCATGACCCGGGAGTATAAAGGCACGTCACGACCCGGAAGCGGGTTAGCTTTGAACAGTGTCTGAACAGGCCGGCATGCCTAGGAGCTGAGGCTGCAAGACGCAGTGTCTCGTTCCCTCTTAGGGAACTATGGTTACGTACGTAACCTGAGACGTTCCCTGTCAAGGGAACTCGCACTGCGTCGAGACGCGATTGGGAACGAGGAATACCCACGCCGCCTCAGCGTACGGGGTATGCCAAGCGAAACGTAGCTCACTACGATAACGCCAATGATCCCAAGGCGGGGTTTAGGTCTAACTGGTAGAACCTAATAAAGGTATGCGGTGAGGACCAGCCAGCCGCATCACAAATGTCCGCGAGGGAAGCCCCTGCGAAAAAGGTTTTCGAGGCAGCCATGCTCCGAGTAGAATGAGCTCGGACAGACAGTGGACACTGCTGTCCTGCCAGCTCATAAGCTAGAGAAATAGACTCTGAAATCCATCTGCTCATAGTAGGCTTAGAAGCAGGGGAGCCTCTGGGGGCCCCAAAACAGACAAAGATTTGGTCTGACCTACGCCACGTAGCAGTTCTGTGGACGTAGGCGTCCAGTGCTCGCACTGGACAAACCCTGTTCTTTAACTCCTGGTCATGATCAGTGAATGGAGGAGGACAGAGAGCCTGTAGCACTATATGGCGCATAGGACTAGACAGCACTTTAGGTACATAACCCGGCTTGGGATAGAGGAAAGCTTTAGCCAAGCCGGGCGCAAACTCTAAACATGAAGGGGCCACGGAGAGGGCCTGCATGTCACCAATCCTCTTGAGGGAAGAAATGGCGAGAAGAAAGAGAGTTTTAAGAGTAAGGTGCTTGTCTGAAATCTCATCCAGCGGTTCGAAGGGAGCCTGGGACAAGGCCTGGAGCACCAGGGACAGGTCCCAAGGAGGCACCCTTGAACGTACTACAGGCCTCAGCCTCTGAGTGCCACGTAGGAAACGAACTATGAGGGGGTCCCTGCCCAAAGAGGCACCACTCAAAGGTACGTGGTAAGCAGCTATGGCAGCCACGTAAACCTTTAGTGTGGAGGGGGACAGCCCTGCTGCGAACCTTTCTTGCAGGAACTCCAGCACGGTGCCAACCTGGCAGGTAACTGGGTTCAGCTGCTTTTCGCAACACCAAGAAGTGAAAATCTTCCACTTCTGAGCGTACAGTTTCCTCGTGGACGGGGCTCTGGAGTGGAGAATGGTCTCTACAACCTCGGCTGAGAGACCAGACTCTATGAGCTGGGCCCCCTCAGGGGCCAGACCCACAGTTTCCACAGTTCTGGGTGAGGATGGAAAATCCTCCCCTGAGCCTGGGACAGGAGGTCCCTCCTGACCGGAATCTCCCACGGAGTGCCGTCTAGGAGGGACACCAGGTCCGAAAACCACACCCTGCCCGGCCAGCGCGGGGCAACTAGAGTGAGACGGACCTTCTCCCGGCGAACCTTCTCCAGAACCCCTGGGAGCAGAGCTACGGGGGGAAAGGCATACAGGGGTAGATTTGGCCACCCTTGCCTCATGGCGTCCAGGCCGAGAGGCGCTGGAAGATAAAGGGAGAACCAGAGTGGGCAGTGAGTCGTCTCTCGAGACGCAAACAGATCCACTTGAGCCTGGCCGAATCTCTCCCAAATCTGCTCCACCACCTGAGTGTGGAGTCGCCATTCCCCGGGCCTCGGCCCCTGCCTCGACAGGAAGTCTGCCCCCAGGTTCTGGGCCCCCGGGATATATACCGCTCGAAGAGAGAGCAGTTCCCTCTGGGCCCAGAGGAGGATCCTGATCGCCAACTTGGAAAGTCGACGAGACCGGAGACCTCCCTGGTGATTTATGTAGGAGACCACCGACGTATTGTCGGTCCGTACTACTACATGACGGCCTCTGAGGTCGGGGAGAAACGCCCGTAGCGCCATCCGGACAGCCATCATCTCCAAGGCGTTGATATGCCAGGAGAGGTGGTGCCCGTCCCATAGACCCCTGGCCGAGCGGTCCCTCAGGACCGCCCCCCAGCCCGCGCGGGACGCATCTGTCGACAGCATGACGCGGTGACAGATAGCTCCCAGTGCGAGCTTCTGGGACAAAAACCAGTTCTGCTTCCACGGATGCAAGGCTCGAAGGCAGCGCCTTGACACCTTGATCAGACGGAAGGGGTTGCCCCTCGGGGAAAACCCTCTGGTCTTCAGCCACCACTGCAGGGGTCTCATGTGGAGCAGGCCGAGTGGGATAACACTGGACGCTGCCGCCATGAGCCCCAGCACTCTCTGGAAGTGCTTGACAGTGAGCAGCTGGCCTAGCTTGATATCCTGGACTAAGGACAGAACGGCGGCAATGCGCACGGGGGATAGCCGTGCAGACATTGACGCCGAGTCCCAAACAACGCCTAGGAAGGTTGTCCTCTGCACAGGAGAGAGGATACTCTTCTTGGCATTGAGTCTCAGCCCCAGCTCCTTCATATGCGCGAGTACGACATCTCGATGCCGGACCGCTAATTCTTGTGTCTGAGCCAAAATCAACCAATCGTCGATGTAGTTCAGTACACGGATACCAGTGGACCGCAGCGGGGCGAGCGCTGCGTCCATGCATTTGGTGAAGGTGCGAGGGGATAGCGCTAGGCCGAATGGAAGTACTCGGTATTGGTAAGCCTTGCCCCCAAAGGCGAACCTGAGAAACTTCCGATGTTGAGGAAGGATGGAGATATGGAAATATGCGTCTTTGAGATCTATCGTCACAAACCAATCCTCGGACTTGATTTGGGATACGATCTGTTTCAAAGTCAACATTCTGAACTTCAGGCGCCTGACAGTCTTGTTCAACAGGCGAAGGTCTAGAATAGGACGCATACCTCCATCCTTCTTCGGAACTATGAAGTAGCGGCTGTAAAAGCCCGAATCTGTGGCTGAGAGAGGTACATACTCTATGGCCTCTTTCCTCAGCAATGATTCGACTTCTTGTTCCAAAACCCGAGCCTGCCCAGGGTCTACCTCTGTCCGAAGAACCCCCGCGAACTTGGGAGGGTTCGACCGAAACTGGATAGTGTAACCCACATGAATAGTGCGCAGGACCCACTGAGAAATGCCTGGCAGACGTGTCCACGCCGCCAGGAACTCTACTAGGGGTACCAGTCTCTCGAGACCAGTCTCTGTTCGGGTTTCCACTCCAGGCCGCTGGACCTGGAGTGGATGCTCTAGGACCCTCCTTAGAGGGGGCAATCTGCCCAGTGCACCCTGCCGGGGTGACAACTGGGGTAGACCACCTGGTCCCTGATCGGACTGGCTCTCTCGAGAAACCAGATCCACAGGGGCCACCGCAGGGCGTTGGCAGGCTGGTGGACCAACGGGGGGCTCCCTGCGAGGCCTGACACCATGAATGTCAGGGCCTCTTACTTTTAGCCTTCTTGCCCTGCAGAACGACCCTCAGGTCGGTCTGCCGGCCAGAAGGCTGAGGCTGAGGTTGCTGACCCGAAGCCCTCCCCTTCTTTTTCGGGGGGGGCTGACGAGTCGCAACACTCAGCTTCTGCCCAGCGCGGTATGAGGAGGTACTGGGCTGAGGATGGAACGCTGCTCTTGCTTGCGAACCTTGAGGGCGGCGTGGAAGGATCTTTTTGAACGCCGCCTCCTGCTTAGCAGCCTCCTGAAACCTCTCGACGGCTAGCTTAACCGCATCGCCGAAGAGGCCAGGAGGCGTCAGAGGGGCGTCCAGGAGGATGTTCTTATCCTTTTGGCTGAGGGTAGTCAGATTCAGCCACAAATGTCTCTCCGTAGCTACTAGGGCTGCCATAGATCGGCCAATAGAGGCGGCCGTCTCCCTAGCAGCCCGGAGAGAAAGATCCGTCGCCCTCCGCAGTTCTGCGACTGCTTCTGGCCCAATACCTCCCTCCTCGTCAAGATCTGCGAGGAGTTCCGCCTGGTAGGCCTGCAGCATGGAAGAGGTGTGGAGGCATGCTGCAGCCTGACCAGCCGATGAGTAAGCTCGCCCCACCAACGATGACGTAACCCTGAGAGGTTTGGTGGGGAGCACCGGTGCCTTTAGGGGCTGCGGTGAGTGAGGAGCCAAATGATTAGCCAAGGACTCCTCTACTCTAGGCATTGCCCCGTATCCGCGATCTTTAGCTCCCACTAGGGAGGCATAAACAGCGGTCTCGCTGTTATGCACCCTGTGGGAGGCGGGCCTATTCCAGGACCTCGACACCTCAGTGTGGAGGTCGGGGAAGAAAGGCAGACACCGGCGCTGAGGTGGTGCTCTGGACGGCAAAAAGCGCTCGTCCAGCCTGCTCTTTGGACGAGCATGCGTCCGCTCAGCCGGCCACTCGAGGCCCAGCCTAGCGGTGGCGCGAGTCACCACCTCCAGCAACTCATCTGACGCTGGTGAGGGGGCTGGCGGAACCTCCTCATCAGCGTCGATACTAACAACATCCAGTTCCTCGGAACTGGATAGCTGCAGTATCGCCTCGTCAGGGTCGGAAGAAACCGCCACAGGGCGTGCTTCCGGCTCCCTAACGGGGCTAGATCTGCCAGGTAAAGGCGGAGAAAAGGCAAAGCCCGTCTCCGACCCCTCTGATAGATCCATCTGCGACCCCCATGATCGCAGCCGCCGCTGGGCCTCAGCCGCAGCGGGACCGGAACCACGAGGGCCGCTAGCCCGGGCAGTTTCCTCGAAAACTGCCAGGCGGGATCGGAGTGTTCGCAAACTCATTTGCAAACAGTCTGCACAATCAGTGCCCTCGAGCGCTGATCGTGCATGCTCCTCTCCCATGCAAGCTACACATAAGGCGTGTGTATCCCTTCCCGAAAGAAACCGGGGACAAGGGGTAACACAGCGCCGAAAAACTTGCTCCGCCATTTTTTTTTTTTTTTCCAAACACTCCAACAGACACACAGTGAAATCCCTTTTCTTTTAAACTAGACTTGGGCTGAATCACACACAGGTCTGCAATACACACACACGTTGAGCTTAGAGCGCTGTGAAGACACTGAAAGCTAACCCGCTTCCGGGTCGTGACGTGCCTTTATACTCCCGGGTCATGACGTGATGACGTCATCACGGCGACGTACACTCCCGCACCTGAGTTTGATTGTGCTTCAAGAGACATAGGCAAGATTCAACTTCAGTTTAACGTACTTAAATATCCTAGTTATTTAAGTACGTTAAACTGAAGTTGAATCTTGCATAACTTGTATAATTTAGAAAATTGCTTAACCTATTTTGAGGAGTAAAAGCAATGCAAAAACATTTGTTTTTGTAACTTATTGATCATATAATTTTTTACAGTGTATAATAAATAGCTCTGATTGTTCTCTTTTTGACTGATGTTACAAATGGCTCTTATATTTCAACCACTTTCCACCAAACACCTTCATTCTGGTATGCAACATTCACATTCACTTGATTCAATGAAAAAAAAAAGTGGCATTGTTCATTTTATCTGATTGGATAGAAACAACTCATAAATCAGATAACAAGTTGATTTTGTAAAACATTTTTTACATCAAAACTGTATTAGTATGCAGGGAAAGTCTGGTTCTTTTTTAAAGCTACATTTTTGACCTTTAGCTTTTCAAAATCATATTTTGCACAGGTAGTTTTTAAAGGGATTTCGAGGCTTTTAACTGTCAGTGCATTGCGGTTGCTAACTATTTTTGACATGCTCTAATAGTTCCCACTAAGTCTGAAAACATTCTTTACACTGGAGACCAGCAATACTTGATTTTCTAACAGTGTAAGTTTGTACTTACATTGACATTTAAAAGTTCACATTGGTTCTTAGGAAGTTCCTAGCTGCAGAAATTTACCTTAAGGCAGAACGTCTATAGCAGTTCATACATTCTTATGTTCTTGTATAGTTGCTTAATGTGACGTTTACATTCAATTATCCATTCGAAGCATTCAAAAAGATGAATATCAATATTCATTCATGAAATAACATGATAGGGATTTTTATATGTAAATAACATAATGAGCAGTACATTTATAAATAAATGTCCTTTAACCTATTGATTGATTAATTTTAACCTCTGATCTGATTCATTTGTCAGGTAAAACATGAGCTTATTGATGAAATTCTCTTCCTCTGCTGTTTTATTTCAACATCAGAGGCTTCCATACTTATTGTTCAAAAGATTCAGTTGTGTACATTTTCTAGCGATAACAACAGCAGTACTTCAAATATATCGCTGTAAACCCTAATGCTCAAAATAATTGAAATTTCTAAGTGGGGTAAACTTAAACTAATTTGTTCAATCAAATTAACTGAGTATTGAGAACTTTCTTTTTCTTTTGAGTTCACAAAACTGACACAGTTTTAGTAATCTGAATTTGTTCATTGTTTTGAGTCTTATGAACGTATTCCTTTTCATTTAGACAAACCTAAATTTAAGTGAATCAGGGCTGGGATTTTTATTTCCCAGCATGCTTTGTCATGATACTCAAAAGGCTAATGCTAATTCCTTAAAATGTAAATGCTAATATCAGGGGGAGATTTAGTAGTATTTAACATTTTTCTGTTTCTATTATGTGTTGTTTTTTGGGGAGGTTACGATCATGATGACGAGTGGAGCATGAGCTTAGATTAAAAAACAGATATATGTTAAATGTTCTATATTACCCTCATTCAGCAACTGCTATGCTAATGCTATCAAAAGTTAGCATTTACTGAATTAGCTAGTTAAAGCAAATCAAGATTTAACTAAAATATATAAAGTGATAGTGCATGATTATTTTAAGTTATATGCATGAAGTAGCTTACTCAAATGTTTCAAGTTAAGAGCAATTAAGATATATGAGTACAAAATTATAATCCTTCAGTTCTGCTTAAACTTTTAATTTCTTAACTTAAACATTTTGATGTAACTGATTGCCTAAATTAGATGATGGGTTTACAGGGCATATAACCAACACTAGTGACATTATATAGAACTAATTCATAGGCGTTTGACATTTTCCAATTTTAAATGGCAGTCATTTAAGTGTTGATAAATATAGGCTATGGCTTTCCTTTCAATTACCAATGTCTCTGATTTCAGGCAGACATTTGTAATGGTGTTTCTTACAGTAGTTGCAAATTATATTGGAGATAAAGATGTTGGATGAAAATGTTTGGATTTCCATATTTTAAATGATAACTAGTCCTATAGATAAAGTGTCATATAAAGCTTTCCTGTAGCTCAAGCAGTAGAGCATTGGTGCCAAGGTCATTGGTTCAATCCCAGGGAAAGCAAGAACTGATTCAGGCCACGTCCACACGATGCCGGTGCATTCCCTATCTGATCATAAACACAGCGTCGGAGCAAGAAATATCAGCGTCCACACGAGACCACTAAAATCGACTGATAACGGTGTAGTATATATGCCAGACCAGTATGGGGCGCTGTAATTCTGCCACGATAATACACTATACACAGAGAAGAAGACTGAGCATGCGCATTGTTGTTGCTGTTCAGTGTTGCCAGATTGGGCGGGTTACCGCCTAGTTGCGCTCCTTTTGGTCACGTCCGACTGGGAAAAAATGCATTGGGCTGGTTGATAAAATTTGGGCTTGTTTTTTTATTTATAAGAGTACGCACTTTGGGCTGGTATTTTATTAAATGGGCGGGTTATAAGCTGTAGCTGCGCTGGAAATCTTCAGTCCAATCTGGCAACACTGTTGCTGTTACTGTGACGCAGCCGACACGTGATGTGATGACATCATCGGTAAACAAAAAATATACGGATTGGCCGTCCACACGAGTCCGCAAGGGTGTCGGATTCAGATCTATCCACTTTAGGACCCGGTATCAAAAGAGAGCGGATTCAGTCTCCCAAATCGCCGGATCCGTGTGGACGGAACGCCAATCCGATAAGAAATGTATGCGGATGCAGTGATCTGCGTCTCCGTGTGGACGGGCCCTCAATGTGTTCCTTGAAAGCAATGCAAGTCGCTTTGGATAAAAGTGTCTGCCAAATGCATAAATGTAAAGAACGCTAAAAAGCCATTGGAGAGCTACTCTGGAGAAAGGCAAATAGGCAAAGATAAATACTGATGTCATGACACATCCAACTGCTTGATCTGGTCCTTTGTTTGTTTATCAGAAACCAGTCTAACTGTAAAATAGGTTCTTTAGAAAGCTCCTGAAGTGGGTCGAACTCTGGTGCCAAAGAGGTGGAGACGCTGGCAGAGGTGTGAGAAGCTGAGACTGTCAGTTAGTAGATCACAGAAGTTCACACTCCTCCACACGCCACTTTTATGGTCTCGCTTAGCCTAATCCAGTACTAAAGTGGTTTCAGTAAACAGATAAAAACACAGCAAAGGCTTCCACGCATTTCCGTTCACCCTGCTATTTCAGGATTAGTGAAAACAGCCACGCAATCTCAATGTCACGGCCAGGAAGCTTGTTCGTTTTATACATTTGCATACAATAGCAGTCTGAGGTGACTGTAGAAACAGGGCAGAACCGAGGAGGTTGGCGGCTCCATATCCTTAATACAGCAGAGGGACTTGCACTCTTGCACTCCTGCCCCTGTCCATCCCACAATCCTCTCTGCTCAGCCGCTGAGATCACAGCAGTGGGGGAACAGTTAGACCTGCACTCACTTGCGGTCCAGGATGCTCTTCCTTCCTGTCTGACAGACAATAGAGGAGGTAAACATGACTCCACCCTCATCCTTCCCCGCACACGACCGCACGAGTGTTGTCCCCCACCTCTCACCCCTCATATGCGCTTACAGCACACACAAAAGGAAGGCCAGCTTTTACAATGCGCTACAGTAGGACAGACGCAGACAGGGGATGGCTTGTTTATGAATAGGGCCCGGTTTATGGAGGATGTAACATCTCTGGGACCGAAGCGACTCAATGACGTTCTCACCTTTCCCGCAAAGTCCACAGAGAGCAATCTACTGGGATAACGTTATATCTCTGAGGTGCAAAACCTGCTGCGGTAGGTGTCGAGAACCCGTGACACGCGTCTCTCGCATCTCGCTCAGGGCTTTTGCAAAGAGTACTATCAACCCGAAGTCAAGTTTATTTATTTGTGCACCACTTTATGCAATACAGATTGTGTCAAAAACATCTTCACAGCAAAAAGAGGTTTACAAAATTCAGTTTTAGCTGTGAAGCAGCTTTACAGAAGACAACAGTTCCTTCATTCAGTTCAGCCTTAGTGTCTCTGTGTGGAAGTTAAAGGAATATTACGTGCATCGCAACTACATGCCAACTTATTCTACTAACCCGAACCCTAACCTAACAGTCCTCTAATAAGAGTTAGTTGACATGCAGTTGCAAAGTTACTTATAGTCAGTCAAATGCTTAAAGTGCACCATCAAATGTGTGAGAAAAAAGAAACTTGGACATTCTTTCAGACTTGTTTGTCGCAGATCTAGAGACTCCAAAGATGAAGATCATACAGAGATTTTCAATAAACAGGTTTTTTAATAAGTGTGAATCAGTGTGAATGATGCATAAACAACAACCAGGAACGTAAGTACACACTTATAACAAACTACAAGACTGACAGGTGTGAAAACTAAAAATCCATGATGATGAAAATTAAATTCCCAAAAGATGTTCCAAACAAAAATAAAAGTTATTAAAACCCTAGTGAAAAATAAATGAACCAATATACATTTATACTACAAATACATTTACATATTTAATATAAATACCCAGCAATTGTACTTTTGGTATTCTAAACTGATACACAAAGTCTGCTAAATTGGAATTTTGTACTCAATGCACTTTAGTTAGTCCAGAAACAGTGCTGAGATCCGACTAAAGATATAATTGATTGAGCTAAAACAGATACTTTAGGCACACCTGAAATATCTCACATTTAAAGACTGATGTTGTACAGTGATCATACTATCCTTACTAAATACTAAAAATAACTTTTTAAGCTTAATATTAAGTAACGTGCATTGTGCAACAAAGTTAATTTATACTATTTATATCATTAAGTCTCAAGCAATATGTCAGTAAACACGTAGCATACTTGGTATGAGATAAATGTATAAACGCACACATTTTAAATACACTTTGCCGTAGGTTTTTTCACTTGGAAAAGTAAGTAAATCATTTAATTTTGGAGTAAACTCCCTCTTTAATTCCATTAAATGTAAGGGATTTATTAAAGAATTCTTCAAAAATATTAAAGGTTTAAAAAACAGAGCTGTCCTTTCTGTCCTACTACCCCTACAAACAAACAAGTATGCTTCAAGTTAATTTTATAAAGTTCAAGTATAGTATACTTAATGTAATAAGTATACTAATATCAATGTACTAGTAGTGCACTAATACTACTTAGGATGAAATTGGCCAGTAACTAGTTTACAACTACATTTTTTATTTGTACTGCAACTACACTACAAGTGAACTTATCGGTATACTGACAGTTTGCTAGTTGAATAAGATAATGCTAGTAAGATAATAAGTTCATATTATTTGAAGTGCTCTCTTAGTAAACTACTAGTTCTATACCACAGGCATACTATGCTTTTTTTAAATCAATATTTTCAAACATTGTAAGTTCATAAGACAGTATGTAAAACTATGTGAAACAAATATTTAATAAGATTTTATTTAAAAGAGTAAGTATACTTATAATCCTCAATATTACTTCTAAGTAAAACTCAATCAAAAGATTTAATATAGGGCAAATACTGTACCTTTATAACTTTAAGTATATTACTGAGAAGTACATAAAGTATACTGAAAGTGTACTTTCTTATTTTTCAGTTTAAAAGTTAACAGTACACTTTTTTGTAAGGGTTTGTATCATTTTTTGTCATTTGTAATATTCAGAAACTTGTATAAAATGTATAAAAGAGCTGAAAAACCTTTTTTTTTCAACTCAAGTGTGATGTCAGACACTAACCGTAAAACACACTGTTATGACTTACACTTATAAGTTATCTCATTAGCTTAGCAGAGAGCAAGCATGTGTCGATGTAGCTTATAAATGACAAAGGAGTGAAAGTTTACAAGACTTGCGATCAAATGTTACACTTCGCACTAGGACATGAGAAGGAAGGTGTTAAAGAATGGCTTTCAATGACAGGAAAACAAATGTCACTTTCTAGATCAATTATGTTTGGCATAAATGAGTTAAACAAACCCATTTCCTGCATTGTAACATTTATGGTGAAGAAAAAAAGACGTTTGCACCTTTTGAACCTTTATTTCAACATCTGCTCATGGAACATCTGAACCAAATGACTAAGACAACTATTTGCACAGGTAATCAAGAAGCAATTTATAATCAGTTCGGTGTCAGGTGCAGCCTCACGCTTTCATTCTGATCTAATAAAAGGAAACGTGTGCGTTGCAAAGCATTGTGCTTGTTTTCTTTCAGCGCTCTTTTGAAACGAAAGCGGCAGGTTTAAAGTTGGCCTTGTGTGGAATGTGGAGGAGATTTGTGGCAGATGAGGGCTATCTGGGACACGGTGACCCCTACCGTCCTGCCACATGTGTGAGAGGTTCATCAATCCAAGGTCAGGGGTCAGGAGGTTAGGATTCTGTTTCCTGTTTCACACAGACCGTGGCTTCATCTGGGTCCAGATATCAGCGCCTCCATCAAAGGCCTCACAATGGCAGCCATTCAAGCCCGGGCCTGTTCTCAAGCCATTACAGACCAGACACAGAGCAAGCCTAATAATTTCACTCTTATTATGATGAGTACACTTCCTCCCAGGATAATTCACTGACAGCACTTAACTGAGCCACGACGACCGCAGTTTATACGTCGCACTGTATGTTTGGTTGATTATTTTTTTGTCACCTTATGCTATCTGTTGATTGGTAACGACTGTTTTAATATTTACAACTAATATTTATTTGATTGTATTAACCCCTGAATGTGCACTTGTAGTGTTCTTCAAATCTTAAAAGTAAAAAAACAAATACTTGATGAGAGTTTATTAAAGAGAGTAAACTGTCATAGCTATGTTTTGTAACACGCTTAAGTACATCTTTCTGTGTGCTTTTAAACAAGTGCATTATTTTAAAACGCTGACTTACAAAGCACATGTTAAGTTCTTAATTTTGTATTTTTAACTGTAGTGTATTTATCAACATTACGACTTCAAATGTACTAAATTTCAAATGTGTAACTACAAGTATATATGCTTACAAGAGCCAACAGAAATTACTGTTGCAATTTATTTTAAGGTGTCCGTATTAGAGTGTAATATTAATAAACTTTGTAAGTACTTACTATAGGGTTAGGTTTGGTTTAGGGATAGGGAGAGTTGCATATAATTAGGCATAATTTATAGTAATTACTAAAGAAACTACATATAGAGTGTGTGACATGGAAACTGTTAAATAAAGTGTACACTCATTTTAAAAGTATGCTAAAACATACTTCTTTTTTTACAAGGGAAATGAAATGCTTTCATGTGTTACAGGCTAATTATTTTATTAAACATTAAACTATTTTATTAGACAATAAATGTACATGCATATGAATGATGATTCAGAAACAAGTCAAAGTCAAACATCTTACAAATTCTGGAATTTCACTGTGATAAGTTACATGATTCAGCGCTTATGTTACCTTAACAACACACAAATAAGCTCTGTTCAAAAACTGTTCACAGGTGATTGTCTGATTTGTAACGTTCTGCAAAGAAAGTCTATGCCATACAAATAGTACTAAATAGGAAACTCAACCTGTAGTCTGATGTTAGAATGATGCTAAGCTAGCAATACAAAAATGCATTAAAATACATAGCACAAACAAAATGCTACATTCATTTTCACATGCTATTCATCCGATAGTTTGTTCCAAATCGTAGTATATTCAAATGAGCGTTCCCAGATACTGGGATGGTATTCTATGTCCAATCCATGCACACTCGGACAGTAAATATTGGCCACAACCCATTGCATTGAAATGAAGAAAATTACAAACATGGTTAAGAAGAGAGGTTTGAGTGATTAATAATCAATATCTAGCCTAAAAGGAAAAGATGTATATTCAACATTGTCCACATTATATTTCATCTGCAACAACACTGTGAACTTTTAAAAAGATACGTTTGGCTATTATCTTTCAAATGCAAAATTATGCAAACACACATTTCTGCATAAGACCCACGACTGGCTTTTATTTATATCAGACATGGTAGGAAATTAATTAAAATATAAATTGACAGGATGCACGCAACAAAGTGATAAATAATGACAAAATTGTGAGTATGTCCCAAAGCTCGCCTACTGTTCCACTACTGTTAGCTACTTTTTCTTCACAAAAACTGTGCATATTTTCAGGGCATTTTATTTATAGACAAATTGGGATGGAGCAAAACACTTTTTTTACTGAGTTTGTTGCAGTGCATTCTGGGATCTTCATTACTATGAAGGATGCATGTAAGAATCCTTTCTGAGCACACTTTTGGAGGTGTGCCTACGATGCCTGAAAGCAGCTGACTGGGTTTTGGAAAAGTGGAGTCACACAATAGCTAAAACAAACCTCATACTTCTGGCTTACACAGTCACAAAGATCATTTTAAGCAGACTTCTGTACATGAATGTGTTTTAGAGCTGACCCAACCCAGAGTCAACATGCATCCGCAATCCTAGGTCAAACTCAAATACATCTGGGTTCTATGAACCCATTCACATGTTTCTAGGGAAAGTTTTTGTCTTTATCTCTGTAGTGGGTCTCAGGTAAAGTATGTATTGTTTCATAAAAGCTCAGTGATAACTACCATGGATGTGTTGTTTTAGATGGGTGTGTATGGTCTTAGAATTGGATGGGGTCCATGGAAAGTAAACTGTAGACGTATTGCTGATCAACTGGAATGGAGAAAAGACAAATTTGTCTTGGCTTTTCATATTTAAGGCACTAAATGCACTAAAATGTCTAATAATGTGAAACCTAATAACATTTAAAACTCATAAATATGCAAGTCACTGAGGCCTTTTCTGAAATGACTTACCAACACGATGAGTTGTTAAAGTGAGGAAAGAGATAATATTGTCATGGTGTGTAGGGATGAGGAAGGCATTGAGGCACAGGAAATCACTGAATATTGTTTAAAAATGGACGCAAGCACAAACACTTGAAATATACAAACAGAGACGGCACTTCGTGTGCAAAACTGACACAGCTGACAAGTCCAACGAGGTGATTGATGACACAACAGGTGAGTGGAAATACACTGGGAAAATGACAGGAGGAAAGTAGACAAAGACACGACTGACATGTAACAAATATAGAGTAAGATTTTACTAGTAACTTTGCACCTACAACTACCCAGACTGTGCAATAACTATGTACAAAGTAAAGCTGTCAGGGTTCTGTCACTTCAGCTTGCGTTTCTGACTCTGCCCCTTTGTCGTGTCTTGTTATCGTGTAACCCCGCCCATCTTGTTCCCTCGTTTCCCTTAATTCTTCCCAGCTGTTTCTGCTCGTTACCTTCCTCATGTGTTCCCTATTTAATCCCTTGTGTGTTTGCTGTCCTTGGCTGTGCAGTTGTCATTCTATGTCTTTCCATGTGTTGGCTGTTCCCTGGTCCTGGTCTCCCCGGGCCATCTGGTGTGTTTTTGTTATTCGGTTGTTTAGTTTTCTTGCTTAGTTAATGTTTTCCCCCTCGAGGACAGTTTCCTTTGTGTTTTATTTTGTTATAAATAAACCTTCTCACCTGCATTTCTTGAGTCCTCTCCTACTTGTATCGTGACAAAAGTAGATAAAACACCAACATATTTATGAATTTTAAAAAATGCACAAAGAAAATAAGCCTTCACATAAATTTGAATCACTCGAGTCAAATCATGGTGAACATGCAGGGGTGTCGCTTAACCCTCTTTATGGGTGCACCAGTAAAATATTACAAATAAATCCTTGGTGGAAATGATCACATATAATTATTTCCCCTGATAATGTTTCAGCACGTCCTGTGTGTTTTCTATCAGCTGCTTAGAATCAGGACTAGTGTTTGGCGAACAAATCAATATTTGGTGAAATTTGTCTGAAAGAGTTTGCGACTAAATTTGAGCAGTTAACTCATGCACAGCACCTCAACGGGATGTAAAATCTGGATGTGGTGATATTACCTACAGTCCATTGCATGTCACAAAACTCAAAATCATTTGTGCGTCAGCAATGAGGCCTCTCTTTATTGTGCGACGCATAGGAGCAACACACAGAACCTGATTTCACCAAGTACAAGTTTCACCATGTTCCTGGATCAACATATTTTTTGACTCTAGAACAACATTTCAATCAACCAATCAGATTTGAAGGATAAGTTTAGGCTCACAACCTGGGTTAGGTGCTTTTACATAAGTGTTATTCACCTAGCATTTCCCTCTGATTTTAGGGATAACCGATGGATGGGGTCAGGTTTAGGGATGGGGTTACGATTAAAAGCTAATCAAAGAGTACAATGAAGTGATGAAAGTCAGAACAGTACAACCACACTCTCTTTTTTTTGGTAAGGGTGGCATGTCAACTTTACACAGAAACGGATTAGGCTGGGAATGTGCAGGAAGCCTGGATTATACAGTGCTGGCATCCTGGGGCTTATGAACACCACCATAGCCCGTGTCTCATCACCTGGGTCTGGTTACAGTCCTTAATGTGTGACCGACTGACAGAAATACATTCTCCATTTCCCCTCCCTGCCGGCAGTCTAGGTGGGATGGGTGGATGGGGGCCGTGGTCTCGCACCATTGCGCCTATGAGGACCCATACCCAGGCACGAAACACGTCTCATCCTCAGAACCAGGAGTTCTGCTAAATTCTTCACCTTTGTGCTGCCCACATAGAGACTCCATAGCTGGCCTGTTGGTCTGGTCTTCACATCCGACAGTAGATCATAACAATGGGAAAAAGATTACCAATTGTCAGTTAGAGACACATCAAGGTACTATACACAAAGTCACGTGGCATTGAGGAGTGTGTGAAACTTCTAGGAAAGAGGGAAATGTGCAGCCTGGGAGGTGGGTTAAAAGTTTGTTTTGTTTTTTAACACACTAACACTAGTCATCCCTTTTACTGTGTACAGTTCATGGCGGTAGCATTGATTGATTATATCAGATGTAATATCATGGTACTACTATGTAATATAGAACTAAATGATTACCATATTCATAGACTATGGAATTTAGACGTCATTTTTTACCATAAAAGGAAAACAATTAAATCAAAATAAAATAAAATAGGTGGTAAGAAAGAAAGATAAAAAAATGAAAGCCATTGTAAGAGATGGTGCACATAAAGAGAAAACACCATCAACGTACCACACTCGACACTAAAATTCTGCATGCCTTCTGCATGTTCATAACCAAACACAGAAATAGGATTTTAGGACAAAAATATATTTATTATGATATAATGTTGAGTATTATATAGATTTAAACTTGAAATGTTTAAATGAAATGTTGAATCCGATTTCAATCAAGTTCATTGACCAATCAATAGGAAGTTTTTCAAAACCATTTTGAAAACTTTTCCAGCAACTTTTTGAAATGATTATTCTTTATGATACCATTCTTATGGCCTTTTTTTATTTTTTTTTTTTTACAGTTTTATGTTAGTGGCTTCCACCCAAGGTGAAAGGGCTCAGCTCTACGTAGGTTGTTGGATAGCATGGCAAATCAAAACATGCAATTGCGTCAAGTTTTCAAATGCTTACACATTTTGACCTAATTTTTAAATATGCTATAATAAAAGACTCGTTAGGTAAGTGTATATGCTGTGTTGTTTTATGTGATATTATGTTACATTTTCACAGCATTTACCACTGAGGTGAGAGTGTAGATAATTATTAAGTTGAGCATTCAAATGTTTAATGTAATTTAAGCTTTACACACCCACGTGTAAACATGAAGACATGCACAAAGTGGAAGAAGAAAATGAAAGGGGAGTTGATGAGACTTGCGTAGGTGTACTTAGGAATGAACGGTCTCATGTGAACATGCTCCCAGTGAGCCGGGAGGGATCAGAGAACCGCACAGAGAATAGGGTGCGCCTCTCTATCCATGCATTGCGGAACAATGCTGCCAAGGAACTGATAAAGGTCAAGCAAGAAATGTAACGAGTGTGCCTTTGTATCGAACCGTTGACCTACTAAATTATATGTAATTCTCCTAAAAGCAATAGTTACTACTTTGAGGCATGAGGCAACAAGGTGTCGGCTCCTTAAGAAGTCCTGATACAGTAGGAAACTTTATATTAGGGTTGAGATAACATTCTATGACACAGGATCTTTAATAGCTTGGTCATAACCACCACTATCCACCATTGGGCTTGTTGGGCTGGGAAATATGTATCTCTTCAGCTTGTGCATAAGCTCTGTAAAATATGCAGGATTCCTTGAGATTGATCTAAACACTATATATTTCTGAAGAAAGTTTGACAGTTGAATTTCACAAGACTAACCCTTTTAAAAGGTCATTAATCCATCAAAGGAGACATGCAAAGTATACATTTACTCATGCAGTAGCTTTTCAAACACCTGCAGAAAAAATGTATCTTCTTTCCTCACTCTTGCTGGCAATGTTGCTTTCAACAAAGTACACTTTACTTTTGGGTAACAGACAACCCTCCTTTTGACTTGTCAGAAGAGTTTGACATGCTGAGGTTAAGAGTGAGAAGTCCTGTGGAGGACTGACTCGTCTGCACACTTGGTTGAAGAGTAACAGTTCAAGATTTCTTCAATTGGACAAGACTCCAGTCTCTCAGACTCCCACCCTCCTGATATAAAGTAAGGAACCATTTCCAAGAAATCACCTTACTCACTTTCACTTTTGATCTTAGTTTTGACCACTGTGATAAGTAAATGGCAGCAATACAAACTAGTGAATCAGTAACCTTTATTAACTGAAGCGTGGGAGTTGAATCATTTAAGCGGACACTATTTTGAACCTATATGGCAAACATCACCACCAAACCATTTGTTCACCACTAAGCCAAGCACAAGGGAGATTAATTAATGTGAATGAGTGGTTTGCAATGGAGGCATGTTTAGGTTATCCCAACCTCCTCATCATCTGTCTAATCAGCACCAAGGAGGCAGTAATGTCATCCAGATGCAGACTGATGCCTATAGGGTACTGGGAGAACCCTGCTGGGAGCTCTTCAGCATTAGCCTTCTCTTGCTTGTGAGGGTTTAGTATGCTCTTGATATTAGCAGGACTCATCACCATTGCTATAGAAAGAGATATAACATACTGTATGAACTACATTGCCAAACATGACAGCAGTACCATGAATGCACTAACAAAACCTTGTAGAATGGATAATGTGTCTTTTTTTCTGCCGTATGACCCCAAACTGGCGGAGTGTTAAAATCTGTGTGGGACATGTGGTTCTCTTTATGCCTCCAAATTCATAGGACCAGGAACTACAACTGAGCTCCTCCTTACATTAGCCAGAAGAATCAAGATCAAGAGAATAACTGCCCCGTCTGACCTGCGCAAGATGTCTGCACAGCAGCAATATGACCCGAAGCCACTGGAGAGATGAAATGCCATTGGTGTCATGCTACAAGACCACACAAATATTTTTGAAGCTCTCTTCGATTGGCACCACATTATGGTGAATTCAATTAAATTGGGCCCCTTTTTGGCTGTTTATACAGTTGGTATTTAAGATTGACAACCATGTTTATAAAAGTGATTCTCAAATTCATACAACAGCTAGGAGCAGCTGACCAATTGAAATATGAAGAATTAGGTAATTAGGCAAATATGAAGAATGGAGATGTCTATGACACAGTCTTTGACAGCTAAACAGCTAATAATGTACTGCTTTACGTTTTATGTGTTTGTAAGATGCTTTTATCCAAAGCGACTTACATTGCATTCAAGATACACATTGACATTCTAATCAGTTCTAGCTTTTCCTGGGAAACGAACCCATGAACTTGGCATTGTAAACACCAATGCTCTACTGGTTGAGCTACAGGAAAGCTGATATTGCTAATGTTATTGCTAATTGGTACTGCTGTTGCTAATGTTACACAAACCTGTTCCCGTTCGCCATCTCAGTCTGCCTTCTAATAATCAGTATCCTTAGAACCACTTTGAACATCATAGAATGTCAGAAAGACATAAAATTAATCGTAATAGACATCATATACATAACTCACTTGCTATATTGCTAAATGTGCAGATTTCTTCAAGTTCATCTATTAAACCTTAATTAAACAACAGTATCTCTGAATGATTTTCATTTATAAGTCGAGAGCGTAGCACATGGTTTGCGCTCAAACCACAAAACCGACTTGAGCAAAAATGTGGTAGTGAGACTTTAACATTTAAGGTATTTGCAAATAATATATATCTGAATTTTATATCTGAATGCAACACATATGACACTCTAAAACTGAAGTGAACTGAACTTATACTTGAATTTGTCCTCTGTAGACACATTAGGAGCAGCAAGTCAAGAATACACACACTATGAAAACCAGAGAAGGGGAACCATTTAATGCGGCACCCGGAGAGTGATTAGGGGGTTAGGTGCCTTGCTCAGTCATTTCCTGCCAGTATTTAAAATCGAACCCATGATTTTCAGGTAAAAAAATGGCCACCGACAGCCGTATTCTATTGTAATGTGAAGGTTAGCTTTGTTACTGTTAAAATTTTACCTTTAGGAGTACAACACTAGGGCAGCACCCTACAAAGGGTAGCCATAATGTTTCAGTCACAAGGTGTTGTACATAAAAGGGTTATTTCTTCCTTAAGGAGTTTCATCAGTTACAGAGCCCTCAAAATTAAAACAGCACTCCAGAGACTGACATTCTTAGTATTTTGATTTGAACTGAACAATTTATATTGGAGCTTGAAACAATGTTTCATCAAGGCTCAAAAAGGTGATGTTGAACAATGGCAACAAAGATCGTTAACTGTCGCCAATGTCCTAGTGGCTTACAAGTGTCTACAATGCTCCACTTCAAATGGAGGCTCTGAACAGTCCTCTTAAAAGTAAACAATGAATCAATGTTTCCTCTAGTGCTGGCACTTTTTGAGACGTATGTGGGGAATGATTATGAATATGGATAAATACAAGTATGAAGGACCAGGAAAGTTGAGTGAGGAAGAAATGAGCAACATTTCTGACTTGTCAACCAAACTCTTTGTGACTTGCCAACTAGTTGCGCTTCAAGTCATGTTTGAATAAGAGGCCTTCTGCATTGCGGGAAGAGAGGTGAGGCTCTGTGCTGCCAGAAGGACTCTGATGCCACAGTGGCATCATGGGTTGAGCTGATGAGAGCAGGGGGCAAACACAAATGTTCAAAAGGGGCTACAGAAAAGAGAAAGGGCCCCAGTGAGGAGAAAATTCCAGGCTGGCTTGCGGTGTTTGTTTCTGGGCTTTGTGTGGAGAGGCCCATGGTGAGTAGTGTTGCGTAAGTGGGCCGCGTGGCTGCTCTGGCATGCGGGCGGCTGAATTACTGCGGCAGATGGTAGAGCCGCTCCTGTGGGGGCCCACCGTGTCGTGCCAATGTTCCGGGTCGGGTGGCCCTTTCCCCCTCCCCTTTCTCTCTCTAACTCAGTAACACACAAAGGCCCCAGGAAGTGGCGATGAATGTACAGCCAGAGGAGCATGCCGAGGCGTGGGCCACAATTGGAGCTTTCAATCAGTGAACACTCGTTAATGCTGAGCCACGCTGCCACTGATGCCTTGCTCTCTCACATGGGCCTTGCACCCCTTCCCCCTTTGTCTTGGAGCGCGCCAAAGTGTGGGGCCCGTTCTCCTGATTATTTAGAAACCAGTGTTGGCAGGCAGTGTTTTGCCTGTGTTGCTTTGAATTGGTCATTGCATAGTCGAGGATCAAGCTCGTTTGCTGGTTAAGGATCCCACTTCTTTCTAGGCGGCTGATGGCTTTGTGTTTTGAAATGTGTGTGTGCACGTTTCTGATTGTGGAAGAGCATCTGGAAGCTGGACAGATCCTTTTGTTGAACAAGTTAAGATATTTTTTGTTTAAAATACTTCACTGCTTCATTTACAGACACTGTGAGTTATCTCTATACTAAAGTCAAAAACAGTATCACATCACCATATACTCACTTGTTTTGAGTGAGGATCTTGTATTTTTTTAAATTGCATACATTATGATATTTCTTAAACATGCAAGAAGGGGATATGAATGCAGTTGCATGAAATCAAGTTGATGTCAACTAGCTGCTCAATAGCTTCTAGAATATTGATAATGGATGGTGAAAGCAATTTTTTTTGACACATAATACTTTGTGTTTTTCATAATTTTGTAACAAACACTATGGTTTACTTTTGTGAATGCAATTTGTCTTGTTGGCGCTGTCATATCAGGTTTGAGGAGAAGTCTAAAGTGACGCAAACATTGCTGACTCGTGTTTCAACGCATGTTAACACTGTTCAAATTTGTCCTCTTTCCAGCCGCCATTGAGTGATCTATGATCCCTATTGACACGTTTTGTCTAATCTTATTCCAATCACATTTATTAGTTAGTGATATTATGCCATGTGTTTGCTTGTTAGGTTAATTGTAAATGTGTTTCAGATTTCATATAGCATTAGCACTTAAAACCCTTAGCACACCAGCTACAACACCACTTCTAAAAATGAAGGTAGTAAAATCAACACCAGTGACATGCCGTTGCCTTGCAGCAATGCTCCGAGTATTGTACATTCAGTGTGTTGTAGCAGAGCGGTCTTCTGAACAGAAACTGGGCAGGCGGTTGCACCAGGGATGATGGAATGGACTGACCATCATTTTTATCATGTTACGATCCTATGAAAAGTGATGACAAACAGATGTTTTCACTGAATCTTACAAAGAGCCCAAAAATGGCCTCCAGACAGGAACAAACAAACGGCAATGCTACGTAAAGCGCTATATAATGGGGCTGATTTGAAATGACTGGCTTTTTTAAACAGTCATAATCCCTTTTGCAGGCCAGGGAGCTACCACACTAAAAAGAGCCATTGTGGTGGCGTTGAGCTTGTGGGAGTGATTTACATAGCTAAAGGAAGGTAATCAGCTGGCACTGCGGCCATTGAGGAGGGGGTTCAAAGAAGGTTTGATTGAAGTCCGCTGAGGAAAAAAGCTAAATAGATTGACAGTCAGGCCTCCCAAATCAGCCCCCAATTCTGGCTTGGGAGAGTGCGTAGGGCAAGAGGTCATATTTTAAAAGGGAAAGGGGAAACAGGTCCAGGTTAGCAAACTACCCTCACTTTCACCTCTCGGCTTTAGAGTGTTGGCAGTCTGAGAGTTGAACAATGTGAGCTAACAAAACTATACGAGAGTCTGCAAGCAATCACGTTTTTCTCGAACATATATCCCAGCAGGAATTTTGGAAAAATATATACACACATATGAAGACCCTGCATTGACTTTCCAAAACGGCTTTCCTTATGTAGGGTCGCAAGGATGTTGTAGCCAATGTCAGATCGGGAAGTTGATAGGTTAGCCAGTCCATCACATGGCTCAGAAATGACGGTATTTACTTTAAATTATAGGCTGAATGAAACAATAAATGTGTCTTTTGTACACAGATGTACACAGAAAGGCCCTTAATAGCCCAGAAATGCTAACAAGCTCGAACCGTTATTGATCAAATTTGGCAAATATCTTTACCATTTTTTAATATAAATGAAATCTATACAAGCAGACTCAACAAATTCAATTATTGTGTTTAATATAATTTGTCATAGTTCCTGTTTTTCCTTCAATTACAACATTCACTGACTAAGATAACAACGACCTTTATTGCTGGCACATCCAACCAATCCAGATACTTCCGCTTAGATAGCAAGCCTATGAGAAAGCTCTGAAGAAAGTCCATTCAGCTCATTCATTCACTCAAGAACTTGGAAACGCCACTTTGCTTATTATCTTTATTTAGGACTTTATTGCCTCAACTTTATGGCACATTTCCTTTTCCCATCATAACTACATTGCTTTATGAAGATAGATTGAGGTTCTAAAAAAGAATCATTCACACATCAAAGAACCTGTCACAAGCTTCTTCTTTGATGTCTTTCATTATTCCCATATTTAGATGATGGGTGGGGTGTTTAGAGTTGTTTACTTTGATTATTTTGGCTTTAATAATCTCACTGGCAGCTGAATGGAGAGATTAATCAGTATCTGAAGTTTACATTTAGAAAGGCCAGTTCAACAGTAGTGTTTAGCACACTGCTACAGTTTACATTGGACTAATACAAATTGTATTGTAACAAAACTGACTAATACAACAAATGTATTCCACACACACACACACACACATACACACACAACAATTTCAATGCAGCTGTCAGACCTCACAAAGCCAAGCCTGTAATGCTAGGAACAGCCAGCTGGACACAGCATACCCTCTATTCCTTCTCTAGTACAAAACTTTACCCCCCTCTCGCTGCCCTCTACCACCTTTACACTAATTATCACATGCCAAGACACTTGCCAAGTGGGCAGCTGTCAGCATGGGTGGCAGGAGTGGATGAGAGACAGTAAGTAAAAGGAAAAAGAGAGAGAGAGAGAGCTAGGATGAGCGATCGAGAGACATTCAGAGAGTAGCCTATTGGTAACAAATATGTCAGAGTAACATAAATTATTGGGCAATAGTGGAACTTGCAGAAGATATCGGTTCAGAGAGAACTTCTTTTTTTTTGTTGAAAAAAATAAGTCTCTATTCATTAATAAAAAATGTTAGAGGTGCATGTCCATTACCATTTAAGTATTGAATTGAAAAAGAGTATTTTGAATTGAATTGGAAACAGGATTTTGAAACAGGCAACCAGTGAAGATCATTGTAGCACTGTTGTCCAGGGAAGAAATAATAGGCAAAGAAGTAATATTTCACAACTTTAATATATAAATAAATCACGGACAAGAGCTGCACACACATAAACACAACACAAAGTAAAGTCATGGCCTGGTCCTCTCTCATCCTTCACTGTTGTCGCCCCTTCTTTTGTGCTTCCATGGCTCCGCTCGGCTCTCAGCCTCGTCCTGCTTGCTAGAAACCCCCGTCTCCCCTATACCTCATGGTTGTCGTTGGACCTGTGGGTAAGGATAGATGAAAAAGGAGATAAAAAAGGAGATGGCAGCATGGGAAGAGACAGAAAAAAAAAATCTTGTCATACTAGCTCTCGGACCTCAACCAGCCAAGAGGCTCCCACTCGTGGTGCCATGTGAAGGTACAGAACATCATTTGGTGGTCAACTCGATGCTCCTTTGCCTCCTGGCGGCCGGTGATGGCTCCTCTGGTTGAGGGCAGCGGCAGCTCCTTCTCCATTCCCCCAGCATGGGTGACTGCAGAAGGCTCCGGTCTCCTGCCAAAACCGTGCCAACTCCTCCACTCCCTCTTGGACAACAGCCACCCCACCTCGACCCAGGAGCATGACAGCAAGGTCTCCATCCCACCTAATCTTCCATCGCTCCAGAATCACCACTCCTGCTGCCCAACCTCCTCAGCACCACGATCAGTAGTGAGGGCTCTCCGATAGCATGATCCTCCTTCTTCCCAATTTTAGGCAACACTGTAGCAATGCCTATTGTTCAGAGAAGAAGCATTCGGGCATCAACAAACATACAAACAACAATTTTAATATATAAATAAACAAACACAAAACGAAAGTAAAAACAGCAGCCCCTCATGAAAGTCTGCCACACACACATAAACAAAACACAATGTAAAATCCAAGCCTGGTCCTCTCTCGTCCTTCACTGTTGTCGCTCCTCCTTTTAGACTTCTGCAGCTCCTCTGTGAGCCTCGTCCTGCTTGCCACAATCATGCTACAAGGAGTGTTTGGTGGAAGTTGGCACGTATTGTAAACTGTATTGTAAGACTGAAGAAAAGAGAGTGAACCCAGACAAGGCTATTGCTATTTTCTTACCACACCCTCTGTTTTCATTCTGCTGGTGAGAGCTACACTCTTTCGTCCGTATCAGCATCTTAATTGCTGCCTTGATAGTTATGTTGCTGGGACCCACCACACACCCTGTACACCACCCACTTTTCCCCATCTCACTCTTTCGGCGGCCCGACTGACGCAAGACAGTCCTACTCTTGGGACTATTACACCACATTAGGTGTAATTAGGGACCCTGTCCAGCATCCATCAAAGGGGTCGCAGGTCCACAGTGGGGTGGGGATAGCAGACCATTGACCGCACTGTGATTAAGCAGTTTAGTAAGTTCATACCCACTGTTGAATCTCTACTGCCTCAAGAAATAAGGACAAACCTTCAAAGTTAATTACCCGAATGGCTTCCAAGAACTTTCTGACCTTCCTGGAAAACTTAAATGGCACAACGTCCAGTTTATAATTCTTTATTTTCAAGGTCTGTGATCAGTGGTGACTGCAGTTGGGTAGTATAGTGCTGTTATCAGATTATGTATAATGATAAATCTGTGTGGATGCCTTTGTACCCATGGGCCAGGAACAGTCAAACCCTAATGATCATTATCACCGTACTCTCCTTCCCAAGGCAGCTAGATGGGTGGTATTAAATCAGCTGGCATACATGACTGAGGGGTAGTCTTCTGTACCCTGCTTGAAATTTCTGATGGGAACGTGGTTATTGTCTATTCTGACTGGCAATTCAACAAAACAAATCCTCTCGAAAATGAAAATTGTCAACATTTATTCACCCTCCTGCTGTATTGTATTGCATTTCTTTGCTTCAGCAGAACACAAATAGTTTAACTATTTCAGTGAAAGTCAGTTGGAAACAGAAGTTAAAAGTAAAAGTAGCATAAAAGCAATGCATACAACTTAAGTGGTTTTCTGAAGGGATCAAATCTTTTTTTTTTTCTTCAAGACTGGTCCATCTGATATACATCTGATCTATTAAGCTGCTTTCCAAGGAACCTTATAATTTATACTTGATGACGTGATGCACAAGATACCCACTTTTACGTTAGTTTTGTTTGTTTATATATTAAAGTTTTGTGTTCAACGTTTGCCTCCTTCTTCCCTCTACAACATACTTTGCTTACATGCTTCTTTAGTTGAAAGCAGCTTTTATGTTTGAGAAACACCAACAGAGTTCTGTAGCTCAATCAGTAGAGCATTGGTGTTTACAACGCCAAGGTCATGGGTTTGATCCCAGGGAAAGCAAGAACTTGATTCAATGTGTTTCTTGAATGCAATGTAAGTTGCTTTGGATAAAAGCTTCTGCCAAATGTGTAAATGTAAAATGAGTCAAAATCAAACAAGGTGACATCAGAAATCAAAACCTATTGGTTCTTGCATGTCATGTGACTTGGTTTTCACCTGATGCATTTCATCAATCAAATCAGAAGTGGACAAAACTAAATACAGGTGTAAGCTGGTTCTCGTTCACCAAATGTTGTGGAAAATGTATTTTACTGGACTGCTTTCCTAGTGTAAACTCTTATGTGGACAAATGCACTCGAAAAGCCACAAAAGACCGTCTTCTCTTCGCCTGCGTAAACATTACATTAAGTGTGGCAGCCAGACATTTAAACTTCATTGGCTGATAACCCATGTTTGGTTTGAAGACAAAAAAACTTATCAAGGACAATATTTTCTCACCATTCCTTATTTCTAACACACACTTACCACGTTTAGTGTGGTCTTGCGGCTTTCAGTGCAGAATCGAAACCTGCTGCTCTCCATGTTTTTTTCTGTTTTATCCAGGCACGTTCATATGTAAATTACGTGCGCTTACTTTGTCAATTAGATCGAGAGAAATGAAAAAGGGCCATACATTTACCTGCCCATAGATACTCCCCTCGATGAAATGAGGACAGAAGTTCTTGAAAGTGGGCAGAAGAGACAGATTAAAACAGCAGGTGTAAACGGAAATATGCCCCACTTGTCTACTTGTTATTCGATCGACCAAAATGCATCTTAATACCAAGTGTAAACAGGGACTTAATGTCATGCTGTTATGACACAACCACCCTCAGCTGGTCTAGACGGTTGATGAGCTTGACTGCTAACCTGTAGACCTGAAGTCAACCTGGTAGACCATCTTGGTCAAAGTGGTTAGACCTGGTAGGCCACCAACAAACCATGTACTTCGCTTCAAATACCAGCTGGACCCCTTTAACTGGTATGATCTGTTTAACAGGGAAAACCTCAAACCCAAACTTCATACCAGTCTGGGAAGAACTAATGGCTCCCAATATCAAAATCAATGGCCACATCATGCTCTGAAAGACTAAAGATCATAATCCCAAGCAGACATTTATTATGATACACCACTGAAATCATAGCCATTATCATCCCAAGATCACCCAGGAGGGAAAAGGCAACAATCTGCTTTGAAGAACTCTGTGGGTTAATCTCCCACACAGATCATCCTAAGTGAGGGGGTCTTTGATTTATGATGTTCAGCACTCTCAAATTTGTCTGGATATACATAAAGCATGATTCACATTTGCGGATGGATATCTACCTGTTCTTTGTGTGGAATGTGAACGCCTACAGCCTCTTCATGTTACTTCATGTTATCCAATCCCACTCTAAATCCCTCCAATGTTAAACATCTAGTGGGGTGTGATCCTGTCAAAACAGCTGACTCTCAATCAAGAGTCACAGACCAGAAACTGAGATGGGACCAGTGTTGGTTTTTTTCCATGATTCCGTTTAAAGATGGAGGTGGTTGTCAGAGACCTGTGTACCTTTGCTCACCCAAATATTTAGATGTCAGTCTCTGTAATTGACCAACACAGGGATAGTTAGCATACATGTGTGAGAAGGGGGAAAAAACAATCACAATGTTCTTTAATAGACATAAACATCGTGAGAATAAATTGAGACGTAAACTAAAAAAGAGCAGTCTCTGAACAGATTTTTTTTTCCTGGGTTTCTGAAACTCATGAAAACATGTCCAGATCACAAGTCAAAATGAGCATATTATAAAAAATTTTTTTTTTTTAAATATTTTCCAAGTTCAAGTTCAAGTTCAAGTTCAAGTTTTTTATTGTCACATTACCACAGCACATGTGCCTTGGTAAGTGAAATTCTTTGGAGCATGCTCCAGAAATTTGCAGAAACAGTTAACATATAACTATACAAACTTCAACAGGTAAAATGTGCAATGTGCACAAACATAGTCAGTACACACAGTGTACCATTGGCATGCTTACAGTTAGTGCTACACTACACATTATACTCAGAATATACATACAGTTAACATCACATTACACTATACATTGTTTACGCAATTACACAGAATATACAAACTACATTACTGACATATATACACATACAAATAAAAATGCTGAAGTGCCACAGATTGTACGTGTACTGGAAAGAGATGTGATGGATGTGCCTGATGTAACAGGTAGATGTTAAATGCAGTGTGTGTGTATATAGTGCAGTGTTGACTCAAAGTTAAGTGCGGTGTGTGGTGTGCCTTATTGTGGGGGTATGCTGTAGGGTGTATTAGTTTTGAATGTTTAGTAATCTAATAGCCTGTGGGAAAAAGCTGTCCCTAAGTCTGCTAGTGCGGGACCGGATGCTGCGGAGACGTCTTCCTGAGGGCAGCAGAGAGAGCAGTCTATGGGACGGGTGGCTGGAGTCACTGGTGATCCTCCGGGCTTTCCTTACACACCGCCTGGTGTAGATGTCCTGGAGGGAGGGAAGCTCACCTCCAACAATGTGGCTGGCAGTTCGCACGACCCTCTTCAGAGCTTTACGGTTGCCAGCGGTGCTGTTTCCAAACCAGGCGGTGATGCAGCCCGTCAGGATGCTCTCTATAGTACAAGTGTAAAACGATCTGAGGATGCTGGAGCTCATTCCAAACTTCCTCAGCCGTCTCAGGAAGAAGAGGCGTTGATGTGCCTTCTTCAGCACTGCGTCAGTGTGTGCAGTCCAGGTGAGATCCTCGCTGATGTTAACGCCGAGGAACTTAAAGCTGCTTACCCGCTCCACAGGTGTCTTGTCGATGGTGATGGGTCTGTGTTCTCGGCTCTGTCTCCTGAAATCCACCACCAGCTCCTTAGTCTTGTCGGTGTTGAGTGAGAGGTGGTTCTCTTGACACCATTTAGTCAAGGTGCTTACCTCCTCTCTGTAGGCCGTTTCATCGTTGTCAGTGATCAGGCCTATCACCGTTGTGTCGTCGGCGAATTTGACGATGACGTTGGAGCTGTGTGTGGCTGTACAGTCATGTGTGTACAAGGAGTACAGGAGTGGGCTGAGGACACAGCCCTGAGGAGCACCAGTGTTGAGGGTCAGCGGGGATGATGTTTTGTTGCCCATTCTGACCACCTGACTTCTACCTGTCAGGAAGTCCAGGATCCAGCTGCACAGAGATCTGTTTAGTCCCAGAGTCTGGAGCTTCACAACAAGTGTAGTGGGCACTATGGTGTTAAATGCAGAGCTGTAGTCCACAAACAGCATTCTCACATAGGTGTTCCTGTTTTCCAGGTGGGAGAGAGCAGTGTGTAGGGTGAAAGCAATAGCGTCATCTGTAGAACGGTTACTACGATACGCAAATTGTAGTGGATCCAGTGAGGAAGGCAGCACAGAGCAGATGTAGTCTCTGACGAGTCTCTCAAAACACTTGCTGTAAATGGGTGTGAGAGCTACGGGCCTCCAGTCATTTAAGCAGGTGGTTTTGCTTTTCTTTGGTATGGGCACAATGGTGGATTTTTTAAAGCACGAGGGAACCACAGACAGACAGAGGGAGAGATTGAAAATGTCTGTGAAGACACCGGCTAGTTGGAATGCGCATGCTCGGAGCACGCGGCCTGGAATGCCATCAGGACCTGCAGCCTTGCGGATATTTACCCGTCGGAAGGATCGGGTTACATCCGCGACGGAGACGGTGAGTGCACTCGCGTCTCCTGCAGCAGCCGCGGGAGCGCTCTCTGTGTGGGCGGTGTTGTGAACCTCGAAACGAGCATAAAAGTTATTAAGCTCATCCGGCAGAGAGGCGGCAATGTTCACCATAGCTGGTTTAGTCCCTTTAAAGTCTGTGATGTTACTGATTCCCTGCCACATACTTCTTGGATCGTTGTTGTTGAATTGTTCTTCAACTTTGATTTTATATACCCTTTTCGCGGCTTTGATGGATTTTCTGAGATCGTAACTGGTTTGTTTGCGATCATCAGCATTACCGGATTTAAAAGCGGATGTTCGTGCTGACAAGGCTTCTCGAACATCGCTATTAATCCATGGTTTTTGGTTGGGGTAGATCTTCCACACACTTCCTGATGAAACACGTTACAGTCTCTGAGTACACCTCTATGTCGTCATCAGACGCTGCACGAAACATGTCCCAGTCCAAGTGATCAAAACAGTCCTGTAGTGTAGCTTCTGATTGGTCCGACCAGCATTGAATTGTCCTGAGGGCGGGTGCTTCCCGTTTCAGTTTCTGCCTATAAGCAGGCAGGAGCAGGATGGAGGAGTGATCTGATTTGCCGAAAGGTGGGCGCGGGAGAGATTTGTATGCATCCCGAAAAGGAGAGTAACAATGGTCCAGTACTCGATCGCCGCGCGTCTTGATGGTGATGTGTTGGAAGTATTTTGGAGCTATTGTTCTAAAGTTAGCTTTGTTAAAGTCCCCCGTAACAATAAACGCTGCATCTGGGTACGCGGTTTCCTGCTCACTTATGTTCCCATACAGTTCCTTGAGTGCCTGATCTGTGTTGGCTTGAGGAGGAATATAAACAGCTGTCATTATGACTGCTGTAAATTCCCTCGGTAGCCAGAATGGTCGACACAGAAGCATGTGAAATTCCAGGTCAGGGGAGCAGAAGGATTTAATGGAGTGTAGGTTCCTTTCGTCACACCACGAGTGGTTGACAAATAAACAAACACCCCCACCTCTGCTTTTCCCCGTGAGCTCTTTCGTTCGGTCCGAGCGGTGCACGGAGAACCCCGTAAGTTCGATGGCTGAGTCTGGAACCACTGCAGACATCCAGGTTTCTGTGAGGCAAATAATGCAACAGTCCCTTGTTTCTCGTTGGTATGAGATACGTGCCCGCAGTTCACAGAGTTTGTTGTCCAGTGACTGAACGTTAGCCAGCAAAATGGTTGGGAGAGGAGGTCGGAGGGGACGACGTCTGAGTCTTACAAGGACGCCGGCTCTCTTCCCTCTTTTCCGGCGACGTTTCTTTGGTCGCGCCCGTGCGGCCCAGACAAAGGGCTCTGATGCGGTGTCCATAAACTGGGCGCCAGCGTTCAAGAACTCAAAGTCCGGTTCGCGTTCCGCGACGTAGGAACCTATGCTTAGAAGCGTGTGTCTGTCGTAGACCGTTATACAAACAACATCCAACACGCAGCACAACAATAAAACAAGTAAAACAAATGAAAAACTGCAAAGTTTGCTTGGGGCTCGCAACACGGCAGCCATGTTCGGCGCCATTTTTTTTTTTTTTTTTTTTCGTTACATTGTTTGACATTTCCTCCCTTAATTTCAGTAATGCAGCACAAACCAGTTGGAACACTATGCGCACTGTGTTTCTTTGTGATAAGAGAAAATAGTACGTTACTTATACTTGTTAATAGTGGCAGATACTATTTGCACCTCAGTTTTGTTGTACATTAAATTGTATGCAATAAATAACAGTGTAAAGTATTATACTTTAAATTATTTAATGGCATAAATTATTGGGACAATGAATCCTTACCTTCACCTACAACCTAACACCAATAATAAAATAAATGTTATTATTAAACACACGTTAGACAATTTATTTCCACATATTCCACCAATAGTTTCTAAATCTATTATTGAAAATAAATGCCTTTCCCTTCTGAAATGCGATTGGCAAAAGGTCAAAACTTCCATAATTTTGTCTGGCCCAACCAGACATCAGTGGGCGGAGTTAGTGTAAATAGCCTCTGCCAGCAAAGCAGGCTATTTCCACTTAGTATGAATAGACACTCCGAGCTATTCTAATTAATTCTCATTATCGTTAATGGTAAATCAATTAACCTTAGTGTACTACACTCGCCTAAAGGATTATTAGGAACACCTGTTCAATTTCTCATTAATGCAATTATCTAATCAACCAATCACATGGCAGTTGCTTCAATGCATTTAGAGGTTGGTCCTGGTCAAGACAATCTCCTGAACTCCAAACTGAATATCAGAATGGGAAAGAAAGGTGATTTAAGCAATTTTGAGCGTGGCATGGTTGTTGGTACCCACCGGGTACCACTCATATTCACTACAAATAGGAAAAAGAGGCTACAATTTGCACGAGCTCACCAAAATTGGACAGTTAAAGACTGGAAAAATGTTGCCTGGTCTGATGAGTCTCGATTTCTGTTGAGACATTCAGATGGTAGAGTCAGAATTTGGCGTAAACAGAAAGAGAACATGGATCCATCATGCCTTGTTACCACTGTGCAGGCTGGTGGTGGTGGTGTAATGGTGTGAGGGATATTTTCTTGGCACACTTAGTGCCAATTGGGCATCGTTTAAATGCCACGGTCTACCTGAGCATTGTTTCTGACCATGTCCATCCCTTTATGACCACCATGTTCCCATCCTCTGATGCTTCCAGCAGGATAATGCACCATGTCACAAACCTCGAATCATTTCAAACTGGTTTCTTGAACATGACAGTGAGTTCACTGCACTAAAATGGCCCCACAGTCACCAGATCTCAACCCAATAGAGCATCTTTGGGATGTGGTGGAACGGGAGCTTCGTGCCCTGGATGTGCATCCCACAAATCTCCATCAACTGCAAGATGCTCCTATCAGTATGGGCCAACATTTCTAAAAAATGCTTTCAGCACCTTTTTGAATCAATGCCACGTAGAATTAAGGCAGTTCTGAAGGCGAAAGGGGGTCAAACACAGTATTAGTGTGCTGTTCCTAATAATCCTTTAGGTGAGTGTATATTATTATTCAATGAAAATCAATATGGTGTGAAACCTTACTACCGTACAATCATGATGTATACCTATTAATGCTACAATATTTAAAGAGGCCTATATGTAATAAATATAATATTTATAGGAAAAGTAGGTTTCAGAAGGCAAAATGTATTTCTTTTTCCCTCTCTTTTTTTGGGAGGGGGGATGTGAAATATGATTTTCATACGTTTTTGATGCGTTTGGTGAGATTCACCCCAGAAAGTTTATTTGAGTGTATCTAAATAAAGGTTACTGGGGTCAAATCATGCAAAGCCGCTGTATGTGTGATGATGAGTCTCTCTGGGTGGGGTGAGTCAAGCTATGCCTAGTGCGGTCGGCAGCGGCAGATCATCATCTCTGTGAGTTATAGCGACCCAAGTATGGCGGCTAGCAGCATGCCGTCTTCCTTTCGTTCACATTCCTGGCCTCTCCGTGCAATAAGACACTACAGAGCCACCGACCTTACCACAGCTCTAAATAGACACTTGGTTGTAAAAGCTAATGAGCTGTGATTAAAACAAACTTATCTTGCCTGCCGTATCCAATTACATGTGTGTACTGACTGGGTGATCTCTCTCTTTCAATCTCTCTCGTTTGGTTAGTCTTCTGGACAAAGGTCTGTCGGGTTATCTTGTATGGCTCAGAAACAAAACAAAATTAGCTGTTTTTGCTTAGACTCAAAAACTTGAGTATTTCCTATCTCCTCAGACCCAGTCACCATCTACATCCCCATCAGGATACAGCGAAAGCCTGACAAATAGGCCCCTTTACGCCCTTCCTGCAGTGAAAATAGCACTCTTTTTCAGTGATTATCAGGAAATTCCCCTCAGAGTGGGAAGCAAAAGTGACACAACAAAGCCCGAGCCAGACAGTGGATGTCCTGAGGGAGAGATCCACCAATCTGATGTGGTCGACTGATATGTCACATCATGATAGTTGTATCTGCATTTGTTCTCCAGCTCTCCTTCTCAAATATACAGCATTTAGATATATTTTTTTCAAAGTAACCATTTCGTCATGTGTCTCTTTTGTTAGGTAGAGAAATGTCAATTTATGGACACTTGGGTCACACCAATATTCAACTGTATTCATTTGTTTTCTTTTAACACTGTAAAAAATAATAAGTTATGACAATATTTATTTTTTCATTGGTTGAACTCATCAAAATAAGTTAAGCGATCTTCAACTTTTTTATGTCATACAAGATTCAACTTTTTTTTGGTTAAAATGACTTAAACATCCAAGTTGATTATACTTAAAAATTTATGGAAGCAAGTTTTTTTACAGTGCACAATCTATAATGTGTAGTGCTTTGTATGACAACTAATATCTCAACAAACAATTTAACGATTGGATGGTTGAATGATTTATTGAATAAATATAATTAACTGTAATTGATATAATAATTAATGACTACTTTAAGTTCTTTAATTTTACAATCTGACATTTTGAAAACATTCTTGGGGCCAGATTTAATCCCATAAAAGCGCAGATGGGAGCAGTGTTGGGGGAAACGCATTACAAGTATCAGATTACTCTTTTAAAGGAACTAGTAAAGTAACGGATTGCTTTTAAATTTGCAACAAAATATATTAATTTATCTTATTTTTCCAATAAATGACGCAAGTCTCATGTATTGCCTGACTGCTCTTCTGGTCCCAATGCTGAGAAAAATCTGGAGTCGTTTGTGAACATGATGGTTACTGTGGTTCTAGATTAAAATGTGAGCATTTAATAATCTCACTCGCATAAAAATAGATTCAGTATTCCTCAAAATGGATAAAATCAGAATACTATACAAACCTGCATTAATTACATATGTTAGATAAAACAAATATGTGTCTGCATTTAATTTCACTTTTTTGACCAATGTCTCGATGCTGAACTTTGATGATTCAGACCAACCATAAGCAAAAATGACTTTAGAATAGTAAAGTGTTAAACTTTCTTCTTCTGTTTTTCTAGAATTGTTGAAATTCCTGTTGAAAGGTTTGTTTGTTTCCACTGTAAACATGTGAATTTGCATTTCCTTCAGCCTTGTCATTTAAATATCGGTGTGAAAGGACCTTTACATTTGCCCAAAAATAGAACTTTTTGTCATTAAAAAACAAGCCCAGCCCAGATAAGAGACAAAGTACAGCAAAAGTAACATAACGCATTACTTTTCTTAAAAAGGAACTAAGTAACGCAATTATTGTAATGCATTATTTCTAAAAGTAACTTTCCCCAAGACCGGAAGGGAGTGGAAAGTTCTGCGTGTGATCAATTGTCAATGTTTAAATTACAAAACAGAGTCATAATCACCAAGAACAGCGCAAATTAGCCTAGTTTTGACAAGCAGAACTGGTGATAAGCAGGTGCAAAATCTATGTTATAATTTGGGGTGTTTCCTTTATTAAGCGCCTTATTTAACAGACATTTACTATAGCTATTTCACATTCTCTCCCACTGTCAAACTGTTTTTGGTTTTTTTTACAGTGAGGAGGAACTTTCTCCAAAAGTCAGCTGTTTTAGTGCTGGACAGGTTCTCACAGCTTCCTGACCAGACTGTTTAACTCCCCTCCCACAAATACCTTCAGCCAAGAGCAAACCGTTAGAACTTTCCCCTAATTTCTAAACATGCTGTTGCCCGCCATGTGGAATGTAATTTTAATATATTTGCATAATTTGCATGGTGACCTTAACCTGGCTGGTGGTTGTGTAACCGTACTGCATATAAAATGACAGTACAGAAAGTCCCTCTTCTAGATAGCGAGCTAGATAAATTGATCTCTATCATATTTCTGTGTAAATATCTGATTCAACTAAAAACAGCAGAGGTTACGTATGCTTATCAACGCTGGAGGAATGTGTTTGCTCTGCCAGCAGGTACTGAGTTCACTCCTTTCCCACTAAAACACTGGCATGAGAGATTGCTCTGAAGAGAGAGTTCCCGTTTAAAACGTGATGAAGCAAACACGGCATCCATCACAGCCTGTCCAGGGCCATTTTCCAATGAGTAACCCTGCCTGAATTTGGGGGGCGTTTATAAACAAAGCAACTTTTCACACATTAACAAGATTCTATTAAAACATCTCAAGGGGCATGACCCAGTAACAGGACACACTGACAGACTGCACAGTGCCACTTTCACACAGGTTCAGCAAATGAGTACAGTACAGTGGAACCCGGTTATGTCGACGGCCTCGGGGTTTGCAAAAAAGCGTTGAGATAACCGATGATCGAGATAATCAAAAGCCAATATGGCGATTTGTTTGATGAAGCGATCGGCATGCGATAAAAATGTACATACACTGTATGTGTTTGCTAACAACAAAAGGCATATGTGCAGCAACTAACAGCAGAGATTTACCAGTATACAACAAAAACACCTTTGATTCTCCATACATAAACACAGTCACAACACACATAAACACAGTCACTCATAACACAGTCGTTTCGCTCGGACACAGTTCTGAAAGTATTGCACACGCGGTTATTATGGTTTCTTTACAAACTCTAAAATGCTTTGTTGCTTTTTTGTCTTTAACGCTCTGCTTGAAAACAAATGCTTCTATCAGTAACGACGTCTTTGTCGATGTCAATGTAATCTGGGAATTCCTGGACAGTGAAGGTGAACTCCTGCGCCTCTTCCAAGAGAGCATCTGTAAAGCTGGAGTTTTGCGTGAGTTGTTCTGCGGCTGGACGGCACTGCGCCGCAAGAGTGAGTGAAGCGTCATTGGAGTGAGCAACTATACACACCGTGATGCACGCGCAACACGAACTCAGCGCATGCGCACTGAATTTGGTACTATAATGAGTCACGGGGATCCAGATAACTGATGTTAAGTGGCGACTTTGTCCCTCTTTTGTGCTTGAGATATCAGGGTTCGGCGACATTAAAGAATTGACATAACCGATAAGAAAATGCTAAGAAAAATAGGGAGTTTGGCGGTTCCACTTCAAAAACGTTGACATAATAGGGTTGGCGAGTTAACCGAGGTCAATAAGTGGCTTCCACTGTATGTACCGTGCATGAAAGTGTGGAGTGCATTAAAGTCCTAGTGGTAGAGTTTGAGTAAACAGACTCAAACAGTTCTCTGGTATCAAAACTGGAGCAGAATATTTTCAGGGTTCTATCACTTTGGTCGCGTTTATTCTTTGGTGACAGAGCCTTGATATTCCCGTCGTCTTGATTGATCCGAATAACATGCTTTTCAGACAAAACAACTCACATGGACCCAAGAGTGTACGGTCCAGCAGGTATCAGGGCTCTGCCACCAAACTGTGAATAAACTTGAGAAAAGTGACAGAACCCTGACAAATATTTACTAATCTGGGGAATTAAATAAATAAATCATGAGAAAGATACTAAAAATCTAAATGATGCAGGGTTATGTATGTGCTCTTTGCTCAGTTCTTTTTTTATTTTGTAACCAGAGGTTTAACCAGACCACTAGGTTGCATATATATATGCAGTTCTTTGCAGTGACATCTCGAATAGGCTGAGGTCCTTTTTCCCGCATTCATTTGGCTAAAGAGTCCTTGCATTTAGCTCAGTCCAGGCCCCCCCCCATCACAGTCAGGTTCATGGGTCAAAGAGATGAAAGAGCAACCTTCTTGAAGGGTGTTATTAAAGAAACACTCAAACCCGTGCATAACTTTAAATCACGAGGTGCCAAGGCTTAACATGTGTTGGCAAATAGCCAGACCCCTTCTATTTCTTGACAAAGGCTTGCAGCCTAGACTGAAAATGATGTCGACTATCCCTTAAAGACAACTGAGAGCAATCACTAGTTGTAGGGATGCAATTTTAAGAATGATCGTTTTTGCAGTTTGTATAGATTTTAACAGGAGAGTAAATAAAAACTGCACACAATCCTTGAAAAGGTGATTGAAAGTTGATTCAACTTCACAACCGACAGAAACTAAGGCACTTACTGACCTGTCATGACAACGACTTCTCTTCTGTTCTGAACATGAAGTAGATGTCAATTCCCAAGTTTTGGGCAAGATTAAACACCCAACTCATTAAGTTGCCTGCATATTTGTCCCATACGTAGCAAAGTATGGGTGGCCGTCAGATGGGAGGTAAGCTCTGGTGTGAAAGTGGCTGACCATTGGCACCGGGTCACACAAGGGTTATTCTTGTGACAAGAATGTACAATCCTCACACATTCAGGCTTCGGCAGCTTGAGTGAATGCTGTTGGGAAAACAGGCACCGATGGCTTTGGACACTCGTTTTTGGCATATTAGGCATTGCTCATTACTCTCTAAGTTACATATTTCCTAGAGGAGCAGTGTGTTCTTTGATTTGCCTTTAGGGATGACTGCCTCCCTTTACAAATGAAGGAAATGAGGTGCACCTTAGTGCGCATACCATGCAGATTCAGCCCAGGGCCAGTCTGTCTTTTGATGCCTCTCCACCACAATGGGGCAAAGGACATTCTGTAGTTTTGGTTTGAATATGTTCATGTGTAAGCCTGCACTGGTTTTTAAAGAGCCCCAATTAAGCTTTGCCTTTCATGCAGTGTGTAATAGAGCTGATTGTGAATGCAAAAGGTCCTCAAAGATTAAAAGATCAAAGTGCACGATAAATAAAGTTATTTTCTTCGGCTGAAACGAGTGGTCAGCAATTGCTGTCTCACTTCCTGTTACTCATCTACGCAACAATCTAACAAATTTGCACAATGAACTCATTCTTTAGACTTCCTCTTGGATGCATGTAAACCTGATGTAGGAGATCTTTGAAAGGCCATGATCGAAGCCCTTTAATAATTTTGTTCCCCCAATGCTAATATGTGAGAGATAAATGTCTGATGAATGAATGCATGTAATCTATCTGTTTCTGAACTGATCCTGAAGAACAACATGCATGTAAAAAGAACGTGTGTTGCTCAGTTTGCCGATAATATCTAGTGAAACAGCATATTGTAAGAAAGGTCCAGGAAGTCCAGTAGTTCTGGGCATCCTGCTAGCTTTAATGTGGGAGGTGGCATTTTTTATGTCTCATGATTTAAACTATGAAACAGGAATTGTGTCTCTCAGCTTAGCGCCTGGCTGGGCTAAATTACAGGGTTGTTCATAACGGAGGGAGAGCGGGGCTGTCGACTTCATAGCGAAGAAGATTTACTGTCAGAAAAGTCTGCCCAAGGTCTTTTGTTTTAAATTACCTGGGATATCCGGTCTTTGAGGCTGCTGCTCATCATTTTTCTCCTCTTTCTTTTCTTTCCTGAGTTTTTCCTGAGATTCTTACAGCGTTATCTAAACTACACTGCAAAACAAATCTGTAGAGAAACAGATAATGTCCTGGCAGAATATTACCAGTGCCTTTTCCGTTCGGCTTACGGACATTTCCTTCATCATGTGAAAGTAAGTCTTCAGTCAATAATCTGCCACTGTTATCAGTGTTGGCAAAAAGTTACACTTAAAAGTATGTTACAGTTTTTAAAAGTAATGTGTTAAAATATTGAGTTACTCTCTCAAAAAGTAACTAATTGTCTTACTTTTTATGGAAGGTAATGAGTTACGTTATTTCTGCAATACGTTTTCTCAGTTGGGCTGGGCTTTCTTGTTTGAGAAATGTAAAGGCCCTTACACACAAACGGTGAAATGAAAAAGCTCAGGTTTAAGAACATGTAAATTCTCACCTGTCCAACAGAGGGCGCAGCTCAAACAAACCTTTCAGCCAATTATGTGTCTCTAAACTCATTTTTGCTTATTAGTATGGTTGAATTGGGTCATCGAATGTCAGCAGTAAAGACACTGGTTAATAAAGTGAGATTAAATACATAAAGTATATTTGTGTCATTTTATACTTTATGTATTTAATCTCACATTATTAATCAATGTCTTTGCTGCTGACAGTCGATGACCCAATTCAACCATACTAATAAGCAAAAATTAGTTTATACATTTTATAATTTTAATGTATAAAATGTAATATTTAAAATATAAATTTTTAATAAATAATAAATAAAATTTAAAATAATAAAAAATTTAATATATTTAAAATAAAATAATGTATAAAATTGTATACATTTAATAAATTACAGGTTTGCGTAATAATCTGATTTTGCATTTCACTGTTTTTATTCATTTTGAGGAATACTGAATCTGTTGAGATTATTAAATGCGCACTTTTTATCTAGATCTACAACAATCAACATTGGGAACAGGAAAGCTGTCAGTCAATAAATGGGAAAACAAAGTAACTTGCGTTTGTAACACAGGGGATTCACAGGCAGAGATCCAACCGCAAGTCTTTATTAAGAATGGTCGTGCAGGCAGAAGGTCAGGGCAAACAGAGATCATACGTAAACGGAAATACAGGCAGGGATCACAAAGGCGGGCAGACGTAATCAGATTGGTAGTTCAGGCGGTAGTCAAGACAGGCAGAAAACAATCACAAGCGATAATCCAGGCAAAGGTCAGGGCAGGCAGATCTGGATCAAAGACGGACAACAGGAAAACAAGACAGAAATATCAATGCTCAGAATGATCATCTTTTATAGTCCAGGTGATGGTATACAGCTGGTGTGTGCAATCAGTCCAATGTGTGGGTTTCTGGGAAATGTAGTGTGTAGTGTAGTGTCATTATATATGTGAGCTCCCTCTGTTGGCCAGGTAGGGGAGCCCAGTGCACATTTTCATAACAGCGTTACTTATTTGAATAAGTAACTGATATTTTGCTGTAGTTTTACTTTAATAGTTAATTGAAAAAGTAATCTATTTACATAGCTCAATTGTAGCTATTTTACTTTCTTTTAGCTGGAGACTTTTTTTTGGGACATAATTTTTTTAAACTGTGCACAAGCATATTTTTGCGTGACAGTGACACTTTCTAACTGTAAATTATGAAACTGTCATTCTAAAATGCATTTACATAATTTTTTACTTGAATTTAAATTCACTTTATATGCAGTTGAATCGTAGAAGAATTGTACACGTAAATACCTTGTAACATTTAATCACCAAATTCAAGAAAATTTCGATGTTATGAATTATGATGTTGTTTTTTCCAGTACACAATGGGGCAAGAAGAAGAATTAAGTGTTCATGTTTTAATGTGTATTAATGCACATATTAATGTCTCATTCTGCATGATCATATTTTATGTCCTTCAGTCCTACCCGATAGCTAAACTTAACAACTCTTAATAATTACTTAACTCTTAATAAGCAGTAATTAGTTTATTGAGGTAAGAGTTAGTTAATGGTGAAAATAAACTAACGTGCAACCAAATGGATATGGACTTTCCAGCTGTTGTCATTGCATTGCACTTTTATAACCCCTCTCTGAACTCCTTCTTTGGCATTATAGCAGCACCACTGCATTTTCTAGGAAAAAAGCTAACGATAATGAGTGCAAATAAAGGGAGGCATCCTCTGAGCACCAAAACAGGATTCAGGATGAGACAAGGATACCCTAAATGACCTAATCGTTTTATGAGCGAGGGAGGACAGCTCTCATTCACAAAACCGGATGGGTAGAAACCAGTTGCGGCAGCTTTCATTTTTTTTCTTTTTTTTCTTCCTCCAGCAAACCTCCCTCTCCCCAGGCTGATTTTGTCAGCATGTCTGTCGTTGGTTCCCACTTAGGCCTCATGTGATTTCCTACCGAGTCCTAATGACATTTAGCTATTTTTGTCAATGGCTTTGTGCCTATTGTCCTTTTTAACCTCAACCCTTTCTCCTTTCCAAAGCTAACAGCACAGACCTGGTGAAGACGCTGCTTGCAGACGGAAGTAAAACTAGTCAGCTGATGCACAATGTCTGGGACGGTGCTTTTTTGGTGCTTTTTTTATATGCATGAAAAAAAATCTTGCAACAAGATAAGACAGGAGCACAATCTAATCTAATTGATTTAATTTTTCATTTTGTTCACATCTAAGTCAATAATACCTGTATAATATACTATGATAACAGTTATTAAAACTTTATAAACGGACCAATGCAAAAGTGAAAGAATGTGCTTCCCTAAAATAATGACACAAAGGTGCAAGTGATTTCTGTGACCTGTAATGACTTGTACGTCTCTGATGTCACACAATGTTGTGAGGTTTCGTTTTTCAATGTTGTCCAGTTCGTCTTTTGACAGACACGTTAACAAACGTACCCAAAAGCTCCCTCTGCACACTCATAGACTTTCACCAGTTCCATTACCAGCTGCGTCCAAACACTGCCATGAAAGTAATGATAAGTAATCACAAATGAACTGAAATTTTTAAATTAAAAACATTTATGTCTGAATTGCATGTCAAATTTCCATCCACGTGGATTGCATAGCTTTAACATAAACAAATAATCTGAATGTGATTTCTATTTGTCAGTCATTTGTAAAGGAAACAGGTAAGATTTATGTAGTTGTACAAAGCAAAATGCCCAATGTCAAATTAATTCCACCTAGTGTTCACACTAGAGAGTTAAAGCACTGGAAGTGAGTGAGATAATGAAATGATGATCGAGCATTATTGATGAACACCTGATGATAACAAGCAGAATCACTGAAGAAAGGAGAAACACAATAACTACAACTGACTTCAGCCACAGTCTTAGATGAAATCAAGATAAAAGAAGATATTAAATCTCCCCAGATCTCAGCAGAGGAGAATTCAACAACTCCACAAACAGATTTACAAGCTTTACTAACCAGTGGCGCTTTATTTCTGTTTTAATTAAAATAATTGCTTTATCTGAAGTAAAATGATGGAGATCAGTGTTTGCTTTAGTTGTGCTCTTGACCTTTGACTTCTTAACATAATTTTTTTCTGGCCGCTGTAACTGTGTGTTTTTGAAGGAAAGTGAGGTTGGTTGTTTGACGCAATCGTCATGTAGTGGCCTGAATCACTGATTTCAGAGTCCAATGCTCTGGTTATATATATATATATATATATATATATATATATATATATATATATATATATATATATATATATATATATATATATATATATGGATAGTGTGTTATTCATAACAGTAGCCATGTGATTCTACAGTGTGAGATCCAGCAGTGTTGAGGTAATTGAAAAATATGCAGAATTAAAAACAACATTTAGTGCACAAAAGGTTTTCATCTGCGACATTTCTGCATTAGGAAGTGCAGTTTAACATTTGATGATTGCGTTATTTTACATGTGCATAAGCATTGCTTTTATCGCTTGCTTCTGCTTGTTTTTAGATTTAGTACTCTTTTAGAAGATGTGTAATAGCACTCCCTATCATATAACAGTGAAAACATGGATTGCAGGAAATTTCCATCAATGGAGAGGAAGTGTCCTGTCATAAATGATGGAAATTCTTCCTATGCTGGGGAAATACCTTCTGCACTTTTGATGACTTGCAACCCCCAACTTAAGACTTCATTAGGCAGATTGTGAGAACTGTCTCTTGCTGAGAGCTTATGACTTCAGTAGCTCTCAATGGAGAAGAACAAGGGGAAGCGGTCAGTGACAAGGACCAGCAATCAACAAAAGCTTAGACACAATACACAAACAAACAATAGGAATGAGGACGCATTGTGGATGCGAGCTGCAGGACAGCATTCCTGGAGGTAAGGCCTGGAGGGCCTCATTTCCACAGGTCATCATTTTTCACAAGGACGCGCCACATCAGAGGGGCCTTCGCTGGAAATCAGATCCAATCAGATGTTCCCCGGTAGAAGTCACTCACTTGATATTTGATCAGATTTGCCTGCCCCCCACCTTACCTCCGCTAAACCCACCCTCTCTCTCTCTCTCGGTCTACCCTGCTTAATGGGAAATAAAAGATCAGTAAGCCTTGTGGAATTCAGGACTCCTGTTACACAAGCATGTGCTTGCCGTCTGGACAAGGGCCTTTTTGCTCTCCCTTTCTCCTCCTCCCTCTCTTGCACCACTCTCTTTTTTTCCTCCCTACTCTGTTCTTCTTTTTCGGAGTGCTGAGACGATGGGAAATGTCGCTGCATGCGTCTGAGTGAATGTCTTACACATGCATTGTTTGAGAAATTCAGTTTGTCTTCATTGTATCGTCAGCTGTAATGTCAGCCCTCTACAAACAGCTACACCCTTAACTACCCAGCAGAGCATGTCCCTGGCTTGCAGAAGCACGATGTGTCATGACTCAAGTATCTTAAAAACACCAAAGCAAATGTCTTTCTTTTCTTTCAGGATCAGAAGCTTCAGCAGGAAGGAAAAGGCAAGGTTGTTGCCTTTATATAGGTCAGCAAAGCAAAAACACAGGATAGTAACATGTCTTGGCTGAGCCTCTAATATGTAGGCATATTGTTTCCCCATGGTATTGGATCTGTGCATTCTCAATTCAATCTGTGACCTCCTCCCAAAACAACAGAAGATTTTCATAAAATTGTTTAAAATGCATATTTATAGTGTGGAAATTTAAATGGAAATGCATTTGGGGTGTTTGTGGTGGTTAAATCTACTTTCTTTATACATTATCCACTTATTTGTCTTGTTGGTTGTGTGTGTGTGTGTGTGTGTGTGTGTTTGTTTGTTTGTTTGTTTTAAAGGGATGAAAATTAAAAATGAAAATTCTGTCATTGATTGCAAGCCTTCATGTCATTTCAAACTTGTAACACCTTGAAGATGTTATTGATGAAATCTGAGAGCCTACGCAACAACCTGTCACAGTCTTGTCTCGTTGTTCACATCCGGGTCCCTTTTATGTATCTTCCAGGTCCTTCACCTTCCTGTATGTGTCTAATCACGTACCTAAGTCTCGTCAGCTGTTTCCCTTCCCGTGTTTGTCATTAAATACCCTCCTGTGTTCCTTTGACTTTGTCAGTTGTTGTTCGTACTATGCTTGTGTCTTGTTCGTGTTAAGTTCGAGTGTGGATGTTACCCATTTCCGAGTTTCCCGAGTTTGCACTAAGAAGGGCCATTTTCTGTTATATTTATAGTATTTTGGTTTTTGCGTTTTGGAATAAAGAGGTTTCGTTTGAACTTGTGCTCCGAGTCCTGCTTCTGCATCCCACTCACTTTCAAGCTGCAAAAAAATAAATAAATAAATAAATTTCCACTTTATTTACACTGCCGGTATATAAATCTCCAACGTGCATTCGTACAACAATGAGTAACCTTCTAATGTAATCTGAGGCCATGATTAACATGAGGATGCGAGGATACTAGTGTGTTTTATATCGATATATGCTGATTATGGAGCATGTTGTAATTGTAACATTGGCCTTTGCATTCCACTATATATATATATATATATATATATTCAGGCTTGAATGTTAAAGATGTTTCAAATAAAATTGTAAAGCTTGATGCTAAGCATTATTAGAATATATATGCAAAAAGAGGTGTTACAATTATTCCTGCACTCCCCCTAATTCACATATGGAGATAAGATGATACTGACATGACATGATATTTTTTTGTTACCCTAGTGTCACAAAGGCCCAAATATGTTAAAATATACCAAGCAAAGGAATAAGGTATTCCTAAATGTTAGGCCACAATTTCCAGTTGTTCCAACAGTTGTGACAGGAATGAAACAAAAAAGTTGGACAAATGTTGGACACATGCTGTGAACTCGAGTGAATCTCTGATGAGGAGCCAACGATGACACACATTGCAGAGGAACTCCTTTCCTTGCCACATTAGTTGGGATTCTTAGACTTGAACCCTCTGTGCTTGCCTGATTGAATGATTTCAAATGTTTGGATTCATTAATATTGTTTCATGTTTTTTAAAGCAGTCTCTTCTGCTCTCCATTGCTGCATTTATTTGATCAAACATACAATATAAACAGTAATATTGTGAAATATTGTTTCAATTTAAAGTAGGGATTTATCAGTATCTGTATCTGTATTGTTCTCGATACTGTGCTTGTGTACTCGTACTTGTACTCATTAAAATGCTCCGATACCAACATCTGATGCCACGCAGCATGTGTACGGCGTTTGAGTCTAGACAAAGAAACATTGACAACAGAGATTATAATGGGGATAAAAGAGAAGGCTGTCTATGAAGTACATGTATCACTTGGAACTCGTGTGTCATTTGACTTCAAACAAAATTGTATATGTAAATGCACATTTGGCACACGCTTCTATCCAAAGTGACTTGCATTGCATTCAAGAAACACATTGACATTATAATCAGTTCTTGCTTTCCCTGGCAGTCGAACCCATGACCTTATGTTGCAAGCGCCAATGTTCTACTGTTTGAGCTAAAGTAAAGCTTCAACTTTTACACATGAACTGTTGTGTGATTTATGTATAATAAGGGTTTCCCTACATTATTATAGGATGTTTGCCGGTCAAGATGTTTCACAAACGCAATCATACTGCAATTGCAAGTGCAAATACTGAATTGAGGGGTGAATCCGAAAGTTAAAAAAGCTAGGAAGCATCATGGCAAGTCCGAATCCAATGTTAGCTTCACTTCTTGTCTCCTGAGATACCTTCATCCGATCGATTTTTGCCATTGACATCGCAAAATCCTGTTTGTTTTATTCGGTGAAAGTTGTCATAAAAACATTACAATCGGAAGAACCTGCAGGGATACTGTCCCATTTATTCAGCGTCAATGAACTATCTCAGAAAAGCTTTAATCGTTGCACTCTTAACTTCAGTCATAACACAAGGTGAGAGTTGAAAGGTTGAACCTAGACATTCCTAGAAGAGCGAACCTACTACATCTCTGCAACTGTCAAAACACTTGTATGAGAAACTCACAGAAGGTCGAGTTTCATTGTAATGCTAATCTTGTTGAAGTTGCGTGAGATGAAATGAAACGGAAAAAAAAACTACAACATATTAAAACACACACATTCAAGGCAGACCTGTTGGGTCGGTCTTATCGTACTTCAAAACAATCCCACCCAGAAACCACCTCTCTAATCTACTGAGGCTGTACAAACATGTGTATTCAGGAATTACTGGGAACCAAAATGTTAAATGTCATTAATATGAAAGTCTTATTTGTAAGGGATCAGTAAGTGATACAATGATTAATTCTCATGTGCAGTCAAACAACGTTGCATCTCACTGAATGCAATTTGCAGTATTCATTTTTGTTGAAGACACTTAATAAATGATGTAATTGACAAATACCTGAAAAAGTTGCAAGTATACAAGCAAGTTTATTTGAGTTTATTCAAAAATGTATTTGGTCATCATGTACTCACCCTTATGTCTTTCCAATATGTTTCGATTAATGCTAATTATCGACTTGAGTGCTAATTTATTCACCATTCGCGGTTTAATTTGTGTACTGGACTATTTAGGGACAAACAACAATAAATAAATAAGACAAAAAGTATGGACACGGAGCGCTTTGCTGAGGAACAAATGCTAGCAGCGGTCATTCCAGATGTGCTTTTATGCTTTCCTGGTCGTGACGTTTCGTCTTGCCATTGAGCTAGTTGACACACGTAATTGACATCACACAGAGGCGTTCCCAAGGCATCATCGGCGCAGCTCGGGTTTCCTCGAAAGGGAACGTATTCATTCACTATAAATCTACTGATGGTTAGCAGAGACCTGGTTTAAAAGTGTGTAAAAATATAATACATCTGATGAGGTTGATAATTAAACTCCTACAACCCCAACCATGTTCAAACCAGCTGGAACAAGCAATGAACAACAGGAAGAAAAAAAAATGTGTTGCTTTATTTCCAAATGAGCTGCCCTGGGTATAGCCCCACCTACAGGGAAATCTCATTGGTCCAAAATCCATATGACAAAGTTACATGGTTTATATATTTATATCAAATATAATCCTTTGCCACAAAAAATTCTGAAGTGCACATATGAGCATTACATAGAAGTCTATTCGGGAATTAACCTTACTCATGAATGCGGCCAGACAGAGGAAGCATACAAATTAACTTCTTCTTTCTATTTTCCTAATGTACAGAATCTATAGGAGCAGAAATGCACAGTGGTTTTCTTTTCTCTAAACGGTGAACCGCTGAGCCTAGTGGGTGAAAGTACTAAAGGAAGCATTTCCCATGGTGGTTGTAGCATGAGCTCAGAGGACTGACAACACACATAAACACTCACAGCAACAGTTCGACCTCTCTTTGGCTGAGGCCAGATACCTCTCCAGTCATCCAATCAAAGAGTGCATGCGTGTGCAAGGGCAGCCAATCAACATCCTGGATCTCTTCTCCAGCAGGTCCTGCAGTTTCTCATCCCCAGCCCCATTCACAAAATGCTGTGGGGTTCGTTTACATGTGCCATTTGTTCTTCATTGAAACTATTGTGCAACCACTTTAAAAGAATCAGGAACTGAAAAAGCAAAAGCTGTGCAAGCAATCAAATTCAGCACTTTTTCACATTTTCACCCATTTTTTTCTTTTTTTACTTCAGAACCAATTACTGCAGAACTGACAATGTTTGAAATCACATCTATGAATGTGATGAATACAATATTTTTCATTAGGGTAAAGTGTCAGTAATGAGTGTTTCTGAATTTCCGGTTCTGTCAAAACAAAATACACCTAAAGGTAACAGTTGTCAAAAACTATGAAACATCATCTGCTACAATTATATGTGAGAGTCGTGTTTGAAAATTGCTTGAGCTTTAGACAATAAGGTGCAAAAATCATGGTGTTTTTAATTCTCTTTGGATGCTGTAAGTGTGAATTGGCATCCATTTTTACTTTATAGAAAAGCAGATTGGACAATTAGTAAACGTTCTCTTTTTAGTTTCCATTGGAGGAAGGAAAATCATAGGGTTTGGAACGACATGTGGGTGAGTAGATTAATTCAGATCTCCAGTCATCTTTCTTTTTTCTTCAGAAGAAAAACAATGCATGCATGTGGGATTCTGACAGCAGCGTGGGGGTTCAAATAGTCTTAACAGGATCTGACCTTTCCGTTTGGCCTCAGCAGAACAGGAGCCCTCTCCCTCAAAGCCGGCTAGCCATCTTATGCAACACATAACCTCCCACCCAAAAAAAAAAAAAAGACTGACTGACTGACTTGTGAGACTGTCATAAGAGGAGGCAATCTATAGGGTTCATATGGGCGGAGGCTTAAAAACCAGAACAATCTTTGCAGGGGAATGATAACAAAGACATACGCTTTTGCACTTTGTGCAGGCACACACTTGAAAACAGACAGATTTGCCGATAATTGTTCTGTTGAGTGAAAACTGATGGTCTTAAAGAATTGCTGCTGTGCACTGTGGTGGAAAGCGGAGAAACACTATATCTCCTCACATCAATGAAAACTTCCAGCCGGGAGGAAGACATAGGAAAGGGGGTTGTAAAGGGGGAAAAGATAAACAAAATCAAGCACGGAGAGCTCGACTTCTCAGACACAAAAGTGGGAAAGTTTGTTAGAGAACGTTTTTCTACGTTTTTCCTACATAATACACAAATGTGCATGCATGCATGCAGACATTACCTGATCCTTGGGTGGGTATCTAAGTTCGAGCATGGGCTTGAGCGCTGTACGCCAGTCTAAGAGCACATTGCTCATGTGCATACGTGGGAGCATTACCCTGCCTAGTGTGTGGGCTGGGAAGCCTTTGTTGTAGATTACCGTCCCATGAGAACCTGGAGCAACAACCAGGCGGGGGAAGCAAGCTACACGAAGGAGGGGTGTATGGAGACAGGCATGCATCAAGCAAGGAATGCTGCAGAACCCCACCACCACCATACACACATACACACGTACACACTCTGAAACATGGGAGGACGTACGCACACATACCCACACACTGCGGCCTCGCAGCGAAAGGCGCATTTAAGCATAAAGTAAGCAAAATTGATGAGAAAACTGCATAAGGAGATTCCCCTTTACTGAACAACAGCTGGGTAGGGATCTGTGTGTATAAAGAAGTCAATAAGACAATAAGGCAAGCTCAGTGCTGAGGCAAACACACGGTTCCTTGAGTTCCTTGGCACATACGCCCGTCTGATGAAATATCAATGCTTGGAATGCTATCGGATTTGGAGCTTCTTAAGGTAGAGAGTAAATTTATATGAAGCGCAGCAAGCTGGGTTTGGCCAAAGCTTGGAGTTCATGAAAACTAAATTCCTTAGTCTGTTTGAGGAACACTGACTGATGATCTTGTTGGATGTACGGTTTGAGGCGTCTGTTTGAGGTCACGGCTTTGTGTGCTTCTCTCTCCTTTTAAGTAAGCATTTACTTCATGAAAATAAAGTGAAAAGTTCCTGACCCCTAAAAATGTCCTCATTAGCACTGTTTAACACGCTGTTAGAGTCATGTTATGCCCTTGGTATCAACTTTAGGAACTGAATGGACCTACTTTATCTACATGCAACCAACTTCACCCCTTCAAGATGTACAATTTCAATGTGAGTACTGTCTTCTTGTACAGCCTTCCGCTCAAAGTCCCATAGGAGCAACTGGATTTCAAGCACCACCTAGAGGACCTTGTGCAGAGCTACACTTATTTCATCATAGCTGGCACTTGGAGAAGCACAATGAACTCCACAATGAGAAAACTCAGCTTTGCCAAGCAACTTTGTGGCTCAGAGGTGTTTAAGGAAATCCGTTTTTTTATAAAGTGAGGAAATATGAGCACGTTATCAGTTCAGATTGTGTGTACCAAGCATGAATGAAGTGCAGGTGAAAGAATTCAGAGGGGTTGAATAGTTTTGAAAACTTAAAAGTCAGGTAGAGTTGACCTGAACGTCTTTCGCAGAGTTCAATCAAGTATTATCATGGTTTATCACTTTCTTTCTGAAAACAATATAAACATTTTCACTTTCATTATCACATTATAAAACTCAAGGCCCTGAGATAAGACAGTCAATAAACAGTCAGTGTCGGTTTATGAAAGTTACTTCTATTTAAAATGCCCTCATTATACTGTAGAGATGTTAAGCAATGCAAGATGCTGTTTAACCATAATGATGTAGATGAAACTCAATGTACGACTCATATCTTCTTTCAGAGCATTGTTCTTGAGCAGTCCATCCCACAGAAATGACTGTCTTGTTGTTATCTTGCGATGTTACAAGAAAGCCCATTTCTTCAGAACCATGAAAAAGGGGTTCAGCGCTGCCATTCCCTGATAAGCACAAACTATCACACACCCATTTTCTTCAGAGGGTGTGTTCACGGTCGACAATGACATTGCACTAATGATGTCCTGATGTTATGTCCTCCGTTGAGGGGGTCCGCGTTCAGTGCGAGGAGGACTGGGCGCTGTGAGAATCGCAGTATTGATAGCTGTGTCTGAAGCTTTCTTCATTATCATGGTTTCCAAGATGTCACATCAAATCTACATCAGAGATGATTTAAAGTGACAGGTCCCAGACTCAAGACTTGGAGGCCATTGTCTTTCAGTCCCCGAATTCAAGAAAAGATAGCGGGTGCCGTTTAAGCTCGAGGCCCAACAACCACTTGTTGGTTTAGGAGAGAGGAAGGGAATTCAGAGGGTTGGTTTTTATTGTGTGTTGAATATTTGTCATGAACACATGGTAAGGTTCATTTAGTCAGTTCCGTCTGATTTATAGCGCCAGTCTCTTTGAGAAAGAGGAGGCTAGTGTTTCAAACTAAAATATGAATGCTTGGATGGCAAGTCACGAAATTCACTTTCAGTTGTGGCTCAACACAGCTCCCATCCAGAATCTTTGGAGTCAGCTGTTAGCGGTGAGCAGTTCCTCAGAGCAATGGGACAGTTGGAACCTCTGCATGACCTTGGGAAGATGTATGAGACCAGATAGGGAGGGGTGACTTGTCTGCCACGATTGTTATGGCTTACCTCAGGCCGGCACCCTCTGGGCCTCTGGACACACAACAGTGGAAAAAGCAGCTGCATACAATTACGAACAGCCACCAATGAAGAGGGTATACCTTACCCCTGAAACCAGGTGCGATCTGTCACAGCGAAGGTCTCAGGGCTGACCTGGGATCAGGCCCTTGTTTGCACGACCAAGAACCTGAGTCATTTGTCAAAGAGGGATCTTTGGGATGGACAAAGCCGTCTGTTCAGTTTAGGCTGGTCTGCCCTTCTGTTCACTTCTGTAGCTGAGTTAAACGTGAATATCATCATTCAACTTGTGAAAGAATACAAGAGAAGGTGATGAGAGACCCTTTCATCATTAATGCGTTGTGTAAATATGACAGGGATTTTCGTTGCTCCAAAGACAGACATGCACATGCACAATTAACCGGCTCTGTGTGAACACACCCCAAAGTACAACATTCGTCTAAGCAGACACAGAAAACTGGTTTTGTTCATCATAAAGCTAGATGCATTTGAAAAAGCTCCACGCAGTGCTATCATATGATTGAGGTTCATGTGGATGTTATTTGTAAGGCTTTTGTAAAAGAGATATATGCAATGCCTTCGTTCAAATCTGTGCCTGTGACATTTTGCCCTATATCAATTTAACGTTTCCTCATGAGCGTGTAAGAGGAAATGATGAGCTGCTTACATTATTCTTTTTGTTAATCGGGTACACTCAGTGATAAATGAAGCATAGGTAAACATTAATAATAATGCTGCACATTTACGTTCCTCTCTGTTGGCATTCGCCCCTGTTTGAACAGTATAGGTCAGGTGACTGATGGTATAAATATTTGTGAATGAAGAAGAGAGCTGCTGATATGAAGAGGCCTCCATTCATGCATTCCAGCCTCTTAGGGAAACATGAGCCAAGGGCAGAGGGAGGGATTGGGATCCTGCTGTACAGGCACAAGGCTATTATCCACACTAAAGATCACACAGGCAACCGCAAAAACTAAGAAGTGATCATGAATAATGGTCAGGCAATGCATGAGTAAGTGCCTGAGTGAGTGAATCGGCATATAGATTAATACATTAAATCAATGAATGGACAGTCAATCAATAAGTGAGAAATGAACGAATGTCATTTCATAAATGGATACGTGAGTGAGTGAGTGAGTGAGTGAGTGTGTGAGTGAGTGAGTGAGTGAGTGAGTGTGTGAGTGAGTGAGTGTGTGAGTGAGTGTGTGAGTGAGTGAGTGTGTGAGTGTGTGAGTGAGTGAGTGTGTGAGTGTGTGAGTGAGTGAGTGAGTGTGTGAGTGAGTGAGTGTGTGAGTGAGAGAGTGAGTGTCTGAGTGAGTGAGTGAGTGAGTGAGTGTGTGAGTGAGTGAGTGAGTGAGTGAATAAGTAAGTGAGTGAGTGGGTGAGTGTGTGAGTGAGTGAGTGAGTGTGTGAGTGAGTGAGTGTGTGAGTGAGTGAGTGAGTGAGTGTGTGAGTGAGTGAGTGTGTGAGTGTGTGAGTGAGTGAGTGAGTGAGTGTGTGAGTGAGTGAGTGAGTGAGTGAGTGTGTGAGTGAGTGAGTGTGTGAGTGAGTGAGTGTGTGAGTGTGTGAGTGTGTGAGTGAGTGAGTGAGTGTGTGAGTGAGTGAGTGAGTGTGTGAGTGAGAGAGTGAGTGTCTGAGAGAGTGAGTGAGTGAGTGAGTGAGTGTGTGAGTGAGTGAGTGAGTGAGTGAATAAGTAAGTGAGTGAGTGAGTGAGTGAGTGAGTGTGTGAGTGAGTGAGTGTGTGAGTGAGTGAGTGAGTGAGTGAGTGTGTGAGTGTGTGAGTGAGTGAGTGAGTGAGTGTGTGAGTGAGTGAGTGAGTGAGTGTGTGAGTGTGTGAGTGAGTGAGTGAGTGAGTGAGTGTGTGAGTGAGTGAGTGAGTGAGTGAGTGAGTGAGTGAGTGAGCGAGTGTGTGAGTGAGTGAGTGAGTGTGTGAGTGAGTGAGTGTGTGAGTGAGTGAGTGTGTGAGTGAGTGAATGAGTGAGTGAGTGTGTGAGTGTGTGAGTGAGTGAGTGAGTGTGTGAGTGAGTGAGTGAGTGAGTGAGTGAGTGTGTGAGTGAGTGCGTGTGTGAGTGAGTGAGTGAGTGAGTGTGTAAGTGTGTGAGTGAGTGAGTGAGTGTGTGAGTGAGTGAGTGAGTGAGTGAGTGTGTGAGTGAGTGAGTGAGTGTGTGAGTGAGTGAGTGAGTGTGTGAGTGAGTGAGTGAGTGTGTGAGTGTGTGAGTGAGTGAGTGAGTGAGTGAGTGAGTGAGTGTGTGAGTGAGTGAGTGTGTGAGTGAGAGAGTGAGCGTCTGAGAGAGTGAGTGAGTGAGTGAGTGAGTGTGTGAGTGAGTGAGTGAGTGAGTGAATAAGTAAGTGAGTGAGTGAGTGAGTGAGTGTGTGAGTGAGTGAGTGTGTGAGTGAGTGAGTGTGTGAGTGAGTGAGTGAGTGAGTGAGTGTGTGAGTGTGTGAGTGAGTGAGTGAGTGAGTGAGTGTGTGAGTGAGTGAGTGAGTTTGTGAGTGTGTGAGTGAGTGAGTGAGTGAATAAGTAAGTGAGTGAGTGAGTGAGTGAGTGTGTGAGTGAGTGTGTGAGTGAGTGAGTGAGTGTGTGAGTGAGTGAGTGTGTGAGTGAGTGAGTGTGTGAGTGTGTGAGTGAGTGTGTGAGTGAGTGAGTGAGTGAGTGTGTGAGTGAGTGAGTGAGTGAGTGTGTGAGTGAGTGAGTGAGTGTGTGAGTGAGTGAGTGAGTGAGTGTGTGAGTGAGTGAGTGAGTGAGTGTGTGAGTGTGTGAGTGAGTGAGTGAGTGAGTGAGTGTGTGAGTGAGTGAGTGAGCGAGTGTGTGAGTGAGTGAGTGAGTGAGTGTGTGAGTGAGTGAGTGTGTGAGTGTGTGAGTGTGTGAGTGTGTGAGTGAGTGAGTGTGTGAGTGAGTGAGTGTGTGAGTGAGTGAGTGTGTGAGTGAGTGAATGAGTGAGTGAGTGTGTGAGTGTGTGAGTGAGTGAGTGAGTGTGTGAGTGAGTGAGTGAGTGAGTGAGTGAGTGTGTGAGTGAGTGAGTGTGTGAGTGAGTGAGTGAGTGTGTGAGTGAGTGAGTGAGTGTGTGAGTGAGTGAGTGAGTGAGTGTGTGACTGAGTGAGTGAGTGAGTGAGTGTGTGAGTGAGTGAGTGTGTGAGTGAGTGAGTGAGTGAGTGAGTGTGTGACTGAGTGAGTGAGTGTGTGAGTGAGTGAGTGAGTGAGTGAGTGTGTGAGTGAGTGAGTGAGTGTGTGAGTGAGTGAGTGAGTGAGTGAGTGTGTGAGTGTGTGAGTGAGTGTGTGAGTGAGTGAGTGAGTGAGTGAGTGAGTGTGTGAGTGAGTGAGTGAGTGAGTGTGTGAGTGAGTGAGTGTGTGAGTGAGTGAGTGAGTGTGTGAGTGTGTGAGTGAGTGAGTGAGTGTGTGAGTGAGTGAGTGTGTGAGTGAGAGAGTGAGTGTCTGAGTGAGTGAGTGAGTGAGTGAGTGAGTGTGTGAGTGAGTGAGTGTGTGAGTGAGTGAGTGTGTGAGTGTGTGAGTGAGTGTGTGAGTGAGTGAGTGTGTGAGTGAGTGAGTGTGTGAGTGAGTGAGTGTGTGAGTGTGTGAGTGAGTGAGTGAGTGAGTGAGTGTGTGAGTGAGTGAGTGTGTGAGTGAGTGAGGGAGTGAGTGTGTGAGTGAGTGAGTGAGTGAGTGAGTGTGTGAGTGAGTGAGTGAGTGAGTGTGTGAGTGAGTGAGTGAGTGAGTGAGTGTGTGAGTGTGTGAGTGAGTGAGTGAGTGTGTGAGTGAGTGAGTGTGTGAGTGAGAGAGTGAGTGTCTGAGTGAGTGAGTGAGTGAGTGAGTGAGTGAGTGAGTGAGTGTGTGAGTGAGTGAGTGAGTGAGTGAATAAGTAAGTGAGTGAGTGAGTGAGAGAGTGAGTGAGTGTGTGAGTGAGTGAGTGAGTGAGTTTGTGAGTGTGTGAGTGAGTGAGTGAGTGAGTGAGTGAGTGTGTGAGTGAGTGAGTGAGCGAGTGTGTGAGTGAGCGAGTGAGTGAGTGTGTGAGTGAGTGAGTGTGTGAGTGAGTGAGTGTGTGAGTGTGTGAGTGTGTGAGTGAGTGAGTGTGTGAGTGAGTGAGTGAGTGTGTGAGTGAGTGAGTGTGTGAGTGAGTGAATGAGTGAGTGAGTGTGTGAGTGTGTGAGTGAGTGAGTGAGTGTGTGAGTGAGTGAGTGAGTGAGTGAGTGAGTGTGTGAGTGAGTGAGTGTGTGAGTGAGTGAGTGAGTGAGTGTGTGAGTGTGTGAGTGAGTGAGTGAGTGTGTGAGTGAGTGAGTGAGTGAGTGAGTGTGTGAGTGAGTGAGTGAGTGAGTGTGTGAGTGAGTGAGTGTGTGAGTGAGTGAGTGAGTGAGTGAGTGTGTGAGTGAGTGAGTGAGTGAGTGAGTGAGTGAGTGTGTGAGTGAGTGAGTGTGTGAGTGAGTTAGTGTGTGTGTGAGTGAGTGAGTGAGTGTGTGAGTGAGTGAGTGTGTGAGTGTGTGAGTGAGTGAGTGTGTGAGTGAGTGAGTGAGTGAGTGAGTGAGTGTGTGAGTGAGTGAGTGAGTGTGTGAGTGTGTGAGTGAGTGAGTGAGTGAGTGAGTGTGTGAGTGAGTGAGTGAGTGAGCGAGTGTGTGAGTGAGTGAGTGAGTGAGTGTGTGAGTGAGTGAGTGTGTGAGTGAGTGTGTGAGTGAGTGAGTGAGTGAGTGTGTGAGTGTGTGAGTGAGTGAGTGAGTGTGTGAGTGAGTGAGTGAGTGAGTGAGTGTGTGAGTGAGTGAGTGAGTGAGTGTGTGAGTGAGTGAGTGTGTGAGTGAGTGAGTGAGTGAGTGTGTGAGTGAGTGAGTGAGTGTGTGAGTGAGTGAGTGAGTGAGTGAGTGTGTGAGTGAGTGAGTGTGTGAGTGAGTGAGTGTGTGAGTGAGTGAGTGAGTGTGTGAGTGAGTGAGTGAGTGTGTGAGTGTGTGAGTGAGTGAGTGAGTGAGTGTGTGAGTGAGTGAGTGTGTGAGTGAGAGAGTGAGTGTCTGAGTGAGTGAGTGAGTGAGTGTGTGAGTGAGTGAGTGTGTGAGTGTGTGAGTGAGTGTGTGAGTGAGTGAGTGTGTGAGTGAGTGAGTGTGTGAGTGAGTGAGTGTGTGAGTGTGTGAGTGAGTGAGTGAGTGTGTGAGTGAGTGAGTGTGTGAGTGAGTGAGTGAGTGAGTGTGTGAGTGAGTGAGTGAGTGAGTGTGTGAGTGAGTGAGTGAGTGAGTGAGTGTGTGAGTGAGTGAGTGTGTGAGTGAGTGAGTGAGTGTGTGAGTGTGTGAGTGAGTGAGTGAGTGTGTGAGTGAGTGAGTGTGTGAGTGAGAGAGTGAGTGTCTGAGTGAGTGAGTGAGTGAGTGAGTGTGTGAGTGAGTGAGTGAGTGAGTGAATAAGTAAGTGAGTGAGTGAGTGAGTGAGTGTGTGAGTGAGTGCGTGTGTGAGTGAGTGAGTGAGTGTGTGAGTGAGTGAGTGAGTGAGTGTGTGAGTGAGTGAGTGTGTGAGTGAGTGAGTGTGTGAGTGAGTGAGTGTGTGAGTGAGTGTGTGAGTGTGTGAGTGAGTGAGTGAGTGAGTGTGTGAGTGAGTGAGTGAGTGAGTGAGCGAGTGTGTGAGTGAGCGAGTGAGTGAGTGAGTGTGTGAGTGAGTGAGTGTGTGAGTGAGTGAGTGTGTGAGTGAGTGAGTGAGTGAGTGAATGAGTGAGTGTGTGAGTGAGTGAGTGAGTGTGTGAGTGAGTGAGTGTGTGAGTGAGTGAGTGTGTGAGTGAGTGAGTGAGTGTGTGAGTGAGTGAGTGAGTGAGTGAGTGTGTGAGTGAGTGAGTGAGTGTGTGAGTGAGTGTGTGAGTGAGTGAGTGTGTGAGTGAGTGAGTGAGTGAGTGTGTGAGTGATTGAGTGAGTGAGTGAGTGAGTGTGTGAGTGTGTGAGTGAGTGAGTGTGTGAGTGAGTGAGTGAGTGAGTGAGTGTGTGAGTGAGTGAGTGTGTGAGTGAGTGAGTGAGTGTGTGAGTGAGTGAGTGAGTGTGTGAGTGAGTGAGTGAGTGAGTGAGTGTGTGAGTGAGTGAGTGAGTGAGTGAGTGTGTGAGTGAGTGAGTGTGTGAGTGAGTGAGTGAGTGAGTGAGTGAGTGAGTGAGTGAGTGAGTGAGTGAGTGAGTGAGTGAGTGAGTGAACATGCATTAAATTAAAAACATTTTTTTCGGTCAAGGTAGGAGTGACAGTATAAAAATATGTATCTAATTAAATTTAATCAATAGATAAGGGGGTTATTGAATGAATTCAGACATTCCAAATGAACGAGTACAGTGCAGTGAATGAATACATGAGTGAATTAATTAACAGTCCATATGAACTGAATTAATTAATGTAGTTTAATCACCAGATGACTGAATAAATGAATGAATGAATCTGAATAAATGCAGTTTAATCAATGATTTAATTTATTTATTTATGAACAGTCAGATAAAAAAGTTGTAGTACGAATAGTAAGTTAGTAGGTGGATAAAATAAAATTTAGTGAATGAATGAAGGATCAGACATTCAGTGAGTGAGTGAGTGAGTCAATGAATGAATGAATGAATGAATGAATGAATGAATGATCAGGCGTCCGAGGAGTAAGTGAATGCATGAATAAATGAATGTTGCTTAATCAAAAGATGATTGTAAGATTAAATAGTTCAGATGAATAAACAAACAAACGAATGAATGAATGAATGAATGAATGAATGAATGAATGAATGAATGAATGAATGAATGAATGAACAGTCAGGCAATGATTAAGTTAATTAGTTAATGACTGAGTGATCAGAAATTCAATAAATAAATGAATTAATCTTAATCAAAAGATGAATGTAAGATTAAACAGTCCAGATTAACCTAATGAATGAATGAATAGTCAGACAATGATTAAGTTAATTAATGACTGAATGATCAGACATTCACTGAGTGAGTGAGTTAGTGAATAAATGAATGAATAGATGAATGAATAGATGAATGAATGAATCAATTAATTAAGCTTAATCAAAAGATGAATGTAAGACTAAACAGTCCAGATGAACCTAATGAATGAATGAAAAGTCAGGCAATGGGTGAGTGAATGGACAAACTAATCAACGAATCAATGAATGAATATAATGGATGACAAGTGAATGAATGATCAAAACAGAGATATACTGAATGAACAAAAAAAAAACCTCTCTATAAATCAAAAATAAATAAATCAGGCAATGAGTGTAGATGTAGATCTTTGACAGTGCTACAATAAATAAATGTTTGAGGCTCTTCCTGTCTAGGACTAACAAACGAGTGTGTTTATGGCATGAACATCTGTCTGCATATGCTTGACAGTGCTGGCTTGTCTATTGTACAGTATGAAGGAGGTAACCCAACTCCACAGCCAGCTGTTGCTCAATGGGTGTTCTGATGTCAGGAGAACATTACTCTTCACACTGGCCCCCTTCAGCCAGCACTTCTGAGGAGCAGTTTATAAAAACTGGGGCACCGTCTCAACAAACTAGCTCATTCCTGCACTCCTGCCTGACCTCTCCAAATTTAACCTTTGGCCCGGAAGGCCAATATTAACTCTTGGCCAATTGTGGGGGGCTCCTGACTTCCCCTGTGCAGCCCGTGAGAACATTCCAGGAGCGGTTGCCTGGCAAGATTGGGTGTTAGAGTGTTGACCTCCAATATGTCCCGGGTTACCCTTGATCTTCACGGCTACCCCCCGCGGGTAAACCACGACCGTTTAGAGGAACTACTATTCAGACACCTTCACAATCATCCAATTATCATTTGACACCTGCAGACATTTTCTGATAATCATAATCATCCTTAGACTCAAAGTTCACAGTCGTTTTTTGTTATCCAGTAGAACATCTAGAGTTAATAAAAACACATCTATGTGTAAAAAAAGAAGAATGTTAATTCAATCTACACGCTTAAATGGGAGCTCTTAATTTCACCTGAAGTGAGATAATCTGCACTGATATGATTCACTTGTCATTAGATAATTACAAGTAAACGAGTCTCTTCGGTCACTTGGGGATTACAGGATCTGCGGAGTCACTTGAGCCTCAAACTGGGAAGGACATCAGAGAACAAAGGCCATCGCCGCTCTATCGCTATGTGGGAGGATGAAAGGCTTGTCCCTATCAGGCCTGAGCTAAGGGCAGCTGAATTCAGCAGAAAGGAAAATATAACAACAACGTATATTGCAACACAAGTAGTCCAGCAGTCAGCCTCTGAAAACAAATATACAAACGGTCAGCGGCACAGGGTGGAAGGTTTCCCTCATGGGCTATGCGCTAATCAAGTTTTCCTCATTAGCTTGACAAGCAGGCAGGGGCCGGTATCTGAACAGAACAATACAGCATTGACAAATTAGCAGCACTAAATGATCATTTGTCAAGTAAATAATCAATGATGCCAGGCTTAAGATTAATGTTATCAGAGGACAACACGGTTACGTTTCATGTCAAGGCCTGTGCCGATTAGCTGCAAGTGTCTCACAGAAATTAGAAAATGACTCGATTCAAATTTGTTTTTGTTTGTTACACTTTATTTTACGGTTACTCTTGTTACACTGTAACTATATATTCAAGCACTGAGTAAATTAACTACATGTACTTACTGTAGGGTTAGGCTTAGGATTAGGGTTAGTTGCATGTAATTATACATCAGTTATAGTTATTACTATAGTTACACAACATGTGCAGCAAAGACACTGTAAAAATAAAGTGTTACCGTTTTTTCCTGCTTTTAAAACGAACAGAAAAGACATTACACTGTAAACACTGTAACATTGGGTGTTTCTGATTAGATTCTGTGTTTAGAAGGAAAGGGTAACACTTTACTTAATGTTTTTGTTATGTTACATTTAGTTACAACAGTTTATGTTATTTTGTAATTATTATGTGCATAATTACATGCAACTAAGCCTAACCCTATAGTACGTACATGTAGTTAATTATTATTATTCAGTACTTCATGTATAATTACACTGTAACCTTAAAATAAAGTGCAACACAATAATGTTCAAGAAAACATCTAGCTAAGGCATGCACTGCTATTACTATTGTTAATTCTTAGGATTAGGGGTTTGTTCATGTACACTAACCACACAAAAAAAAAGCATAATTTTCAAGTCAAGGTAATCAAGTCAATAAAAAATAGCAATCCATAGACTTGCAATGAAGACAGAACTCAAGCCAAATCTTGGAAATCAAAAAACACTTTAGAAACTGTCTGGCAATGCACTAAAATCGTGCAACCACTTAAATTTTGTTCATAAAAGGTAAAACTCTAGCCTTTGCATACTGTTTTAGGACAACATTGACAATGTGGGACAAATTGCATAATCGTCTTATCAATCCAGTATTCATATCAACATGAGATGCCATCTTATCAGAATATAAAATGATTTGTCATGTTCCCTTGCACCTAAATATCAATATCAAGTGTGAATAAAGATCTCTTATCAGTCACAATTAAAGAAGTTTAAAACATGTGTGACAGATGTGCCAAGGTCATGTTTGGTTTAGCTATCTTCCATTTCTGGGTTTCTGTTTCTCACTGTTTCTTCATTGCTGTTTAGTTCTGCTTCCTTCTTTTAAGAGGTACTTGTTTGTTTCTTTGTTTACCTCAGATTTACACCTGTGTCTCGTTTAATTGCCTGTGTTTGCATTTTGTTGGTTATTGTCTTGGATCAGTGGGACAGTGTTTCTGCATCTCTCCTATGATGAGTATTTTGGTTTGTTTATTTAAGACTATTTAGAACGTATATGATCCGAGTGTGTTGGATTAACACACAACGTGACATGTTCTGTATACCTTTATGTTCTGTATTCCCTACTAGGGTTGCAAAGCGGCTGAAAATGTATGGTATATTTCCTAAAACTTTACAAAAGCTCATGGAAAGTTCCCAAAACTTCTGGAAAGTTTCTGGAAACTGGTATCAATTATTACCAACTGAACAGGCATAAACAATATGCAAAACGATTAAAATGACAGGCTAAATATTTAGAATGCATAAAGAACAACAGAAGTGTGATTTAATAATACATGGAACAAACGCTGGGCCAAATATTAATCATATCAAATGACAGATGAATTTATGCCAAAATACCATTGTTCCGGGCGTGTGTTATGTAGAATGACGAAGGCGAGGGATCAACTGAAAACTCTCTTTAATAAACGAAAATGAAAACACTTTAAATTCAAAAACAAAAGGGCACACTTGTGCATAAACAAACGATAATTCTGAAGAACTAGAACTAGGAAACATGGAGAAACATACACACTTAGGAGCAACGACGTAGGAAACGTTAACAATCGACAAAGACAAGGGAGAGCATATATATACTGGATGATGGGAAACACCTGACGAGACTAACAAGGCGAGTGGCAAACGGGATGAACACAATGGATCACACAGGAGGAAACAGGAAGTGACGAGACACGATATGACTGTGACAACCATAAAGTTTGATTGAACGTTTGATTGCCTTTGATGTCAAAAACAAAAGATATGGACACATTACAACACTTTATTTTAAGGAAACATAGTTATATGGTACTACATTTACTTACTATAGTAATAACAATACATTACAAATAAATAACCCTAATCCAAACCCTAACCGTAAATCTATGGAAACTGCATGTAGTTAATCAATATTACTCAGTACGGCTAAAATTTTATGTAAGCTGTCTTTGTTAAAATATAATTATACATTTCAGTGCGGAGTAATATTAATTAACTACATTTATTTACTATAGGGTTAGGATTTGGTTTGGTTTAAAATTAGTTGCACGTGATTATCAGAATTTATTGTTATTACTAAAGTAACTACTGTGAAATAAAGTGTTCCCCTCAGTACTTATTTGAGAAAGTACAATGTAACTACGTCACCTTAAAATGCAGTATGACCGCATTTTCTCCTCTCTTTTACATACTTAATGAGCATATTTGCCAATTATGTTGGTTTGTGTTTTACTATTTGCATTCGCTAACAGAACAGACTCTCTTCCATTTCTACAAAACAACACAAAAAACGACCCTTTAAAACATGCACTGCTATGCTAAAGTCAATCAACCTCTCAGCACATGCTCAAACTCATGACTCGTCAATCTATGACATTTACACAGCAGCTCAGTCAGTCATTTACACTTCAGTTTCAGCTTCCGCATAATAGAAATATCTTCAAAGACTTTTATAAAGGTTAGTTAATGATCACAGATGTGGGTGAGCGGCTCAGATATCATGAGCTCAGGTCGATCATTTGGTGAGAAAAGAGTGAAATCTGCAATAACGAAACTAAACGCATCATAAGGTCCTGGATGTCACAAAAGATAGTGTAAATTAATATCTAACTCTATTTGTTTGTGCAGTGGGTACTGGGCGAATCTCGCAGTTTGTTAATGTTGCTGAATTTTGATCTCCATATTGGTTCACATGGAAAAAAGAAAAAAAAAGACCTCTTTTTGAATTTATGAGTCATAATGCAAACAAGTCATAAATTCCTTCCTCACAATTTGCCAATAAAAGAGCCAGAACAAAAGCATGAAAAATGGACAATGATAAATGGTTGTTGAATGAATCATTTTAATAGTCAAAAGAAAAAAAGATTATTTTTTTAAAAACATAATTATATGACATGTATTTTTTATTATTCTTTGAAGACGGATATCATTTGCAATGAATACGTTTTACACAAAAAATGTGTTTGGAATTTATATTTCACCTTCTGACAAGTTAAATGGGTAAAATTGGGCCAATTTGAGGTCAAAGGGTAGTTAAATGGATGGAATTAAAGCAGCAGGCTTCACTTCCTCAGGAAACACATGAAAAGTAAAACTGACCATCAGTATCCAGCGTTTACATATTTAGTCATTTTGCATTATTATACAATTATACATATTGATTATGCAGTAATTCCACTGCCAAAATCAATGAACTCTTAAATAAATTGCAGTCATATGTACTGACTTTATTACAAATAGAAGTATGATGTTTGTTGACTGCAAAAACAAGAGAGTTTACTAAGAAACTTTAGATGTTGAAAAGAATCAAAAGCTTGATGTGTGATTCATGCTTTAATAGAGTGACTCATTCACACTTTCCTTTATAGGCCGCACAGGAAGACTAACAATGGAGCACATTCCCTGCAAAACAATGACATTCAAACTTGAAAAGGTCAAACTATCTTAAAAAGCTGGTGGTTCAAGGTTGTATTTTGGAGTGCTTCCTCAAGCAAGTGTGAACTGGAAGCAGGGATCCGATTCTTTCTGTTTGTCATTCTTACATTTCCCCTGGACGGGCAACAGAGACTCTTGTGGTGATGCATCAGAGCTTTGCGGTCAGGCCGGATCAATCACAGGGGAATGACCGTCAGGCTGACACAGCGGTTCTGACTGACAGCATTCTGAAGGGGAGCTGTGAGTCAGCAAAGCTGGAAGGTGAAACACTCCATTCATTCCTGCGGAGCAAAGACAGGAAGGTGGGCTGAAGAGGCTGGTGTAAAGTGACTGCATGAGGTTTCTTTGCCTGATGTGTAATCATACGCTAAGAGTAGAAAGAGGGGGGGGGGATCGGAATTATAGTTCCGTCAGCTGACGGCCTCAAGAATGTTTCCAAACATGATTCCTAGAAAACAAAGCTGCACATATTTACACACAACCAGTGAAACGTTTGGACGCACCAACTTTACCTACAGTGTTCAAAATGATGGGAAACAATTCAAAAGGCTACCACTAAAATATAATTCATGAAATTCAAATTATGCATTAGGTACTTTATAATGAAGCAAACATGAACAGCATTCATCAATTCAGGATAATGTACCGTATTTTCCCGCATATATCCCGCGGGTTATACCAGATTTTACAAACCCCGCAGGGATATATAAGGGTGCGGACTATATCACCAATTTTTTACACGTAATAAAATTTCAATCTAAAAAAAAAATTGCGGTATTTTCTTTCTGTTTTTCTTTCTTGCACGGGTTGTCTGGCCTCTGTACTGTCTGTCTTACAGCTGGCGCTGATAGGCTGTCTGACCTGTCAATCATGCAAGAAGGCGTGATTGGCTGTGCTGCCATGATAGCGTGCTCTTCTCATCCGATCAACACGCTTCCAGGGGGAGAGACTGCTCTTTCATTTTCTTCTGATTTTGACTTGTGTTTGTTTTCTTATTGTGTGAATTTCACGCACAAGCACTGTTACCGAGCCTGAACAGTTATGGACAATTGACATCGCGCGAGCAACATTCAAAATTCGAATCGTGAACTTGCAAAAAAAATTCATCATGGGTGCGGGATATCTGAGGGTGCTGATTATCTGCGTTTGCAGATTATATGCGGGAAAATACGGTAATTATGAATGTATATTCACACACACACATACACACACACAACAATAATGTAAACGCTATAGTTGATTGCTAATTCACGTTAGTTTGTAAAAAAGTAGCTAATATTAATTTTGCACAAAACGTTAGAAAGTGAACAATAAAGTACAGTAATACCTCGGTTTACGAGTGACTTTGTATACCTGCAAATCAGTGTACGAGCATGGAAAGTCAGATCGGTGTACGAGCATTGTATCGGAGTGTGAGAAAAACATTCCCTCGCCCATGCAAATTTTTGTGTGGAAAAACGCTCAGCATCTTCGTGCGCATTTTTGCTGCAAATATCCTAACGACAGCCTCTCACAAAGCCCATCACCCCTTCACTCGTTCATTCTCTCAGTCGCTCGGTTTGGTTCATCATTCACCACACTGATACTTTTATAAGTGATTTACAGCGGTTTTACCTCGTGTTGTTAACATTAATTGTGATCGCTATTGTTCACGTAGTGAAATATATACGTACAGTACAGCATATAGACAATGACCTCAAGATGAGGAAGAAAGAAGGGATGAAATTCTCCCTGTAAGCAGTAAAACCCTCCTCTCGTCTTCTTCACGCCAGCAGCGACGCGACTCAAAGCTAAGTGCGCATTACAGTAAATTCTCAAGTATTTTTAGAGTTTAATTGTCAATTATTAATTAGTATCTATTTGAGAATTTTAGTCTCACTTCCTGTTACAGACCTGTGTAACAGTGTAAAACATTTGCATAATTCCAGCCTATGGTCTTCATTTGCTGCCTGCGGTTAACGTCTAATTTGACCCGCCCTCAAACACTGTAGTTGCAACGGAGACTGGTTGAGTGGGGTTGAGACCTTTATCAAATCATTTTCAGACTTTATGAGAAATGTGGTCATTTGCAACATATATTATGAAAAAAATCAAAGTGTTTTTTTTTACCTTATATGCACGTAAACCTATTGGTTAGAAACCCTTAAAATAGCATAATAGGAGCACCTTAAATTGTATGCTGGACTCATTTTGTAAAAAATTAATTTAGGCATTATTCATATTGGCCAAGAAAACACATTTCAAGCTTTTGAACGTGTTGTAAAGTTTAAACAATGTTTAAACAATGTTTAAAGTCTGTACTGATCACGATAAACAGTGTCTAACAGTGTGTCCAACCATTTGACTGGTAGTGGATGAATTTTCAGCCGATTTTTGGTTCTCATGATAAGGCACTGGAGTGTGAGAGAGGGAGTAACTCGAATGGCCGACTAAAGTGCAAAGGGCTTCCGCAGGGCAGACTGAGAAAGGTTCGACCCATGTTTGTTCAGCCAAAAATTCACTGGCCAGGTGAGAAATACACAGCACTGACAACCATGCAGCGGCTGCAAGAAAGACATTCCTGTAGTGAATGATTGAAAGACCGACGGCTTTCGTGGCTTTGCAACTCCTTCACATTGGCTTGAGCCTGCAACTTTCATTCCCCAGTTTCACACTTGGGCTTGTTCTGTTTGAGGGTTAATGTACACAGCTCTTTTGATCACATTTTATAGATACGGCAGCAAGTAACCTTGTTTTGCATTATTTTTTTCTGAGTTTGAACATTAACCTCCTAATAACCAGACAAGAACCACACAGACAAATGGGCAAAGTCAAGCTTTGTTTTGGAGAGAAAAGCATTCTGTCAGCTGCTGTTTACTTAAGGTCTCTTGAGGGGGGGAGCAATGCTTTGTGAGTGCCACAGCATTAGTAGATTCCATAGGCTTTTGCAGCACTGGTCATTAGCTGACCGGCTTTTAAGAAGCACGTACGTAACACAATGGTGGACAAACAGCAAAAGTTCCCAAACTTGCATCTAACGTATAATGAGAGGTGGGTTAACCTCTCAAGATAAAGGTTGTAGTACAACAAGAGGTCAAAACCCTATTACAAGAAAGACAGAAAAAATACACGACGGCCATCTGTGGGAATCCTTTGAGAACTTCTCCATGGTTTTATGTAATACCTACCCATTTCTACATTATGTTCTTCCCACTGACCAATCATAAAAGTAACAGGGAAATGAAAGGAGTCTAATTGAGAGGGTGGTGAGATCCCACCCCTCTCATGTTCAGAGTTAAGTGGTCCACACGGCCAGCTGTTCATGTGTAAAACCTGATAATCATGGACCACCCCCTCTTCTGAGCCGGGGCTGGGCCAGAGATACCAGAGACAAGCCCCGTGATCCCAGATGAAAGGCGTAGGTGGAGAACTTCAAGCTTCACAATGCGTCTGTGTGATATATACCTTATCATCCAAAATGCATCAGCTGTCTGTTGGCGGCAAGAAAGAGAAAGACAGACAGAAAGAAAAGGCGTATGTGGGCAAGCCAGCAAAAGATAGTGAAGTTGCAGGCCTTCTGTTACTGGAGGCTTAATCCTGACTCTAAGAAGAGTCGGGTCTTTTCAATATGGTTCAACAAGACAGAAAATATACTGAACCCCACGACGCCTGAAAAACAGAATAAGAATATATATATGGAACTAATACTTAGGGAACAAATATATGAGTATATCTAGTTTCTCATTCTAAAACATGACTTTAGAACTTTAGAACGAAGGATTGCTGAGTTGCTTTATTGAAGCTTATTGTATTATGTAGAATAGAGTATTATGAGAGAGAGAGAGAGAGAGAGAGAGAGAGAGAGAGAGAGAGATCGACAAAACGAGTGCATTACCTGCATCTATCTAATATTATTCAGGTCAAATTTATATTCATAATATAAAGCGATGTCTTTTTTTCTTTTAACACTTAAGGGGGTTTTCTGTGACAGCACTAGTCAATGTTGTCTTGTTTACAACCTTGTTAAGTCCTTTCAAATATCAAAGCTCTGTAGTGTGGGACAAAGCATATTATGCAATCCAATACAATAATGAGTGATAGATCAAATGACATGGTGATGAAAAAACTATGACATGGGGGGGGGGGGAATCTCGGTCACGAATGTAACTTTGATTCCCTGCAGAGGGAATTTGTGCTACGTCGAAATCACCATAGGGGAAGCCAACCTGGCCGACTTATAGGCAAGAGAGATTGCCTCAACTATCCACTTGCTCATTCTCTGTTTCGAGGCTGGGGCCCACTTGGGGGCCCAAACTCTGCCCGGTCACCGTGGGGCGATCAAGGTGAGATGGACCTTGTCCCAGGATAACTCTCTCCAGAACTCCCAAGAGCAGAGCAATCAGGGTAAATTGTACACACGGAGCCTCTTATACGTCTGAACCATTGCATCCAGTCCGAGAGGAGCTTAGTGGGTGAGGGAGAACCAGAGCAGACAGTGAGACATCTCTCGAGACGCAAGCAGATCCACTTGTGCTTGGCTAAACTTCTCCCATATGTGCTCTACCATCTTCTTGGCTGTTGGCCAGAGGAGAACTGGTCCGCTGACTGAACCTGGTTTCTCCCAAGTTTTTTTTCCTCCATTCTGTTTTTCATTCATTCCGTCACCTGCTGGAGTTTTGGTTCCTTACCGCTGTCGCCTCTGGCTTGCTTAGTTGGGGACACGTAACACTTAATATTCTTCGGTTTTATTGATTCGCCTGCTCTTTTAGAGCTGCGGTTCAGCCAAAACAAACTTTGTTTTTATTGTTTTCATGTGACCACTGTAAAGCTGCTGTGAAACAATCTGTATTGTAAAAAGCGCTATATAAATGAAGGTGATAAAGGCGACTTCTGGGTAAAGCGTCCATTCCCTGGGCCTTGGCCCCTGCCACAATAGATGTCTGCTCCAATGTTTTGAGCGTGCTTCCAGGATCTGACGGAGGAAGTTGGACCTATCAGCTGAGGCTAGAGATAAGGCCAGGCCCGTCTCTAATCCCTCTGACAGGTCCATTTGCTATCCTCTTGGACGAAGGTCAAGTAGTGGGACCCAAACCCTGAGGACTGCGAGACTGCGCTCCAGTCCAGAACCTTACCCAGTAGAGAATTTTCTTCTTATTCTATTACAAGAGCCTGCTCGGGGTCCAACATTGTGGGCAGGACCCCATTGAACCTGGGCAGAACTGAATACTGTAACCCTTTCCGATGGTGCACAGGACTCAATGAAAAATATTCTGTAAACAGGTCTAAAACGTTTTGAGCTAACTCACAATGTTTGGCGTGATCTTGTATCTGTCAGAGCAGAAACTAAAGCTGATGCTCTCTGTGTTTTTCCATCGTCATTTGCAAATTGTGTGAGTTTCTTTCATCCATTAAATGGAAAGATCTGAAAAACACACACATTCACCTGCCCATAATCCCTCCATTCAAAGAAATCAGGACAGAAGTGATTGAAAGTGTACAAATTAGATGGATTAAAACACCAGGTGTAAATGGGAATGTGTCTCACTCATCCACTTGTGATCCGATCGACCAAAACGCATCTTAATACCAAGTGTGAACAAGGTCTAATTGAAAAGCAACATTATGCAATCAAATAAATAAACAACTGTTTCCTTATCTCATGCAATGACCTATAAAATAAGCAGGACGAGATCCAGCTTGACCTCCTGCTGGTTCACTGAGAAAAAACAGCAGTGCGTGAGCGAATGAGAAAAATGGCTCCAAGTGTCTGAAAGATGACCATCCTGAGAACCAGTGACCCAGAGCAGGAAAGGCTGCAGGTCAAAAGTCCTGACCTGAACTCACCCACAGCATGTAGACACAGCGAGAAGGTTCCTGGGTCGCTCAGACTGGTGATGTATCCGGATGTACAGATGAACTTCCCTTGCCTTGTAAACAAATATTAAACATGCAAAGTCAAGTATGTGAATTCAACAATGTCATTCCATCGTTTTGCTGATATTCACAACAATTATAGTCATAATGACAGAAATAGTCATGCTAAATAATTTAGAAGTTACGAGTTACAGTGCATTAAAAATAAGGAGTCATTATAATGAAAACAAAAATGCTATCATTTATTTCTATATCAGATATTTACCAAACATTCTGAGGAAGTTTTGATTATATACCTCTAAGCTGTTGCAAGTAGCTGGTGTGTGATGCGGAGAAAACACGGAGGCAGTAGCTGAATCCAACTGAACTTTGTTTATTCTCCAAAAATAACGAAAACCAAAACACTTTAAATATGAAACCAAAACGGCACACAAATTGCAAAAACCTCAGAGTCACTTAGAACAAGGAAACCAGGAACATGGAGACGGCATCCACACACGAAGAGTAACGACACGACTGCGTCACAAAGACAACGTTAACAACTGACAATGACAAGGGAACACATGAGGGTATAAATACAAGCACGGGAAGATGGGGAACAGCTGACGAGACCTAGGAAGTAATTAGACACGGACAGGTGCAGGAAGGACATGGAAGATACACAGAAGGGACCCGGATGTGAACAACGAGACAAGACCGTGACAGAAGCATGACCAAGTGCAGTTTTTTCCCTCCTTTCTGTTGCACCCTCACATCACACGGATGCTCTGTTTGTTTTCATTCTCTCTTTGTTTCAGTTTTCCGCCACTCATCAGACACCATGAACACTAAAAACTTTTGTTTTTTTATAGAAGCCCTCTTCATCGTCTTCATCCACTAACACCCTCAGAGTTGTCATAGAACCACTGACATTAAAAATAATTATTGTTAATTAATATTATAATATTAATAACGATTATTGTTTTTATATTCATTTTAAAGATATTTGATAACACTTTACTTAAGGAAACACACCCCAGGTGAATTGGGTAAGACAAAAACAACTAATAGGTATCAACATAATTTCTTTTCTGAAATGTTCTGTTTAAATAGACAAATGAGGTGTGGTCTGATTACATATGCAGAAATTTGCATACATTTCTACAACAAAAAAAGTTTTTGGGGCAAATCAGAGTCAAAGATTTTCACATACATTGTTACAGATTTTTCATTTTTTTAATCACTCCATAAATCTGAAAATACTGTCAAACGCCAGAACCAAATAAAATGTCCTTTTTTGCGATAAAATGTAAAAAAATCAGGCAAATCATATATGAACAAACTTCAGTACTGTAATTAAAATCTACAGACAGAAATAAATTAACAACTATAAAAGATACACTTACTGGTTTATGTTTTCTCAAAATTCACAGATGCAAGAAAAAGTTTTTGCCATTTTTGGTCAGTAGCGTCTCGTTTTAAGCCTTTATATGGGATATATTATAAAGGAATTTATAATGTACATTATAATGTAATGTCTCTTTTCAAAAACATTTATTGTAACCAAAGTTAAAACTCATTATATATATTTGCAGATTCCTTGTTACATTTGAAATTGGTTGTTTGTCATGTTTTAATGCATTATACTTTCTAAAGGTTTAATTATGAATGGATAAATATTATAATATATCATAAATGTGATTACAATTATTCAAGAGACCAAACAATACGTTATGAGGTGCATCACGGGACAAGATTATGAAACACTTTTAAAATATACTTTTTTATAATATATAATGGTATATATGCAGACTGGAACTTTCTTCAAATGAAATTGGTGCCTTTCAGTCATTTCAAAACACTTCTGTGTGTATTATAGAAAGATTTCGTGATTTGCAAATGCTTCTAAGGTTGTAGTTGTAATTATACTTGAGTGTGCTGATTGTTATTTGTGTATTTGTGTAACTGGGCTAGAACAGGACTCCATCTTGACCAGGACAATTTTTTATTTTTAATCCTAAAAACATATTTATAATATGTAAAGTGTTACCAAAACTCATTCATTTAATTTTGAGCACATTTTGAGTTACAGACATTTGTAGAATGTCCCAATTATCCTCATCATTTAGACATTTGTTCCCTATCTGCATACGTTACTGAAAATCCTTTTGACTGTTAAAAAAGTTTATCCCCTTCCCAGCCTTTATTTGTTCAGCAAGCATGTCTTAAAAAACTTCCGCTGTTCAGGAGGCACTAAAGGACAGATGGCAAGCGCTTATAGGTAGAATTATGAAGTTGTTAAGTTAGACGTTTATATTTTAAACTCATGGTCTCTCTCTTTCAGTTGGGAATTCACTTATCAGAGTTTACACATCTACATTTGGATTCTTAAGCTGGAGTTAATTCCTAATAAGCATGTGGGAAATAGTTGACACAACACTGATTCTTCAGATATGAGATAAAACATGTCTTGCAATTTTACCTGCAATTTGTTATGAAAACAGTAACATTTCCTCCTTAATCGCTAGTATGATACGAATGTGATATTTTGTTTCCTCTTGATCAAAGTTATGACTTTTAACAATCTGAAGACTTATAATATTTATCAAATAATTATCATAAGCATTTTAAAAATAATATTCACATTTGTTTGCATGCCTCTTGTCAACATGATGAGATATTTATAAAAAGTATTAAAGTTAACGTTTATCTTGAAGGTCTTTTTTTGCAAATAGTTCAAGAATTTGACACAGGCTTATGTGGATTAATTTATTCATGCTTATATTTTCCTGCAATCATGACGAACCCATTCCGAAATTCATTTGGATTTTATATATCTTGCCTAATTTTCAGTAGTCTAAGGTATTAGTAAAAACCAACAAGTGACATTTTGAAAATGGAACGTACCGAACAATAGCAAGGAAAATATGCATTTTGCGAGAAAATAGAAGAAATAGGACACTTGCACATAAATATACATATATTTAAGAGGCCATTCACACACAACACATTTTTACGATTAAAATTCATTCAGTGAAGCGAGAAAAAACCACAGAATGTGGTATTCTGTATTCTTCAAATTGTACGTCGCTTTGGAAAAAAATGAGTAAATGCAAATGGAAATGGAAATGTAGAAAGGTCTAGAGAGGCAGGTTTTTTAATGTTGAACTTTAATGTTTTAGAATGCCGCGCAATGGTTAAATGCATCCATCTAGTGCGTTTACATTGAAAAGAACGTAAAAATGGAGAAATGCGTTCGGTGTGAATGGCCCCTGACAGATTAATCTAAAACTATTCTTGGTACATCAACTTATTTTTTGCAAAACTGCTGAATCTTAATGAAGTTGCATACAAGATCTATAAAGAATAAAATAAAAATCAAACCATATAATAACTTTATTATTTGTAAAAACACACGTTTAGTAAAAAAACACAGCACAGATTTCAGGGTTCACTACAAGACAGTTCGTTAAACATTCATTCAGAAAACTATGCACTGACTCACAGTCAGACTGATTCCAAGCTGTACTGGTCTCTCCAGAGACATTAATATAATGCCTTACGCTGACCAGATCATGGTGGTTTAATCCTGTTACCAACTACAGTATACATTCATTTACTCTCGGTCATCTCAACCACACACTGTGAGAGACAGAGAGAATGATTCACGGGGCAAAGTTTCCCGCTTTCCCCAACACAATTCAAATTGTCATTTTAATTTCCAGACCCGCGCTACGCCAGATTACTTCTAGCTCAGTGGCTCTGATCAACAGGTTGCGGTGGCTCATAGGTGGCATGTCCCGAAAAGGACAGTCACACACACACACACACACGTGATGTCAGTGATCCTCACAGAGAGGAGTCCCGCGGAGTGCGCCTTTTCTGGCCAGCTGTACCCTTGCTGCATTTGTGAGTGTGTGTTTGTACGTGTGGATAGAGTCGGCAATCGGGGGCCGCATGCCACTCATATGTCAGAGGACAATACGAGGGCCAGGACCGATATTGGTGAACAATGGTCATCTGTTTGGTAGCCCCGAGACAACGCACCCATAAAAAGGAGCTGTCAAAATTATTCAAACAAACCCCACGGTCAGACAAGCCTTTGTTTTTGTGAATGGACAAGGTTGAGAATAATGAAATGTTGCCCTTATTTTCAAACTGCAATTGAATTAAATATTCAACATATACTTGTACGTCTTCAAGCAGCATTCTATGCAACTGTCATACATTCATGTCAATCTCTTACAAAAGAATTAATAAAACTGCCATAATGCAGGCAGCCTTGCTAACACAGCTGTCCTTAGCACAAAAGCCGGGCTCATCAACCTGTACTGTACAAGGTCTTGAATAAATCAAAATCTCTATGAAGCACCATGCGGCAGGCTAGCTTAAGGCACAGCATTGAGTCTCTTGAGGCCTGTGAAAGGTAAAAAGGTGATCCCACTCGCAAATACTACATAATCGTCTACATGCGATTGGAATGGGGGTTAGGACGAGGCCACGGATCCTTGCTCTGTCTTCAGTGGCAGGTAGCGGAGGTGGGGTGGGAATCATTCCTTTCCTGGAAACACGATCCACGAGGAATGTCTATCTCCATAACTGAAAGCATCCACAGCCTCTGAACCTGGAGAGGCAGTCAACTGAAGCTGCCCGATTCAATTCAGCCATGATTTGCAGCACAGATCCCTCTATTGTCTGAACAGCTCTGCTTCAAAAGAGCACTCGGGGGCGAAAGGAACACAGACTGATGCTGACAAGCCAGGTTTACAAAATTGACATTTGTTGGGGATAAAGGTTAAGCATTTAAGAATCTGTAGGCAGGATGTCCCAAATGAGAACCGCAGGGGGTTTGTGAGCTATACTATGTAACGTGGAATGGCCCTCTAGTGGTTGAAAACACAACTGCATGCATTTTGTGGAAGAACATTGTTTTGGTTGTGCTTGAGTTGTATACAGCAGTCTATTTGTTCAATAAAATACCTTTTTCACCTGTTCAGTAATAAAAACACCATCTCGGTGTCGCTTTTACAACATTTCAAGTCCCTCAGTTCTTGCCATCTACGAATATGTTGATACTTGTTTTATTACGAGCTCTGTCGCATTCTCTTTTGGTCAGCAGACTCTCCCTTTTAAAAACAGGTGATTCCCCGAGGTTGGAGATTTGACAACCTTTCTCGCTTGTTGAGACAGCTAACCTCTGCCACTCCCACACCAGACACCTGTCAAAGTTGCAACTTTTCTCTATTTAGAGATATGATGAGACAAGCATAGTTGAGTGATCGCTGTATGCAGTTTCCTGCAAAAACCATCCCAACCAAAATATACATTTTATTCCAAAAGACTTATCACAGTGAATTAGGGCTTGATGATGTAGTTACATAGTGTACCTTTTGAATGTATCGATTTGAATCGAATATAACATAAAAATAAACAGATGGTGCAGAATTAATGGAAATAAAACTGAATTA